>JARQOC010000008.1:181171534-181738363 GCA_033576535.1 Allobates femoralis
TATTAGAATAAAGCTAAAACCGTCCAATCAGAGCCCAGCCCTGCCCCATACTCCGTGTCGTACATTTATTGTCTTAGTTTTCTGCTTCTTTCTGGTGAATTCATTGTTTTGTGATATCAGGATGGAGATGCTCGTCCTCTCGCTGACACTTCTGGCAGTGTCCGGGGTCTATTCTGGTGAGTAACTGTTATGTCACTTGATTATTATGTTTCATTGTATAATATCACTGTCACTATTTTTTTTTTTTAGTTTTATTGAAACATTTTTGAAGCGAATAAAACATTAGAAAAAGTAAAACTTACATATAACGGCTTTAGAAAAGAATATTGTCTCTTCTCTCACATACTATCCCTTGTTACATTTGTAAATATCTATTGCAAAATTAGTTGCAAAATTAAGCAATCCTTCCATCCAATCCAATATAACGATATTGTAAATTGTCACCTTCTCACATGGTGTCTATTGAATGAGAATCATGTTGAACGTTATTATTAATATTTATTTATAGAGCACCATTGATTCCATGTTCTGCTAATCTTGTAGTTGTGATACCTTTTAAAGGAAAACTGTCAGGTCAAAAATCCATAGGTTAATGCTGTCATTTTCTAATTCCTATCTATAAGCTTTTCTCTATTGATGTGTTTCTTTTATTTATATTTCCTCCATTCTTCTGTAAACCTCAAATAAAGAGATTCATTCCATCTGCCAAATCACAGTGAATGATCCACTTACTTCTCTGCTGTCCACTCCCATTGGATGAATATTCATGTCACATATTCACATTATTGCACAGGACTTCAAGGTGGGGGAACTGTATTCTCCTCTTTGCTCTGTGTGTTTGCAGCATCACAAGAGGTCAAATACAAAAACAGAAACTGTCACAGCAGGATATCTGCTTCCAGAAACAAATTTAGTCTAGATAAGGCAGATCTGTAATAGCTTTCTCCCTTTTTGGTGTCCTCAACAGACCTCCTGAAAGTGAAACCTGACAAAGCACTGAGAGCATAGGGAAGAGGGAGGAGAGAGCTGCTGAGAGGGAGTGCATAATTACATGACAGTTTATACAGCACCTGGACTATTCCTGTTTGCTCATAATGGAGAGGACTAATCCAGAAGCTCTCTGCAGGGTCTGACAATATTGATAAACATGGAAACTAGAAATGGTACAATAATGATTTTACATGTTTTTACAAGGTCTGCCCAGGACCTATCAAGGGTAATATTAGTATCATACTGAAAAAGTGACCTGACAGTGTCCCTTTAATGGCTAACAAAAGTAAAGTAATGATGTTACAAAGTGAGCTCTTGAGGCTGCTTACCTCTCTTCCCCAGGCATAGTATACTGAATAATCAAATATGTCCAATCTATATTTGTGCTTCACTATATGACTATAACTACCACAACACCCACAGTTATCTCAACAGGGAGCACTTATAGGTGAGAAAGTGAACTTGCTCCACATAATATTATAGGCTCAAAAAAATTACTTCTTTATTGATTAAAATTTTATTTGTTAAAAAATGATAAACATTTAACATTCAGGTACCATAATGAGAAAGATTATTATGGGTAGGCACACATATCAAATGAACAATTCATCCATACGGGGACTGCAGTTATATTGATGCACTATGGCATATTCAACTAGAAGAAGTTTTTCTGGTGTAGTATGTTCCTCGGCGCCCAAGGTGCTGTATGATGAGAATAGAAATAGGTGTCACTGATGGACTGGAAAGTTTGCTATGTATCACATTGCACTGCCTTATCAACCCCCATCTGCTATAAAGGGTCATGATTTGCACATTTCCAAGTAGATACTTTTGGACCACTTTTGTTGGAGTTGTTCCAAGTTCACTTTATATACCTTATCAGGATAGAATAGGAACTCACACTGGAGAACTTAAAGTGCATATCATAGAGAGCAGGGAGAAACATACATAACAAGTTACAACACATAACATTAACTACGCACTGATGGAACTGCACCATCTACTGTCAGTTCAATGTAATGCCTCCAACACGTGCTGCAAGTCTAGTCCACCTGTTCCCATTCACTACATTTGCTGCTTATTTTCCAGAGGGAAAAAAATCATCAGCCAATCTGCATCAAAAGCTGCATCCCAATGATGTGGATTTTTTGTGCAGAATCACAGCAGATCTGTCCGTGTCACATCGCAGAGGGAAATCTGCTGCAGATCGCATCAAAATCTGACAAAATGGTATATGGTTTGTGTATGTGCATCTATATATACTGTAGCACTACAGCAGCAAAAACACACTAACATTCTGTCCTAGAGAAGTATAGACCATAGGTACATTATAGCCTGGGCCAGATTCTACTACTATGGGCCAGAACATATATATGCTGCTGTAGATCAGATTTTTCACGCTTATGAGAACCATTGAGTGATACACTCAAGAACGGGGCCCCAGATATTGCACAGAGGCCCCAGACATTGCACAGAGGCCCCAGATGAGCCCCAGATGTCGCACAGGGGCCTTAGACATTGTACAGGAGGTCCCAGAAAGCACACTGGGGGTCTCAGATATCGCACAGGGGGCAGAGACAGCGCACAGAGGGGCTGAGACAGCGCACAGAGTGGAAGAGACATTGCGCGCTGTCTCTTCCCCCCTTGTGCATTGTCTCTTCCCCCCTTGTGCACTGTCTCTGCCCCGTGTGCTGTCTCTTTTTTCCTGTCATCCTCTGTGCTGCTGCCTCTCCTCTCCTGACATCCTCTTGTGTTGCTGCCTCCTCTCCTGACATCCGCTGTGCTGCCTCTTTTCTCCTGTCATCCTCTGTGCTGCTGTCTATTTTTTATGACATCCTCTGTGCTGCTTTCTTCCTTTCTCCTGTCATCCTCTGTGCTGCTGTCTATTTTTTATGACATCCTCTGTGCTGCTTTCTTCCTTTCTCCTAACATCCTCTGTGCTGCTGTCTCTTTTCTCCAGTCATCCTCTGTGCTGCTGTCTCTTTTTTCCAGACATCCTTTGTGCTGCTTTCTTCCTTTCTCCTGACATCCTCTGTGCTGCTGTCTCTTCTCTCCTGACATCCTCTGTGCTGCTGTCTCCTCTCCTGCCATCTTCTGTGCTGCTGCCTCCTCTCCTGACATCCTCTGTGCTGCTGCCTCTTCTCTCCTGACATCCTCTGTGCTGCTGTCTCTTCTCTCCTGACATCCTCTGTGCTGCTGCCTCCGCGGGGCCCCTGTGTGCTGCCTCAGGCCCTGTGCACTGACTCGGGCCCCGTTATTGAGTATATCACTCAATGGTCCTGGGGTATAGTTTGGGCTAGGCCATAATATACCCGGGGTATAATCTGGGCTAGGCCTCTTTATTCCCGGGTATATTCTGGGCGGGGGATTAATCTGGCCTGTTACACCGGTTTAGATACAAAACTTCCCAGATGAGCGGAGAACTTGTGTGGCGCCCCTGCAACCAGGTGGCCACAGAGGTGAACTGCAGCTGAGGATTGGTAAAAGGTTAAATCCACACCAACACACACACTCTGATCCTGAGCCTAAATCACTTCATGTCAGGCGAGGGGTGGCGGGAGTAGCAAAGTGTGGGTGGGATGTAGAAAAGAACCCAAAGAAGGGGTGGAGGAACTGGAGTGAGACCCAGGAATGCTAAATTGGGAAAGTGGAAAAAGAAAGTGAGTAAGCAAGCAAGCACGTTAGCGGCTCCAGGTGACTTTAAGTGACTCTTGTTGGAAAAGTTGGAGAGCAAGGAGACAATGCCCAAGCAGAGACACCCGTCAGCTAGCCAGTGACTGAGACCGAACTGAGACTAGCGGGACCCGGCGGCTTGCACCACCAATGGCCGACCGGGAACCCAGGCTGACACCGGGGAAGAACAGAAGGAGTCAGGTGTACCCAACTAACCCGGTACACTGGTGGCTGGGCCAAAGAACTAGAGTGCCGGCTTTGTAGATGTGGTCGGGAAAGCTCCAAGCCCCCCAACCACAGGACACCCGGCGGGGAGCAGGAACTCTATGTCCCCGAACCGAACAATTGGTGCGGTAAAGGACAAAGTCATCGTACAAGGGCTAGAGACCCAGAGTGTGGGACAACTCACTACAAAGCCTGTGACGGCCGGACCGTAACCGTACGTGAAGGAGTGGAGAGAGAGAGAGAAAGGGCCCGAAAGGTACACTGAGGGGAAATGACGCAGAGGAACCATCCCAGCTGCAGTGAGAACCTCAGCCTGTAAGGAGCTGCTGTATAAACCTAAGAACGTAGCAAGTGTTGTGAAAAGAACTGTTTGGAACTGTGGTGAATCGTGTTGTTGAGAGTAACAAGTAAAAGCCCGGTAAAGCCCAGCACGGTGTAGACTCAATTGTTATCCGCAGCGGGGAAAGAGAAGCCGCGATCGCACAGAGACTGTGTTGCTGCCTGAAGGTATGGAGCACCTTTTACACGTACACTACACTACCACCACAGATGCCCTGGGGACTGGCCCTACCCGTAGAGTGCCTGCCATCTAGCTGCACCTGCCATCATCCCCAGCGGTCCCGATCGCAGCAGTGGCTACATATAACCACACACTACGGGTGGCGTCACAAACTACTTTTACATACTTTATTCCCCTTTTATTTCCCTTTTTATTGCTGCACCTGGGACCTCGGAGCCGGGTCACGTCACTGTGACACCCCACAGTCCTAGAAGACGACAGGGCCCGGTTCCGAGTACCCCAGTCCCCATAGTGCAACACTTGATGAACTCTCCCTCACGTCCTAAGCTCTGGCTGTAGACATCTGTGGTGGGAAGTGTGCATGCAAAGGTATTGTTTGGTGCCAAACACGGTTAGCGAGGATACAGCTACTATTAGGAGACCTAGACTTTTCATTAGTACAGATTACAGTCAATGTTCAAGTTTTATAGCCAGGTAACCTTTTGCTGTGTGTTCTGGGGGGGAGGCATTGAGTTGTGAATAAGTTTGTAAACTATTTTGATGTCCCACCAACAGGCCGTAATATACACTGCGCCACTAGAGTCACTCCTGCACTAGACAGGGTGTATCACAGGTAAATTTGCTGCATGTTTTCGGTAACATCGCCGGTCTGTGTCATTGGAGCAGCACGTTGGTCCCGGTCAGTTCTGATTGAGTGTATGTCGTATGGTTTGGGCGGTTTCCCTTGATTTGTCGGAGATTCCTATTCAACACCCTTTAATAAAATATCTAAGTTCTCCAAAACTGGCTATTCTTGTTTCTGATCTGTGACTCGCTGTTTCCTGCACTAAATTACTTGGTATTCCACTTATGTTTGGACAGTATTCATGTATTCAAAATAAATGGCGTCACTTATGTGATGTGAACGTTGAACACATCTACACTCGGATAATGGTAATGGAGTTTCTCATGTGTCTTAACGCTGCACCATAAAGCCCTTTCTGTTTATCCATTACAGACAGTCACTCTCTGAGCTATTACCGCACCCTAGTCTCCGCTCCGGGGTTCGGGCTGCCTGACTTCTTCACTGTTGGATACGTGGATGATCAGCAGATTGAGTTATATAGAAGTGATAATGGCAGCAGTATTCCTAAGGCTGAATGGCTGAAAGTGAAAGATGATCCTGAATACTGGGAGCAAAATACAGGGATTAACCATCAACTTCAGAATATTTTGAGAAATGAATTGAAGATGTTGATGAACCAGTTGAACGACACTGGAGGTGAGACCCAATGTCCAATATACTCACTGAGAAAATGCATTCACATTGCTCCAGACGTTACATGTACATTAAGTGAGTGAAGTGTTTTTCTTTTAAGTCTAAATGGTCACTATTGTTTTGACAGTTTTTATACAGATTCTCTGTTCAGAGAGGAAGAAGACTTGAACTCTAGAGCCACCTATTGGAAGTTGCAATCTTAAATGTCAATATTGACCATTTAACGAGACTTGTCATATGATTTAGGATTTATACCAGATTGGAACCTCCATTTGAAGATATAATTACAGTAGACCTATCCAACTATATATATGGGCCTATCTTGCTATACTGTATATGCTTTCCATCCTGCTATATATGGTCTCCATCCTGCAGCTCCCGTACTGTTTAAATGACCTCCTCCGTAGTCCTGATTACCATTAACTCACTGATTAAAAAAATAAATACTCCCCTCTTCTCAATTCCCTCTCTGTTGTGGTCTCGGTTTTAGCATCCTGCGCTCTGCAGAGCAGGCTCACACTAGTGACATCTCAGCGCAGTCCACTGTTTTGAGACATCAGAGCGCACGCACAGTGAGAGCATGATGAAAGACGGAGTGGACAGTGGAGCACTCCCTCTCTCATCATTGCTTTATGCGCTGATGGGCAGGTGATCTGGCATGGGCCCCCCTGACTCATGACTGTGTGGTCTGTCTCCATTGGCGGTATGCCACTGCTGAGCTGGGTGTGCGTCCTCGGGTACATGCATTCAGCTGAAGCAGGAGCTGAGGTTGGCGGGCCCTTGCACCCCCGGGCCAGTCGTGAACCCTGAGACCGCAATAGTTACGCCTCTGGCTCCGCCCTATTTTTGATAACCAGCCAAGGTAATGCTGACCGCTGGGGACTGATATTATCAGGCTGGGAAGACCCATGTTTATTGGGCCGTTCCAAACCTAAAAATACCAGCCCTCAGCTGCCCCTGAAGTGGTATGTCACATTAGATGCGCCAATTCCTCCTCCCTTTTTCCCTGCCTCTTTCCTATTCCCAGTACCTCCCATACACTGACGTAGAGTGACGTTAACTTTACGGTCCGACCCTGTCTGAGTGACTGAGGCGGCAGCCACATTTGTACTCGGCTATGAAGCCTTGTACACCCGGGCGCATGCGCATTGGATGTAGAGCGGTATGACACCGCCTACATCACATCTGACAGTAAGGGTCACTTTACACACACCAACGTCTGTGTCCAACTTCTGAACAACCTACTGGTTGCAGTGAAATCATGGACACATTGCTCCATTTTGTGGCTGTGTACAAATGTAACAACGTGTCCATGATTTCACTGCAACCAGCAAGTTGTTCAGAAGTTGGACACAGACGTTGATGTGTGTAAAGTGGCCATCACATCCGCGATTTGAGGCTGGAGCTGATTTACCACAGGTGAATCTATTATTCTAATTGTTGTGGATGTATATAGACATTGACTGTGGCATTAAGCTGAATCCCCAACATGAAGGCACTGCTGTGACGTGGCGCGTCAGGCACCGGGGGGTCCCCTGCTGTGTGAAACCACTGGTTACAGGTAATGCTTTGCTGTCCTTGAGTGAGCCTGATCTCAAACCAGAACTGTTTTATCTAATTGTACCTACTGCTTGAATATACTGGTTTGCAGGGAACAGATATATTGGTCTGTATCCCTGTTGATTGCTTGCCTTACCTCAGCAGCACTTTCTTGCATGAGTTGCACATAATTATAATAAACAGTCTGTGATTCTTTATTCAAGCTAAATTGTTCATAACATTTTTCTCTTTCTTGTGTTAAATATATTCTTTCAGATATGTTGGAGCAGATCCCCACCTTGTATAATTTGTAAAAAATTGAGTGGTGCCCTCAGATCCCCTTTTTTTTTCAATTCGATGCGCCAATTGTGGCACTTCAAGTCAGCTCTTCCCGATTGCCCTGATGCGCTGGCAATTGGGGTAATGGTTTATGGGGTTGATGTCAGCTGTGTAATGTCAGTTGGCATCAATTCCTGCGGTTAATGATGGATGGGCATCTATCAGACACCCCCCATGTTTCCCAAGTATGTGTGAAGGGGCCTGAGGCTGGAAACAAACTGGCATATATTTTCTCATGCAAGAGATTTGCGCTGCTTATGTGCAAATAATACTCGGCTCAAATTCTGCCACAATATGATCAGAGTGTCAGTTTACTGTGATCTGACTGATCATGTGAACATGCGAGAACGCTATCACAGATTAGGAGAAGATGGAGAACGTTATATCTTCTTCGTTGCCATTCTTGGCATGTATTGGATTGTACTAATGCTATCTGAGTGCACTCCGATGTATTACATGCACCCATAGACTTGTATGGGTGCGGTCAACCAATTATTGGATGCACTCGCAGCATGCTGCAATTTGTTTCTCATGCCGAATCAGCATAAGAAAGAAAAATTGCTGGTTGGCAGTGCCCCATAGCATATCATGGAGCGTGCGCTATCTGATTAAACATCAGAGAGTTCTCGTCCAAGTTATACGCTCATCTCATAGACTCATAGACTGTGAGCCCTCGTGGACAGGGTCCCTGCCCCTCCTGTACCTGTATGTCCTGATCGCCTAGATTTAGTGTACTTGTTCTTGTCTCCCTCATCCTCATGTAAAGCGCCATGGAACCTAATGGCGCTATATAAATAAATAATAATAATAAATCTGAGTGAGCTCTAATGAAGGTCATCAGTGCGGGGCCGGACACCATGGACAACTGCTTCAATTGTCTACACTGAATTTTACTCAAGAGAAAAATGACACATATGCTCTGCTTATGTCACACATACGTATTGCTCCACAGGGCTGTTGTACATTCAATACACTTACATACATATATTACATCTAAAATGTTCCTGTCTTGTTTGCAGGTTTCCATTTTATGCAAATAATGTGCAGCTGTGAACTGAGAGATGATGGAAGCACTGTAGGGTATGATAAATTCAGATATGATGGGAGAGATTTCATAGTCTTGGATGTAGAGACGGCGAACTATATCCCGATCGTGTCTGAGGCTCAGATCGCCGCGCAAAGATGGAACAGACCAGATGCAAGATTTGGGTTGGGAGTCAAAATTTATTTGGACAATGTCTATCCTGAGAAACTGAAGAAATTCCTTGAGCTTGGAAGAGACGTTCTGGAGCGGAAAGGTGACGTCGTTGTCCATAATATCCATACATCTTCCTTATTTTAGTATCTATTCATCAACAGTCTTCAAAAACTGAGAAGGTTCTTACATTAATTAGTACCTGACTTGAAGTCAACAGCAGCATATGTGACCTCAAATGGCACCAGTGGAAAATTAGAGTTATTGGGGTGTGTGTCGCTCACATAAATATGACGGGCATACTCTTAAGGTACCATCACACCTAGCGATGGCGCTGTAGATGTCGGCGGCAACTGGCGGGGGCGCGCACGTTTTTGGCGCCCCGCCAGCATCGGCATCCCCCATTTACATGGGGCGACACCTACAGCGAGGCACCGGCGATCTGACAGTCGCTAGGGTGTCTAAAAACCCTAGCGGCGATGCAGGACAATGGAAGCCTATGGCTCCCATCGCCTGTCAGGTCGCCGGCGGCTGTTTACATCGGGCGATGTGTGCACATCGCCCCAGATCGGTCGCCTGGTTTCAGAGCACTGCTCTGAAACCAGTCGACCTCCCGGCGCCGCCGACATCGCCCCTTTACATGAGGCGACGTAGGGGCGATGTGGCCTGGTGTGACGGGGGCTTTAGCCTCAGAGTCTCATGATGCAAGTAATACAAATTTTTCTCTTAGCTGTGTGACGCTCCTATCACTTTAAATTAAAAACTATCAGCTGGAAGAAAGTACACACATCATGTTTCCTAACTATGAACTGTTAAAGTCATAATAGGAAATATGATGGCAATATCTTTTGTGTGGAACACTCACAGGTGAAGATATGAGAAAAGCTGGGATTTCATAATTCTCTGTATTGTGAGCCCATCCCAGAGATATCTCCCACTTGAGGTCACCAAGAGTTGCGTCAAGTGAGGGGTTAAAATGTGTCCACAATATTTCTTCATTGTTATATGCCAAGGAGCTCACATCGTGTCACGTGTTGGAAGTAACCAAGGAAATCCCTAGCTCCATACAGCTTCCGTGTGGCTGCCAGCAACCAACAAACAGGCAATTAAGTTACGTGCCTTTTTATACCTTTTGTAACTATTACCTTTATTTGCATATCTGACTGTAATATCTGTAAATCTATCATGTAAATAGTGTTTTGGTCTATTGTGCCAATAAGGTGATTACATATATAACAATCCTGGGTTGCTCTTTTATCTCGATCCATAAATTCCTATGTTCATGTTCTCGGTTCTTGTGAGCTAGATCCTTCGCCCAATATAATCCTGTTAATGGACCGGACTTATATCTAACGAGCAACTGGTGGCAGCTTTACTGGGCTGGCAGGACCCTGCTTCACTGGGAGTACTGAAAAGGGTCTCCCATCCTGTCAGGGTTGTGAGCGAGTGTGGTGTCACACCAGAAGTTGCGTAGATCACCCTGTCTGCCTCCCTGTGCTCTTGTGGACAGGGGGTGTCAGTGTAAAACTGTGCCAAGCTGACCTTATGTATCTCCCTGGAGGTGCGGAACATCATGTGATGGCGGAAGTGACGAGACCGTATCACATGGCCCCAACATATAAGAGACGTCAGGGCAGGCCTGCGAGGTGCGGATTCCTCACACCATGTTTTAATAATTTAATCTTCTGCTGGTTCTGGGATTCTGAGTCCAGTGGGCAGTCCTCTCAGCATCTCAATGAATTAGAATATCATCAAAAACTTAATTATTTTAAGTAATTAAAGTGATACACATATATTATAGAGAGTCATTACACACAGAGGGATCTATTTCATGTGTTAGTTTCAGTTAATGTTGATGATTAATGAAAAGCCAAAGGTCATTATCTCAGAAAATTAAAGTAGGGAGGATGAAGGGTTAAAAACTGCGCTGCCATAATCCACCAGACATCAAAGGGTGAATATAATATTGATTTATTACGTGTGTCAGGACTCCCTGGCCCCTTCCTCAGGACAAATCAATATCATATTGCCGTGTTTCTGGGAGTCCTGAAACGCATTGACTAATAAATCAATATTATATTCCCCCTTTGATGTCTGGTGGAATACGGCAGCGCGGTGTTTAACCCTTCATCCTCCCTACTCTATATGCCCCACGCTGGGGACTGCAGCAGCCGTGATCAGCTTTTAGGTGAAGCCTCTGATACTTATTTAGGTCATATTTTATCTCTCAGACCCTTCATCCTCCCTATTTTAATGTTCTGAGATAATGACCTTTGGGTTTTCATTGATCATCAACATTAACAGAAATAAACACATGAGATAGATCCCTCTGTGTGTAATGACTCTATATAATAGATGTGTGTCACTTTTTTTTTTATTGAATTAATGAAAAAATTACCGTATTTTTCCTTTTATAAGACGCACTTTTTTTCCTCCAAGTTTTGGAGGAAAGTGGAGGTGCGTCTTATAAAAGGAATATAACATTCTAGCATCCTCAGTTGCTTGGGAGGGGGGACAGCAGTGAATTGGGGACAGAAGTGGCAGGGAATGGTCCCTGCTGAAGAATCCAGGCGGCAGGAGCACCACGTGTCCCCGGCTCATTACCGACATGAATATTCACTTCACCTGCTCCCCACCCACCTGTCTGCACTGAACACAGCGAGGAGAGGTGAGAGCAGGGGGAGCAGGAGAAGCTGCTTAGCCAGCACACATGGTTGCTCCTGCAGCTGCTGGGGACATTGTGTGCTGCAGATAGTGAGAACGGAGGAGCTGGGTGCAGCTGTGGCAAGTGAATCAGCACTGAGCTTTGTGCTGATTCACTGCCATGAAGACAGGGGCAGAGCAGGGCAGATTGGCACTTTATCACAGCAGGTACCTTGTTTGTCAGTGTCCTGCCTCACTCTATCTGCTCAGTGTAATGTGTCCTGCTGAGCCCTGACACCAAGCAGAAATGCAGGAAGCTCGGTCTGCAGTTCAGGAGCTTCAGTGTATGGAGAGCAGGGCTGGAGCCTGCATATAACGGCAGTGTACAGCTCCCCTAGCCCTGCATACAGGTCAAGCTCTGTGGTGACTTGTAATTAGGAGATAGGGTTGGAGCATCATATTTCAACACAGTGTACAGCCCCCCTCCCTGGCCCTCCCTCATACAGTACATCACATCAGATCTTTATATACAGACTGGCCACTTCCTTCATTTCAGCAGGGTGATGGCAAAGCAGGACACATTAAAGTGAGTCCCACATGTTTATGTAATATAACCACTAATAAAGTAAAGTTAACACTACCAATACTGTGCTTAACTAGAACTCCAAGCATGCTATAGGATCTACAGTACATGCTGGGCGTGATAGTTCTTAAAGGGATTGTTACTACATGATCAAATCCCATCTCATTCATCTTGTTGGCCCTTGTAAAAGTAATAAAGACCATACTAAGGGTGTGCACTCACAGTTGGGAGTAGCTGTGTGTTGGACGCGGCTCCTCCGGACTTAAGTGAAGCCACATGTGGAGGCAGGGAGACCCCAGCTGCCCTGTACTCACCATGAGCGGCGGGTGCAGGGCGGCTTCTCTCTGCAGTCCCCCGATGTGAGCCGCTTCCAACTCCACAGCATGAAATGAACATGCTGAGAAGGAGCGGAATGGTGGCAACCCGCACCGCAGCTGTCAGAATGCTGCGGTCGGATGAAGCATAGTGAGTATGGGATTTCTACAAATCCCATCCACTATGCTTGTACTGTACTACGCAGCATTTTGGACACAGCAGCAAGACTCTGCGTCCAAAAGGCTGCGTTTACTCATCGTGTGCACACACCCATACCCCTGATTCTGCAGCAGTTCCAACGTTGTCAGAAGTTGTATAGTCATGTCCCATGTGACATTGATATGAGACTCAGCCCTCTGACCAGTCAGTGCTGGCGTCTGTCTCCCCGCCAACAGACACTGGAGCAGAAGTCATTGGTGTTGCTCACATGCTGCACCTGCATCCGAAGGAAACAGACGCCAACACTGACTGGTCGCAGGGCCTGAGTGTCATATCAAAGTCATTTTTTGCTACAAATATTTTTTTCCCTATTTTCCACCTCTAAAATCTGGGTGCGTCTTATAATCTGGTGCGTCTTATAAAGCGAAAAATACGGTAACTTTTTATTGATATTCTAATTCATTGAGATGCTCCTGTATAGATAAGAGCGTTATCGGTGAAAAACAAGGATAATACTCGTAAGCTAAAAACAAACGGGTGAATTAGTGCTTAGTAGCACTGAGATACTGAATCGTTATCCATATCAGTACTGTATGATCTTTGGTGGTGTCCACCTGTATATACAGTTAGGGCCAGAAATATTTGGACAGTGACACAATTTTGGCGAGTTGGGCGCTGCATGCCACCACATTGGATTTGAAATGAAACCTCTACAACAGAATTCAAGTGCAGATTGTAACGTTTAATTTGAAGGGTTGAACAAAAATATCTGATAGAAAATGTAGGAATTGTACACATTTCTTTACAAACACTCCACATTTTAGGAGGTCAAAAGTAATTGGACAAATAAACATAACCCAAACAAAATATTTTTATTTTCAATATTTTGTTGCGAATCCTTTGGGGGCAATCACTGCCTTAAGTCTGGAACCCATGGACATCACCAAACGCTGGGTTTCCTCCTTCTTAATGCTTTGCCAGGCCTTTACAGCCGCAGCCTTCAGGTCTTGCTTGTTTGTGGGTCTTTCCGTCTTAAGTCTGGATTTGAGCAAGTGAAATGCATGCTCAATTGGGTTAAGATCTGGTGATTGACTTGGCCATTGCAGAATGTTCCACTTTTTTGCACTCATGAACTCCTGGGTAGCTTTGGCTGTATGCTTGGGGTCATTGTCCATCTGTACTATGAAGCGCCGTCCAGTCAACTTTGCAGCATTTGGCTGAATCTGGGCTGAAAGTATATCCCGGTACACTTCAGAATTCATCCGGCTACTCTTGTCTGCTGTTATGTCATCAATAAACACAAGTGACCCAGTGCCATTGAAAGCCATGCATGCCCATGCCATCACGTTGCCTCCACCATGTTTTACAGAGGATGTGGTGTGCCTTGGATCATGTGCCGTTCCCTTTCTTCTCCAAACTTTTTTCTTCCCATCATTCTGGTACAGGTTGATCTTTGTCTCATCTGTCCATAGAATACTTTTCCAGAACTGAGCTGGCTTCTTGAGGTGTTTTTCAGCAAATGTAACTCTGGCCTGTCTATTTTTGGAATTGATGAATGGTTTGCATCTAGATGTGAACCCTTTGTATTTACTGTCATGGAGTCTTCTCTTTACTGTTGACTTAGAGACAGATACACCTACTTCACTGAGAGTGTTCTGGACTTCAGTTGATGTTGTGAACGGGTTCTTCTTCACCAAATAAAGTATGCGGCGATCATCCACCACTGTTGTCATCCGTGGACGCCCAGGCCTTTTAGAGTTCCCAAGCTCACCAGTCAATTCCTTTTTTCTCAGAACGTACCCAACTGTTGATTTTGCTACTCCAAGCATGTCTGCTATCTCTCTGATGGATTTTTTCTTTTTTTTCAGCCTCAGGATGTTCTGCTTCACCTCAATTGAGAGTTCCTTTGACCGCATGTTGTCTGGTCACAGCAACAGCTTCCAAATGCAAAACCACACACCTGGAATCCACCCCTGACCTTTTAACTACTTCATTGATTACAGGTTAACGAGGGAGACGCCTTCAGAGTTAATTGCAGCCCTTAGAGTCCATTGTCCAATTACTTTTGGTCCCTTGAAAAAGAGGAGGCTATGCATTACAGAGCTATGATTCCTAAACCCTTTCTCCGATTTGGATGTGGAAACTCTCATATTGCAGCTGGGAGTGTGCACTTTCAGCCCACATTATATATATATAATTGTATTTCTGAACATGTTTTTGTAAACAGCTAAAATAACAAAACTTGTGTCACTGTCCAAATATTTCTGGCCCTAACTGTATATTATGTTCTCCCTTCCAGTTCCTCCGAGGGTGAAGGTGTCCGGTCAGGAGAAAGGTGACACCATGAAGCTTCACTGTCAGGTGTACGGATTTCACCCCCGAGCTGTGGATGTGCGGTGGATGAAGAACGGGGAGGACGAGGTTCTCTTATATGAAACCACAAATGTCCTCCCCAATCCTGACGGCACCTATCAGATCAGGGTCAGCGCAGAAGTGACCCCCAAAGAAGGGGACAGATACTCCTGTTATGTGGATCACCGAAGTCTGGAGGAGCCACTCCTAGTACCATGGGGTGAGTCTATTTTTCTAAAGTGGTATATTTCAAAACGGGAAAACTTTCGGGGCTTGATCCCTTGGAATTGCCTTTATAAGATTTTTTTAAGATGTGCAAAATGTGCCTTGTAAATTGTTCGGGGACCAACTCCCTATTTCAATACTATGACTGTACCTTACACCCTTCATATGTAGGAAGAGACATGAGCATTCTTATGTTTGGCCTTAACCTCTTCCCGAAAGAGGCTTGAAAAATTCACAAGTCAGGTGCAATGCTGACGGTGTGACTACCGACACTCAAGCGTTACCATCCGACAGAAGGCTGCAGCCCATCAGCGGCCAGGTGGCTTAACAAAGTCATGTCAGTACCGGTAGTCAGATTGCTTACATCAAAGGAACCCGCGCCGGTCTCAGACGAGGGTAGATGTTTTTGTTTTATATAATGCACACTAGCATTTAAGTGGACAGATCCCTCACCCAGCTGTAGACACAAAATTGTAAGCCCACGTAAGCATAACTGTATGTGGATGTAAGGGCGCACGTGCCGGAGGCAGCCCCCATAGCCTCTATGAGGCCCCATGGTGTACGGGTTTCTGCAAATGGGTAAGAGTTGAAGACGCTCGTCTCTCTCTATGTGCTCGGCAATATTAGCAAATGAAGGAGGAGAAAGCCAAAAGAAAAGAGACGCCTACAATCCTTGTGTCCAAAGAATAGCGAACAGGCACTGGGCACCAACGTGGAGACATGTAATGGTAAGAGATAATACATGAGCGGATTCCATTATAGGAACCTCATCTATTTCTATCTGTAGGAGAAGGATCAGATAGGACACATCTGAATCACCCCATCGGTGGTCTCCTTGTGAATCAACCTACTGAAAAA
Source organism: Allobates femoralis (assembly GCA_033576535.1). Classification (NCBI taxonomy): domain Eukaryota; kingdom Metazoa; phylum Chordata; class Amphibia; order Anura; family Aromobatidae; genus Allobates; species Allobates femoralis. The sequence goes on from JARQOC010000008.1 coordinate 181,187,409, forward strand.
GTTCTTACATCAGTTTCTAGTTCATTTAGACTTGTGGTTACTAAATTCACGACCCCTGTCGCTTCATCACATCTCTCCGGTTTTATCAGTTTAATGACAAATGATTGGAAAAAGATTCCACATTCAGGAGAAATTCGGCCTCTTAAACTTGTATTTTAAGCCCCAATGAGTCACTGTGTAGGAATAATCTATTGTTATTATTATCTATTATAATAATTACATTGTGGCATCCCATGCATCAGTGGTAGCCATATTGGCACACCCAAGTGATGGGTGTACCAATATGGCGCCCGCTGCCGATTCCAGCCCATTGCACAGTACCGACAGCGGTACCACCGAGACCCGACAGTGATGTGACACGAAACCAGCAACAGCAAACCAACGCCGCAGCCCGCTGCACACACCGCCAAAAGAACTGTCACTCCGCAGAATTATTTACTGTGCCTGCTTGAAACCGCCACTCGCAAGTGCAGTTAATCACATCGTGACCATCTGCCTCTACAAAGATGGCGGTGGTCTGATTAACTGCGCCTGTGCCCTTTGGGTTAGCACAGGCGCAGTAAACTATTCGTCAGTATGACGCAGTTAATCAGGAGGTGGGATCAGCGGCTGCCAGCACATGGAGAACAAAGCACGGGGGGGGGGGGGGAGGAGAGACAGAACACAGGGGGGAGACAGCTCAAAGGAGATAACACAGTGGGGAAAAGACAGCACAGAGGGGAGAGATGCCCGTCAGCGCCACAGAGTTCGCCCCCATCATGACTTCACCGCCTCCCCAATGCGATAGTATCGGGCCTCCATCTAGTTATGTCATATTTTTGTTATTTTCATGCTCTTATCATTTCCTTATTTTACTTATTAGAACCAGCGCAGAGCACGCTCCTGACTGTGATCGTCCCGGTCATTCTCTTCGTCATCATCGTTCTCACGGGTGCGGGATTTATGATATACAAAAGTAAGTGTCAGGAGTTTTGGGCTTGGAGCAGGAGGTGACACAGATGTAGATCTGCCATTGAGATACATAATAACTGGAGATCCAAGATGGCCGCCGCATAGGGAGGACGTGTCTCGCTGCGCTCCCGCTCTCTGGATGCAATCTGGCACCATCCTGCCCCGGAGAACACCCACAGCCCTCACCCTTGGGCCCATCTCTCACCTAAAGCCCTGCAGCCTTTGAGAATCGGCTTTGGACCAGGTGATCACCAGAGGGGTACCTCGTGGAGCGCTAGACGTGGCCTCCCCCCCTCACTGCCACTCACCCTGCGGCCGGAGGGCTCTGAAGCCGAGGTGAGCCTGTCAGACGACCCCTGTACGGCGTGCAGCTGGGGACCGGAGAGAGGAAGCAGACCCTGTCAGCGCGCCGCTGCTGGGGACCGGAACAAAGACGCTGAAGGCCCCTGAACTGTGAGTAGGAGGAAGAGGCAGCACGTGTGCGCCGGGCCTCCTAGGACGCATCGCTCCCATCGGCTCCCTGTTGTGCAGAGGCTGTAACTGAGCGGTGAGTGCAGTATAACGATCCCGGCGGGGCACCCGGAGGCGGCGCATTTGGTCCCGTCCTAGCAGGCAGGGGAGACCACCCGTGGAGCCCACTGTGAAGGGGAGGAGAGGCAAACCAGAGCGAGACACGGAGGGAGCGGGAGCCTGCATTCACCTCCGGTGTCAGGACAGAGAAACACAGACAGTGTGTGCAGGGACTGTGGCCCACACGGGACTAACTACAGGCTTCTATATACTGGAGTCCGAGTCACACAGGCCAGCAACTTCAGGGATAAGATCACAGAAAGCCACAGACACTCTGAAATAGCCGGAGCTAAATCCAAAGCCATAAAATAAACAACAGTCTATCCACAGACGGCTATCTTATATAGAATCAATACATAGACACTCTGATCTCTGCGCTGACCGAGGTGTCTCTCTCTGAGGAGCTACACACCAGCTTCTTTTGGATCCTAACACAAAACATACTACAGAGAGATCTCCCTGTATTATCATGCCCCTGGAGCAGTATTAACCCCTGCTGTGCTGCGGTCAAGCTGTTCCGTATTTCACCACCGGAGGGGGCAAGAGCTCCATTGAATGCTGCCTATTTACTGCAAAGTGCTTACATTCCTTAAATTCCCACAAGCAATGTGCACCATGTCTACCTAGTCAATGGCATACGACCTAGGGGAGGCCTAACTAAGACAGAATAAAAGAACTTTCCACAGAACTATAGCTAAACATGGGGAAAACAAGCATTAAAACCCCCAAAGTATCTTCTAAACCCTCTAATTCAGTTACCCAGGCCGATGTGGATAAATTCCTCTCTAAACAAACCGACCTCACAACTCATCCTAAATCTACCAAACGTACGTTCCAACTGATGGCTGAAGCATCCGACTCCGACGTGGAGAGCGATTCGGACACTGAGATGGACCCTAAAGATAATAAAGTCACCCGCTCTTTTATAAAGCGCATATTGACGAAAGCCATAGAACCGATAAGCAAAGAACTTGCTGAAATAAAATTAGATCTGGCTCAACAAGGTCATAGGCTGGGGACAGTAGAAAATGACCAGGCGACCACAATGACACAAACCAATAAATTACTAGACTGCCTCAATGCTCACGAAACTCAACTACATGCCATCCACTCAACGCTTGAAGATCATGAAAACCGTGAGCGTAGGAACAATATCCGCATAAAATACCTTCCAGAATCAATTGCGTTTGAAGCCCTGCCCTCAGCTGTGAATGAAATCTTCCATAAACTGCTCCGAGAGGACGACCCCAAAGACATGGAAATTATCAGAGTTCACAGGACACTACGCCCCAAGCCAAACCAAAGTGACCCGCCCCGTGATGTACTGTGTCGCTTTCTAGACTATAGAACAAAAGAACTCATCCTGCGAAGAGCCAGGGAGACAGAGGCTATCGAATATGAGAACTCTCAACTGAAATTGTTCCAGGACATCTCTGCCATAACCTTAAAGAAGAGACGCTTGCTTAAACCTTTCACAGATATTCTGACACAAAAGGGATATCGCTTCCGCTGGCTGTTCCCTTTCGGAATTTTTATTACAGCTGGCGAAAAGAAACTAACGGCCAGGACGTCAGGAGACATCAGAGACATTTGCCAATTACTAAGCATTGAATTACAGTCTTATCCTGACCTAGAGACCTTCCACGCAGCGTCTTTACAAAAACCTCTACAAGCCACCCCTCCATGGCAAGTCGCTGGAACTCCGAAATCACAGCGCCTTCGAAAAAAGCTATCCAAAACACCACCGCCAAAGGATGGTGTGGAGACGACCTGATGTCTTAGCTCGGAGATACAAAGAACTCTCTTCCGTCTGCTTGATAGCGAACTATTCTTAACACTGTGTTCACTGATCATCCATATATGTCATTGATTGAAATGCTGCCAATCCGATATCGGGTTTCCTTACCCTTAAAACCGACCTACCCACTTTAGTAACTCTACATTTACCTACCACCCATCCACCCAATTCCCTCCTTTGTCCCCCCCCCTTCCCCATCCCTCCCATCCCCCACCCCACCCCATACCACCATGACACTCGAACCCCTAAATAATGCACAACTACCATGTGCCTTATTGACTAGAGTACTAACCACAATACACGAGGCCTTCCTTTGGAGAAGATGGCCTAGACATTCCTATAAGAGAGACCTTTATGTTATACAAGTTATACTACTTTTTGTAGTAATGTTGGGTTATACCTTTGTTCTGTACTATGTTTGACTTCTAGTTCAACAGAAGTTCTGAGCCCATAGACACCGTATAGGTGTCAATACAGACCTGCAACCATTAGACCTCTCCCTCTTCCCTTACCCGCTACCCCCCCACCCACACAACGAAACCCAACCTCCCTTCCCCTTACCCCATCTCCCCAATACTACAGCAGGTATTATTTACTTATGGTGGAACCACTAATAATCCTCCCCATGTGGTCCTTATTGCTGTGTTGCTGATTGTTAGACATGTTGTATATGATTGCAATGGAAATGTTATTAATGCATATCTTTTTTCTTTTGTTTTATCTCCCTACTTCTCTATCTACTTTTCTTTCTTCTCACCCAACCACCCCCCCCGGTCAGGAGGATGGAGTCGAGGACCATTCGAACCAAATACACATCTATCCGACATTAATCCCCCATTGATGGCGTCTCAACATAAGGTATTTACCTTTGCTACGCTCAATGCTAAAGGGCTAAATTCCCCCATACCAAGGAGACACACTCTGGACCTACTTAAGAAACATGCAGCAGACGTGCTATTGATTCAGGAAACTCACTTTATCCCTGAAAAACTACCTAACCTTGACCGGTCACACTATGATACCTGGTTCCATGCCACATCACCACAGCCCCGATCACGAGGAGTCTCGATTGCTATAAAAAAGGGAATCCCTTTCCAAATTCGAGAACACCTAATTGACGCCAACGGTCGTTATATTTTCCTCAAAGGTCTGCTAGCTGGTAATTTAGTTACGATTTGTTGCTTATATGCCCCCAACAAAAAACTTCTAAAATGGCTCCACTCGACTTTGAGGAAGATAGGAGATTTCCGTGAAGGCACACTGATAGTAGGAGGAGATCTTAACATTGCACTAAACCCGCTAATAGACACCACAACGAAGAAAAGTACATATTCACAAGGTGATCTTAATAAAATCAAAACCCACCTTCGCGAGCTCCAGCTGCTGGACGTTTGGAGATACCTACACCCAGATGACCGCGACTATACCTTCTATTCTCACCCACACGCCTCTTACCATAGATTAGATTATTTCTTTGTTTCCAAAAACACCCTTGCTAAAATACGATCGACGAATATTAACCCTAACATATTCTCAGACCACTCCTTCGTAACGATGGCGCTGACATTACATAAGACCTTTCCAGTTCACAGATCGTGGCGACTCACGGAGTCGGTGCTCGACAACCCCTCCACTCACTCTCGCATAACCAAAACATTGGAGCAGTATTTTGCTCTAAACGATAATGGTGAGGTTGCGGCGCCGATGCTCTGGGAAGCTCACAAATCTGTGGTCAGAGGAGAATTTATCTCAATCACAGCATACATTCATAAACAGCAACAGAAACAGCTTGATCTACTATATGAGGATATCTCTGACCTAGAAACCAAACACAAAAAACTAATTACCCCCTTAATAATGGAACAACTAACCCTTAAAAGGCGTCAACTTAAAGATATCCTATTCCTACAATCGGCAAAATGGTTCGCTTCATGGCGCACTAAAATGTACGTTCACGGTGACAAGGCCTCGAAACTGATGATCTCTAGAATCAAACAACGACAAACTCGCACTTCCATATATTCCATTAAAAACCGCGGAAGGACGATCCACAACCAATTATAACCAAATAGAAACAGCGTTTCTGAACTATTATACACAACTATATAACCTACGCCCCGAAGAAACTAAAACAGAAGAAGCCACAAGAAAGCAAAAAATTAAACGTTACTTATCCCGCCTAAATCTTCCGAGCTTTACTCCACAACAGCAATTGCTGCTAAATAAACCTTTTAGTTTAGAAGAACTACGGTCCACCCTGTCAAAGTGCCCACCCAACAAAGCGCCGGGACCAGATGGATTACCCAGTGCCTACTACAGGTCCTTCCCCTCGATTCTACAACCACACATGTTGAATATGTACAATTCCATATTGCAGGGTAGTCGATTCCCGGCTCAATCCTTAGAAGCAAAAATATCCCTAATATACAAAGAAGGGAAAGACCGGGAAATGTGTAGCAGCTACCGACCGATCTCCTTACTAAATGTTGATTTAAAAATTTTCGCCAGTATGATCGCTCGTCGAGTAGCTGCCTACCTTCCGGACAAAATCTCACTGAACCAAACTGGATTTGTGGGGGGAAGAGAGGGGAGAGACAACGTGCTGAAGGTACTGCACCTTACTCATTATGCCAACCGACAAAAAATTCCACTGGTCCTCCTGGGAACGGACGCTGAAAAAGCCTTTGACAGGGTGGACTGGCTATACCTAGAAGAGGTGTTACTTGGCTTCGGCATCCCGACCCAACTAGTTGCGGCGATTTTAAAAATGTACACCAACCCAACCGCTCGCATCAGCATCAATGGCTCCCTAACGGATACCTTCTCCATACACAATGGCACGAGACAGGGGTGCCCACTATCCCCTCTATTATTTATCCTAGCCATGGAACCCCTGCTGACTGATATTCAGCTTGATGAAAGGATTCGAGGCATTACACTAGGAGGGACACATCATAAAACGGCTGCCTTCGCAGACGATTTACTCGTATTCATGACCAATCCTTCTAAAAGCTTCCCCCCTTATTAAAAATATTTGACAATTACAGTGCCCTCACCAATTTCAAAATAAATACATCGAAATCGGAGGCCTTGGACCTGAACGTCCCACTTCCAATCCTATCCAGATTAAAAACCACATACCCGTTCTCATGGCCCAAATCGCACATCACTTATCTAGGCATAAAAATTAGCAGAACTCATAAAGCTCTCTTCTCCCTCAACTACCCCCCTTTGTTAGACAGAGTAACTGCCACTATGAAAACTTGGCGTGACCCTTTCTTATCCTGGATGGGTCGTAAGAACATCCTCAAAAGCCTCATCCTGCCTAAATTTACTTACCTCTTCTCTATGTTACCAATACATGTCCCTAATGCGTATTTAAACAAGGTCAACTCTCTTCTTTACGCCTACATTTGGAAAAATAAGAGACACCGCTTAAATCTCCGCACTCTTTCTCTTCCAAAAGTAAAAGGTGGAATGGGCGCACCAGATATTAAAATCTATTATCACGCAGCAGTACTCTCTCGCTCTGTTGATATCATACGACAATCACACAACAAATTATGGATTGATATAGAAAACAAATTATCCCCACAGCTCCTTCGCCCCCTCCTACTGACGCACTGCAGTGACAAATCACCTGGCCGCCAACATAATCCTCTCACAAGCACACTCCTACGAATATGGACCACCATACATACCCACCTGACGCCCCCATCGACTCCTCTCCTTACCCTGTTAGATATCCTAACGGGAGCGAATCTAATACACAACCCCAGCAAATACCGCATCGGACTACTTGCCAGCCTAACAGCGGATCAATTATATGCAGACGGAGCACTTCTCCCGTTATCTAATCTGCACAAAATTCCTGGCCTCGAATCTATTAATTTCCTCCAATATAAGACTCTACAATCCCTCCTGCACAATATCCGATTCGATACGGCACTTACCCGCAATCCCACGGCATTTGAAACGCTTTGCGCAAGACAGATTAGACCTACTAAGATCCTCTCTACCACTTACCAAAGCATTTTGGAAAGAGATGTGGCCATGAAAAGAGCCTATATACATAGTTGGGAAAAAGATTTAGGTTATAAGTTTACGCCTCAACAGATTTCATATATTTACACCCACTCACATGGCCCGACTAAATGCATCAAGGTACAGGAGAACTCCTACAAAATTCTCTCCCGCTGGTATACTGATCCGCTGAGAACACACAAATGGAAGACACAATTCCCTACGAATTGCTGGCGCTGTGGTGATGTGAACGGGAACTACATCCACCTTTGGTGGCATTGTCCATCCCTGATCCCCTACTGGAACCAGACAACACGCCTGATCAGAGATGTGACTAAACAAAATATCAAATTATCCCCGGAAGTCGTCCTGTTAAATCTACCCCTAGACGCTTCCCATGGTGAGTTCTCTGTGTTAATCTGTACAATACTGGCTGCAGCGAAACTTCTTTTACCAACGGTATGGAGATCTCCTCAAATCCCAACTCTTCAGTCGTTAATTGATAAAACTGACCAGCTGTATCTAGTAGCGAAACTAGCTGCCTCTGTGAACCACACACAAGCGTCTATTAATAACCAATGGCGAGCTTGGGTACTCTTCAAAAAGTCGCTCATAGTACCGTAATCTTGACCCCTCGCCTTATTTACTCCGTGGTGATCCTCTAGGCTCCACCTCCTGACCCACCCTCCCCGCCTCTTACTTCCCCTCCAATCTATTATTCTCTCTCCTATTCTCCTACCTATCCTCTTTCTTCTTTCACTTACTATGCCTTCTTCTTCTTGTGCTTAAACTTTCTCTAGATAATTTGACAATAACCGTACCTAAACATATGTTTGGAATTAATTGATCATTTTCCACTGATGTTATGAGCTGAATTCTTCTTTTCTGTAATTATCTGATTAACATCTTAATATCTTGTAAAACAATAAAAAGAATTTTTGAAATGAGATACATAATAACTAGTGATGTGGGACCCATGGATGTTTGAGTTCACCGTGTCCGGTCGGACTATAAAAAGAGTTCAGGAATCGGACTTGGCAAACAAGTGACAAAAATAGGCAGTGTCTCAGTGTCTCGAAAATGGCGACACCATTTTTTTCCCCACAATTCTGCATTATTTTAGCCACTAAAACAAAAACTATACAAATTTGGAATCGCCGTTATGGCACCGACCTCGAGAATCACATTACAGGATAAGTTGTTACCAGACAATAAAAAAAACTGAAAATGTATCCGTTATAATAGGGTTAAACATAATTTTCATTCACTGGACAAGCCCTGCAACCTTTCGGATTTCTACTGCTTCTGGCAGAGCAATGTCATATTACTCTGCTGCTATATTTCTAGTAACAACATTATTGTTTTTTTAATTCCGTCTCCTCAAATTTCAGAATATAAGAACCAATACATGCCAGCCAGCGGTGAGTATTCTGTGACTTCTCACTATTTGTGATACTTAAAAGGAATCTGAAATTTGTGACTCATTGCAGAGCAGAAAGTAGGAGGTGTGTGCTCTTAGCTGCAGCTCTTCATGTCATTGTGTGTATAGAAAGCATGGCTGTAGTGTGCAGTCAGATATTTCTATGTTATTATAAGAACATTTGATAATTTGCTCAGCAGATACACATATTACATGTATGCAGAAAAACCAATGTTCATATAAACACAGAAATCTCTTACAGAAACCACACAGTGCAGGACAAAACACCTCCCCCCTGCAGACCACAGAGGGGAGGGACAGAACACCAGCTTGGATAGGCGTGTATATTTAAATAACATTGACACAGCCGGACTAATTCGCGGTGAAAGTAATGGAGCTGGACTAATGCACCAGTTCCCTGCAGGTTGTGAAGGTGCTTATAGCAAGGAAACTACATATGGTACAATAATGATTTTGTATTGTTTTTAAAAGCTCTGCCCAGATCCTATTCATGAGTAATATTAGTATCATACTGAAAAATGGCCTGACTGAGTCCGTTTCATAAGAAGACTCAGATATCAACCATGCATCTGGGGGAAGAAGGGGGGGGGCACCACTATTTGGGGAGCTCTAAAGAGTTGCCCCTTCATCCTGGCTGGTTCCACTGTTGAAGCTTGCAGCCTACAATGGCTACAGCTTTCATGGTGATTTCCTCATATTTCCTCATCTATCTCCTTCCCTCCTCATCCCACCTCTCTTCATCTCACCTCATCCCTCCTATTCTCTCCTCATCTTGCCTCTCCTCATCCCTCCTATTCTCTCCTCATCCCTATTATTCTCTCCTCATCTATCTTCATCTCTTCTCAACCATCCTCATCTTGGTCACCTGACCACAGCGCTATTTGTCTCCTGGGGGTATATAGCATTAATCCTTTTTGTCTTTCTGCAGTTTTGGACCCCTCCCCGGACTTCAGTACATCGGTCATCAGCTGAGTGTTAGTATCGGTCATTATCTGATCAAGGAATTTATGGTCCGTAAAAATTTACCTTCCCTAGTAAGTGCTGGACACATCACCCGGTGTGGATCCTCCATTGTTTCTGAAGTTGAAGGCTTTTTTTTTAGCCCCCCTGATGGTTTCGTTTAATTAAATAATTATTTTTGAAAACTTCAAATACAGATTTTCAATTTTTCAAATATCAAGAATGACATATTTCAAAATGATAAAATATAGACAAAGCGGCACAACTTCAATTTCCCTGCCCACACCTAAGCCCAAATCCCAACATTCCAGAAAGGACCATTTTCATTTTAAGAGCAGTTCTACAATAAAGGAGTGTAAGATTTGTCAAAGGGTTGAGATGAAGGAGGGAGAAAAGAGGGCTAATAATTAAGGGATAGCATTGTATCGACTTTGTGGTGTAGTGTATGAGGGTATAGGAAGCTGGATGGTAATAACGGGCAAGGTAAACTGGGTAACTAGTCTGACCCTGTACCTAGAGATACCTCTGATGGTGAGGAGGTTTGGGCCACCACCCTTGCCGTCTGCTCCTCAATGTGCCCTATGCTAACTTCCCCTCACCTCCACCCACCACGGACCGGGAACACAGCAACTTTCACAACAGGAAAAGCACAACTCGCAGACGTCTTCTCAGCTCACACAGTTAAGGCAGAGTGAAACTCTATCAACGACACCTAGTGGAAGGAAGTAGAACTACTTAAAAGCTGAGGGCGTGGACAACTAAATGATGTGACACACACACATAGACAACAGCAGCTTCTAGCATTAACTCCAGGAAAACCAAAGTACCGTAAATTTATTCAGATTAAATCACAACAGTTTTACACATGGACTGCAAGTAGTTGACATGTGACAGTTTCTATCTCTAATTAGAAGATTCATGGGTATCCCTGGAATATCCAACCAAAGACTCCATCCATACCTTTTCACATTTGTGAATCAATTTCCATTTATTTTATGATTCCTCTTTCTAACCAGATTATATGATTTATCTTTCGTTGTAGTCCTCCTGTAAGGAGCTGGACTGGAAGTCACGTTTCTCTTTGAAGACACCAACTGCAGTGTTATGTTGTTATGTGAATTGTGTCCTGAGAATAGTGTATAATGTGAACCGTGATGTAATGTAATGTGGTGTGATGTATATATGGTATAGCATTTTATATGTAGGATGTTTGTAAGGCCACATTCACATGTTGAGTATTTGGTGAGTTTTTACCTCAGTATTTGTAGCCAAAATCATGGTATCACAAGGCCCACTTAAACATATAATACCCTAAATTACCTGTAATAACTTAAAATAAAATTAAGCTGACAACTGCGTGGCGAAAAATTGTGATGTTTTATTATGGGTAAATAAATTATTATTTACATTTTATTCCATAAAATATTTAATAAATAATATTAACTTCATAAATAATTAAAACATAATGGACCGATTCCGGCAGATTACTGCCGATCAATCCCACTAATAAAACATCAACTTCTCAAGCGCTCTTTCAGGGACGGGTGGGTGGGTCTTCTGATCTTCTCAAAGGGTCCCGCTGAACTGCAGCCGGCTGACCCTCACACAGCTGTTTAAATAGTTTTTCTTCTCTCCCGCTCATGAGAGACTAACCAATAATAGAGCTGCCAGGTACCTACCACCACCTGGCAGCCAATCACAGTAGGTGGCAGAATTTACCTCAAACTTGCTCTGAGCCCTAGTAACGGCCTGAGAGAGCCTTATATATGTGCTAAAAATAGCCACCAATCAAAATCGCCCCATAATAACTAATAGGACCATATTCAATCCATAACAACTAATGGGGCCTGTATTACCATAGGACGTCCATACTATCTTATGGCCGTCTCTCCAGGAGTGGAACAATCAGAGGAAAAGTATAATAGAAACACGTCACCACTTCTGTATTTATCACCCACTGCTGGTTTTGGCTATAAATCCTGAGGTAAAAAACTCTCCAAAACCACACTGTGTGCACATAGTCTAACTCTTAGGTCAATGGTGTCTTAGACCACGTGCACACGATGAGTATTTGGTGCATTTTTACCTCAGGATTTGTAGCCAAAACTAGGAGTGGGTGATAACTACAGAAGTGGTGACGTGTTTCTATTATACTTTTCCTCTGATTGTTCCTCTCATGGTTTTGGCTACAAATCCTGAGGTACAAACTCACCAAATACTCAATGTGTGCATGGGGCCTAAGAGGTCAGGTTAGGTCTTATTAAGCCACGTGCACACATGGAGTATTTGATGAGTTTTTTACCTCAGGATTTGTAGCCAAAGCCATGAGAGGAACAATCAGAGGAAAAGTATAAGGCCACGTGCACACACTTAAGCCACGTGCACACATGGAGTATTTGATGAGTTTTTTACCTCAGGATTTGTAGACAAAACCAGGACTGGAACAATCAGAGGAAAAGTCTAAATGGAAACACCTGCACCACTTCTGTATTTAATTATCCACTCCTGGTTTTGGCTACAAATCCTGAGGTAAAAAACTCATCAAATACTCAGCGTGTGTACAAGGTGTAAGACACAACTAACCTAAGAGAAATGGCCACTTTACACGTCCCGATATCGTCGTCCAACTTCGATAAAAAGTCACGTGGTTCGTGCGTTGGCCCCGATATCGTTCGTGCGTTGTGTGGTGTAAATGTGCAATGCGATGCAAGAACGATGATAAAACGATATCGGGGAAGAAATGTGCAGGCTCTCCAACTGCCCGATACTGGATGGACGATCAGGCAGGATCGTGCTGTGTGACAGCCCAACACAGACTTAGAGAGCAACTTCTCCTATTCACTCCCATGTTAAATGGTCGTTCCCTGGGTCGCTCGTACAAGGGGGCGTAGACATCGCAGTTGTGTTCCCTGCCGATATCGCCCTGTGTGACATCTCCTCCTATGCGATCTTGGATTTCATCCAAAAAAGTGTGCGCTCCCGTGCCGTTGTATCCAATATCGAAACGATGTTGGGACGTGTAAAGTGGGCATTAGACTATGTGCACACGGTGAATATTTGGTGAGTTTTTTACCTCAGAATTTGTAGCCAAAACAAGGAGAGGAACAATCAGAGGAAAAGTATAATAGAAACACGTCACCACTTCTGTATTTATCACCCACTGCTGGTTTTGGCTACAAATCATGAGGTAAAAAACTCACTAAATACCATGTGCATGTGGCCTTAGGCCATGTGCACAAGTTCAGTATTTGGTGAGTTTTTTACCTCAGGATTTGTAGACAAAACCAGTAGTGGGTGATAAATACAGAAGTGGTGACGGGTTTCTATTATACTTTTCCTCTGATTGTTCCTCTCCTTGTTTTGTCTACAAATCCTGAGGTAAAAAACTCATCAAATACTGAACGTGTGCACGTGGCCTCACTCTCTGATCAGCTGTGTGACTGTCTAAAGGCCACGTCAGACGCTTCAATTTGATGAACAATGAAATAGCACCATTTAATTCAAGTGGGGCTATCGTGAGGTGACATGACAAACAAGTGTTTTGTGAGGTCATGAAAAGAGTTAAATTATTGTTTACAGCTGAACCTCAGATTGTGCTGAGACAGGTCTCAGCTGGTTTAGGCTGGGTTCACATTCAGAGGTGACAGCCCCGGACCGGATTTTGGCCCTATATGTTACTATGGGCTTGGATGGAGCAACGTTTGTTGATCCGGGAGAAAAATCCCACTTCTCACGGATTCATCCAGCGAGATGTCAGCCCGATGGCAGATAACTGCCATCCCGCTCCATCCGAGCCCATAGTAACATACAGGGCCAAAATCTGGTCCGGGGCTGTCACCCCTGACAGCCCCGGACCGGATCATGCCGCAATGTGAACCCAGCCTTAAACTGTTTTTTGCACACACATTTTAAAAGGGCGCTGACTGGTTAATGTAGTGACAGCGGGGGCTTCAGATGGGTATAAATAAAGGCGATTTCTGTCAGGAGCTGTCAGAATCGCCAGCTGTTTCAAGTAGCCCTTCCCTCCCTCCCTAATTTATGTCATTTTAAGGCCGGCTTCACACTGCGTGTGTGATCCGATCCGTGACTGTCCGCTTGAGGCAGACAGCCGCGGACCGGATCAGCACACTGGACTGGGGGGCTATTATGCCCTCCAATCCTGTGTGCAGCCGCACGCAGTTCCCGCGGCTGATAAGTCAGGACCGCGGGCGCCGCGGTCCTGAGCTGTCAGCGCCTGCAGCTGCGTGCGGCTGCACACAGGATCGGAGGGCATAATAGCCCCCCAGTCCTGTGTGCTGATCTGGTCCACGGCTGTCTGCCTCAAGCGGACAGCTACGGATCGGATCACACACGCAGTGTGAAGCCGGCCTAAGCTTCTTGATGTCGAGGTACTTTATTAGAGGGATGATTACCCTAATAAAATAGGGGTGGATCTGTTTTAAGAATGGAGTTATTTCATTAAATTAATTAATTAATTAAATTATTTATTTAATTTTACGTCATTGATAAAATGTATGTAAACCTTAATTTAGTACCCGACCAGTGTTAAATAAATTATTTTATTCCAATTATAGTCTGGTTATTGAAGTTAATTTATTATTTTATGGTTATGTCATTGTCACATCATGTTGTTAGCGATCACATGGACGCGCGATCGCTAACAACATCGTTCACATCGCTGGTGAGCTGTCACACAGGCAGACTCACCAGCGATGTGGACCAGCGAGAACGCTTGTAACCAAGGTACACATCGGGTTACTAGGCACTGCGCGTCGCTTATGAACCCGATGTGTACCATGGTTACCATCTCCCAGCATATGCTGCAGATCGCTCAAAGGTTTATCGCTTGATTTGAGGTCCTGCTCACAAATCTTCCACCAAACAATCAAGTGATTTTTCGTTGACAGATCGCTCAGTTACACGCAACGACACACAAACGATATCGCTTAAGCAATCAAAATTCCGGATCGCTTAAGTGATATCGTTCACCAGATTGATGCGTCTGACGTGGCCTTTAGACCACGTGCACACGTTCAGTATTTGGTGAGTTTTTTACCACAATATTTGTAGCCAAAACCATGGCAACACACAGCCCACATTCATCACTTATTTATTCTAATAAAAAAACACATAAAACTATTAAGGTGGAATAAACATGGCCAAGAGGCTTTATTGAGGTTTACATTTTTCATAAACAATAAATAACCCTTTATTTAAAAAATTTATATATTAAACCAGCAATTCTGTAAACTTTCAAAAATCCATGACTCGTAAACATTTACCAGGAAGAACAAATTCAGCCCATTCTCAATGGGCGATTCTACCTCTCTAATATCGCCTCACCACAAAAGAAATAGAGAAAAGCAAAAGCCAAAGAAAAACTTTCGTATGATTTCGAATTTTTTATTTTTTTACTTCATCAGTGTACTGTCCAATACAACGTAAGACACGTCTGCTGATGGACTCAATGAATGTGGAGTGCTAGCAGGAAGGGAGGATGCGGGAAGCTATTTCATTGAGTGCAATTAAAAAGATGAAACAGAAGTTTTGGGAAACAAAAGTTTGGAATCCAAAATTTATTTCAATAAATGTACCATTTTTATTGTATTAGTGCTGAATAATTACAGCCTCGACCTATCCATCGTAGTAATTTAAAGGTACAGTCACACGCGGCAATATGGCTTCCATATCGCCGGCAATTTGATGTGAGCGCACACGTTTCGGGAACATTTTTGCACATCGCCGTCGCCCTGTCACACATAGAGATCTCGTCTGTGTTCTACAACTATCCTGCATTCCGGAAATCGCCTGCAGAAGACCGGAAGCAATTTCCCTTTTCCACATCGCCGCGTCACACGCCACCACCTGATCAGCAATGTGGGCGTAGACTGTGAGTACGGCGAGGAAACAAACGTTCCAGAGTGTTTTTCACCGCGCCCCTACCACTCAGATTGGACGACGCAACTGCGTAACCATTGGTCAGCCTTGTCAGGATGTCTCCGCACTACATGACGCATGTATCCTTTCTACTATATCGCTATTCAAATATGGCGCCTTAGCCATGGCCAGCCAATGGGAACGCAGGAGCGACCACCAATCGCGGCAGACAGGGTGAGCCAAACAGAACGCTCAGGCATGCCTCTGGAATTGTTTCCAGATGGTCTGAGCTCGCTTCGCTATTGCCCTGTCACACGCCATGATGCGCAGAAATCGCCTGGTGGTTAATGCCTGATTTCACTGCAGAGCAGGGCGATCAGGTGACGCTCCACCGGCGATTTCTCACCGTAAAATCTCCCTGTCTCACGCCACTAAGCACAGGCGATGTGGTTTCCATATCGCCGAAATACACAAATGTACGGTGATATGGAAGCCATATCGATGCGTGTGACGGTACCTTTAGAGTGTCAATTTGGATAAGTGAATACAAGTATGATGCATCACCTGTTATAATGGAAGGTCAAAGAGGGAACCACTTTAGGTGCCAGGGTTAAAATTGACTGCATCTTCTAAGGGGTTCATAGACTGGAAGCCAAGGGAGATCTCAGTGTTATTGGTGATTGCAGGACAAGGTCAGATGTAGTTTATCGCCCACTAGTCATTGTGAGAATCACCTTATTACAAGACAGGACAAGAAGATGAACAAAAAAACCTTAATAATTTTAACTGGAGATTAAACCATCTCCGACAGGAGACGTGTGTCTTCTATGTCTTGTGACTTTTATGGAGTCTATGCCATATGCGGCCTCTAGGGGCTCACTACTTGTATGGGGTCTGTGCCATATATGACCTCTAGGGGGCTCACTACTTGTATATGGTCTTTGCCATATACGAACTCTAGGGGGCTCAATACTTAGTGTATGCCATGTACAGAGTGTAGGGGGCTCACTACTTGTATATGGTCTGTGCCATATACAACCTCTAGGGGGCTCACTATTAATTTAGGGTCTATGCCATGTGCGGCCTCTAGGGGGCCACTACATGTATATGATCTGTGCCATGTACGGCCTCTAGAGGGCTCACTATTTGTATGGGTCTGTGCCATATATGACCTCTAGGGGCTCACTACTTGTATATGGTCTGTGCCATATACGAACTCTAGGGAGCTCAATACTTAGTGCATACATGCCATGTACGGCGTGTAGGGGGCTCACTACTTGTATATGGTCTGTGCCATATACAACCTCTCCTCTAGGGGGCTCACTAATAATTTAGGGTCTATGGCATGTGCCGCCTGTCGGGGGCTCACTACTTGTATATGGTCTGTGTCATGTACAACCTCTCCTCTAGGGGGCTCACTATTTATTTAGGGTCTGTGCCATGTGCGGCCTGTTGGGGGCTCACTACTTGTATATGTTCTAAGCCATGTATGGCCTCTAGAGAGCTCACTACTTGTATATGGTCTGTGCCATGTACGGCCTCTAGAGCACTCACTACTTGTACATAGTCTGTGCCATGGGCGTACCCAGGATCAAAACTAGGGGGCAAGCCATGGTTGTTTGGAACATCATATCCTGCCCGGTGCATTGTGGGGGCTGATCATGTGTTCGGCCGGGCTCCAGCGCATGCTCAGTGCACATATTGAAGCCGGGATGTACACATGATCAACCCCCACAATGCACCGGGTCGGATATGACGTTTCGGCCAGCGCGTCAGAGTACCACAGGAGGCGGGAATTTCAAGAAGAGCTGATAAGTTCCCTTTAAAGGGAACCTGTCACTCCCTTTGGCCATTCTAACCCCTACCCCCACTTTATACATGATGTGGCCCCACACTGCGGGGAAGGGGGGAGAGACGGAAGATGTGGCCGGCGGGGAGAGACCTCGGGCGCTGTAGCAGGAGGCCAGGTGGTGCACCCCCTGCTGCGCAAGGGGAAAATGCACCGCCAGGTTCCCGTAGATATTCCACTGGCCAAAGGAGGTGACAGGTTCCCTTCTAGGGGGGCAGCTGCCCCCCCCCTGCCCCACGCTGGGGGACACTACTTGTATATAGTTTGTGCCATATACGTGCGGTAGGGGGACACTACTTGTATATAGTTCGTGCCATATACGGGCAGTAGGGGGACACTACTTGTATATAGTTTGTGCCATATACGGGCGGTAGGGGGACACTACTTGTATATAGTTCGTGCCATATACGGGCAGTAGGGGGACACTACTTGTATATAGTTTGTGCCATATACGGGCGGTAGGGGGACACTACTTGTATATAGTTTGTGACATATACGGGCGGTAGGGGGACACTACTTGTATTTAGTTTGTGCCATATACCGGCGGTAGGGGACACTACTTGTATATAGTTTGTGCCATATATACGGGCGGTAAGGGGACACTACGTGTATATAGTTCGTGCCATATACGGGCAGTAGGGGGACACTACTTGTATATAGTTTGTGCCATATATACGGGCGGTAAGGGGACACTACGTGTATATAGTTCGTGCCATATACGGGCAGTAGGGGGACACTACTTGTATATAGTTTGTGCCATATACAGGCGGTAGGGGGACACTACTTGTATATAGTTTGTGACATATACGGGCGGTAGGGGGACCCTACTTGTATATAGTTTGTGCCATATACGGGCGGTAGGGGGACCCTACTTGTATATAGTTTGTGCCATATACGGGCGGTAGGGGGACCCTACTTGTATATAGTTTGTGCCATATACGGGCGGTAGGGGGACCCTACTTGTATATAGTTTGTGCCATATACGGGCGGTAGGGGGACCCTACTTGTATATAGTTTGTGCCATATACGGACGGTAGGGGGACACTACTTGTATATAGTTTGTGACATATACGGGCGGTAGGGGGACCCTACTTGTATATAGTTTGTGCCATATACGGGCGGTAGGGGGACCCTACTTGTATATAGTTTGTGCCATACACGGGCGGTAGGGGAACACTACTTGTATATAGTTTGTGCCATATATACGGGCGGTAGGGGGACCCTACTTGTATATAGTTTGTGCCATACACGGGCGGTAGGGGAACACTACTTGTATATAGTTTGTGCCATATATACGGGCGGTAGGGGGACCCTACTTGTATATAGTTTGTGCCATATACGGGCGGTAGGGGGACCCTACTTGTATATAGTTTGTGCCATATACGGGCGGTAGGGGGACCCTACTTGTATATAGTTTGTGCCATATACGGGCGGTAGGGGGACCCTACTTGTATATAGTTTGTGCCATATACGGGCGGTAGGGGGACCCTACTTGTATATAGTTTGTGCCATATACGGGCGGTAGGGGGACCCTACTTGTATATAGTTTGTGCCATATACGGGCGGTAGGGGGACACTACTTGTATATAGTTTGTGCCATATACGGGCGGTAGGGGGACCCTACTTGTATATAGTTTGTGCCATATACGGGCGGTAGGGGGACCCTACTTGTATATAGTTTGTGCCATATACGGGCGGTAGGGGGACCCTACTTGTATATAGTTTGTGCCATATACGGGCGGTAGGGGGACCCTACTTGTATATAGTTTGTGCCATATACGGGCGGTAGGGGGACACTACTTGTATATAGTTTGTGCCATATACGGGCGGTAGGGGGACACTACTTGTATATAGTTTGTGCCATATACGGGCGGTAGGGGTACACTACTTGTATGGGGTCGAAAGATCTATAAATTTCTGTCAGTACTTACCGTAGGATGCCGTGTTAATATGTTGAAATATTTTTGGTGACAATCACATGATAAATAAGGAAATTGAATCTTTCTATCAGGTTTTCTGCTTATGGTTCCTCAAAGAAAATAAAAAGAGAAGGGGGGAATGGGGGGGGAATAACAGTGCACCTCTGTATACAGCAGGGGGATGTGCTCACATGAAGACCTTAAAGGGAACCTGTCAGGTTATCCGTGCCCCCCCAGATACACCAGCAGATGTGGGCACATATCTATATTCCCTGTTTGACCGTCCCTTTATTACATTGGAAACAAACAAAAAAGTCTTTATAAAGTCCATCTATGATCTGCAGATGACGTTAGTTTCCTCAGACTGGTCTGCCCACTTGGCATGTTATTAGAAACAAAGAAACAACTTAGATATAGCTGCCAACATAACTGTTGTCATTATTGACACCTTATTAAAGGTGTACAAGGATTATAAGGGCCATCGCTAACAGAACACACCAAAACAATCAAATAAACGACTTTGAAGCCCAATTCTGAATAAAGTGCAGTATTTTATTAATAAAGTGACAAATGGTTACAGAGGGAATGATAATTATGATCGCTGGAAGGTGAGAATAGAGTTTTTTTTATTTTTAACCCCTTGTTTTTACTTAATTTCACTTCCGCAATGTATGGATATACATTGCGGAAGTGAAATTAAAGGGGAACAGAGCAGTTTTAGTGTATTGAGCATGCTCAGTACACGGAATTCAGGTCCGAGAAACGATCCTGTCTTTTCTCGGACCCGCGCTCCATAGGCACCCATGTAAAAGGCCGCGGATCCGATTCGGTCTGATTTGGTCCGCTGTGCCCAAAATCGGAGCAGTCTCCAATTTTGGGCACAGCAAAAAATCGGACACAATCAGACCCGACAAAAATCAGAGGGCAATAAGGCCAAATCCGATTTAATCAGTGGCCCAGAGGATAACGTGGGAGCCAAATCTGATCCGTGGCTGTCTGATTTACAATGGCCAGCCACAGATCCTCAAAAATCGCAGTGTGAAAACAGCCTAAGGCTGGCTTCACATTGCTTTTTTGAGGCATCCCAGTGTATCCGTTTCAAAATGGATACACTCGGATCCTAAATCGGATCCCATGTATCCCTATGGGGCTCGGATTGGATGTGCCACTATTGGCATCCGATTTTGGCACCATCCGATGCTGTCCGATTTAAGCACGGACACAAAATCGTAGCCTGCTGCGATTTTGTGTCCGAGAATGAAATCGGACAGCATCGGATCCGAGCGGATCCAAGCCCGATGACATGGGAGCCTATGGACATCGGATCCGAGTTGACCTCGGATCCGATGTCGGCTCCGTGGTTCCTGTCCTCCCTGCTCCTGCCTCCCTGCATCTTCCTCCCCTCCACTTCTCTATCCTGTCCCCCCGCTATTCTAACCTCTTCCCTGTCTTATTCCCTATCCTTTTCCCTATTTTATTCCCTCTGTTTGTTAAAAAAAATCCCTCCATGAGGATTCATTACCTTCCGACGGCTTCATGCGACAGTCACCATCTGTGCAGAAGGGCCTGTGGTGATGTCAGAGAGCCGGTCAGCTGACGTGTCAGGTGACCGGCTCTGTGACATCATCACAGGCCCTTCAGCCACCAGATGGTGACTGTCGCATGAAGCCGTCGGAAGGTAATGTATCCTCATGGAGGGATTTTTTTATTTTTTACACACTGGAGGGAGAGAGGACAGGGGGGAGGATAGAGGAGAGGGAGAGCAGAGATAGAAGAGGGACAGGCAGGGACAGATAGAGAAGAAGCAGGGACAGGCAGGGAGAACAGGATCCACACGTATCCTGCATAGAATCGGATAGCTATTTGCCATCCGATTGCAGGGATCTGTGTGCATCCGTGGCTGTCCGTGGTGATCCTGACAACACACGGATCCCCTCGGACAGTCCAAAAACGCAATGTGAAGCCAGCCTAAGAAAACAGATTCAAGGACATAATAATGGACTAGTAGATACAGGACTAACTAGAAACAATGTTGTTCAGGCACCTCCCTGCAGGAAAGGGAGCTTTAGGCTATGTGCACACACAAAAAAAGTGATCTGTGCTCAGGAAAATTCTGCATGGAAACTTTATCAGCAGCACGAACGTATCACTTTTGCAGCTGAGTTTGTGCACATACAAACGTGACACAAATAAGGGAACACAGACAGACCCACACAGACACTTTCTCACCCTCTAGCGATCCCACATTGACCAGTGATTTCTTACTTCCGGGTTCAGTACTTCCAGACCAGATCCTGCGCCCCATGTGACAGGATCAGATGAGTCACATGGTGCAGGTCCTGGAAGATCGATAAATAGCATCTGCCGGTGCCTGGGAGGTAGAGATCACCGGAGCTCGCTATGGGATCCCCAGGGAGGGGGGAGTGTGGCACCCCTGCGTTCAGGAGGCCACAAAGGGAACTGCAGCCAGGCAGGTAGGACATTGTTGCACATCAACACCCTCACAGCCCACACAACCCACGTGTAGTGGAGGTTAACATCCAGACCTAAGATTGGAAGACTCTAGGCAATTGAGGGGTGGTGGATTTAGAGGAGAGGGTTGGGCACACACGTAGTCAGGTGACTTGACAGTAGAAATAGTGATGGGCAGGAGGAATGAGTCAGTAGGCCGTAGTGAGCCGACCATAAAAGACCAAGAGTAGGCCGAGGTAGGCTGAGAAGCAAAGACTGGAAATCACACGTCCTGTGAGTGTAAGGTGTAGGAGCGCAGAATCTGTACCGAGCCAGTGTGAGCCGGAGGGGAGAGAAAGCACGTCCGAAGCTGATACCACCAGGAGTGTGAGAGGACTGAGAGGGACAGTGGAACCCGGGCCCTAGACATACAGCCGAGACGACCAGACTGCAGGCGGAGTAGCCCTCCTACTATACTAAGAGACGCAGAGAGAAGGAGCCTGGTAGAGCCTCACACTTGAGGACTGCTGGAGGCTGGGCTGAGTAGAGTGTCGGCTCTAGAGGAGACCGCAGTTTACCCGGGATCCCCAAACAACACGACGAGGGACCACAGCTTCACGTTAGGGTCCCTAACCCAAAGGACAGGCATCTCAGTGACAAACAGGAGGACCCACAGGGGCCTGAGTCACCACCATACTGTCCTGGCGTTTCACACACACACCCGTGGAAACGGAGAACGTAACAGCCCGGAAAGGACACAAGAGACTGTGTGAGGGGTCACAGGGAGAGAGGCCTGGCTGCAGAGATAAAGGGAACCCGGAGAGGGAGAGTGTGCCGTGGTACTTGAACTTTGTAAGAACTGTAACTACCTTGTGAACTGTCTGAAGAACTGGAGAGTAAAACACGGAAAACCCTGAGATTGCCTCCCTTGTGTTTCTGCATGAAAGCGATTCTCTCCATACAGGACTACAGAAAGCCTCCACCTGCAGAGCCAAAGCGCGCCTGTCAGCACCAGCCTTGAGGAGAGATCCCTGCAGCGTCTACACAGTAAGTGTACTGAACATTCCACAATAGACTTAACCCTTACTGCCCCGGGGGATACAGTTCTTCCCACTGGAACTATTCCACCTACGCTGCCATTCCATCACCACCGGAGGTTCTGCAGCAGCGGCGGCCCCATCACTGGCCGCACATAGTGGGTGGCGTCACGACTGACAATCCCTGTATATTCCCTTTTTATTGCCGAGCCCGGGACACGGTCCGGACCAGGACTACCCGTGACTTCCCCGAAGCAGAACCGGTCCGGTACCGAGTACCCTCGTCCCAGTGGGCCCGACAGGAGTATTGCTGCGTTTTTGCTGCAAGTCTAGATCAATTAATTGGCATGGTATTTATTTTCCTCATCAGGTTTGTGCAGAAAAACTGTTCAGGGACACCAGAGTTACAATGTGTTGCATATTCTATCCAAGAGCATTTTGAGCAGAAAAGATGATGCAGAATTTTGGCAGAACCCCCATACCCATGGTTCTCCCTGGTTCTGACCATGAGTTTCTCTGGATGAGGTGTTATAGAGGGTGTTATCCAGACCCCTCCGCTGAAGTAAGAGGAGGATGGCTAATCAATTGCAAAGAAAGACTCAGGTCAAGACCTAACTCTATAATATGTCATATTTCCACCTAGAAACCTCCAAGAGGAATAATAAGGCCGCCATGTTTCCAAGCATTCTCCTGGTGAGACAACAGATGGAGTTCTGCAGCATCTCCTCCCAGACCTGGATGAGCTCCTGGACTGTCTGGTACTTACTTGGTGGCATCATATGGATAGATAAATAATAAAGTCCTAAAGGTTTTCAATGGGCTTTAGGTCTGGGGAATATGAAGGCCAGTCAATGACATCAATGTCTTCATTATCCAGGAGTTGCCACCACGCGAGGCTGGACATTGTCCTCATGTTATAGTTGTCATATCTTCATACATTATACTCCTCTATGGATTTAGATTATAATGTTGTAGATAGTAAAGTCCTTTTATTTCTCTACAGCTACTTAAAGGGGAACTCCAGGGACATAAAAAAAGGTTTTTGTCCTGTCCCTGCTCTCCTACATGATAAAGCAGAGCCGGTCACTGCAGTTCTAGGGTCTATAGATCACTTATAAATCAATAATATCATCATGCTGAATCAATGTAGTGCTTTGCCTCTGCTCCTAGCCTGATACATGTCAGCAGTAGGGCCGGGGTTCTCAACCATCCGAGGATCAAATCGATTTGGACATCACAGTGGTCCCCAGAGGTTGTAGTCCTAGCCGGATATGTTAAAGTGGGTATTTACAGGGGATAATATAGTCCATGACGCCAGCTGGAGTTCTGACCATAGATGGCCAGGGGCTGCTGTGAGGGCT
Source organism: Allobates femoralis (assembly GCA_033576535.1). Lineage (NCBI taxonomy): Eukaryota > Metazoa > Chordata > Amphibia > Anura > Aromobatidae > Allobates > Allobates femoralis. The sequence goes on from JARQOC010000008.1 coordinate 181,211,646, forward strand.
TCCAACGGGAGATGATAGGGCAGCAAGATGGTAGGTCCTCTCCAGCCAGGGCACAGATACATTAGAAGGAGTAGGAGTTTGAAGAGATGGTGGATGGTGCAGAGGAGGAGGATGAGAGTAATGATGCAGGTGGACGCAGGAAGGATCAGACGACAAAAAGTCTTTGCAGCTCTTACCCTTTACTTGTAGTTGAAGATTAAAACCCATCCGGAGTACAATGTTCACCAGGAGTGCAGCCTGGCCGGCCCAGAGTTAGTTGGAGTCCACCTTGTTGAGATACAGGGTATTTGGCCTTCTAGATAACTTCCCAGTTCTGACACGGTTACCCCTTTCCTCTCCTCAGTGTCCATTGTTGCCTTTCCCTGCCAGGCAGGTAGCTGCGGGTCCTGTAAGCGGCAGCTTAGGTCCTCTGACACTATATAGCCCTATGGGCTTCGGGAAGGTCCACAAACTGAGTCACTGTACTTGAAGCCCAGTGAGCTTCAGCTTCACAACTGGTCCTGAAGTATCCCTGATCGAGTTGGGGGCTGGTATTCCTCCTGCAGCTAGCACTTCTGCCCAGCTTAAACAGCTGGCAACAGATTTGTCTGTCCAGGCCCTTGGCCTAGCATTTCACTCCATGCTATATCTTAAGCTACCTTGAACAGACTAGAACTCGCCGCTTGCCATCCACCCCTAACCTAACTCCTCCCTCCAGCCAGAAAGTGGGACAGCCCTATAGGTGGGTCTCTTCCGTCCAGCATTTCCTGGCCTGAAGTTCAGATATGTTGGGTGTATTTGGGAGTCTCAGCAATGTGTCCTCTACTTACCTCCAAGTACGATATTACACATACATTGATACATAGATGACATTGTTGGTAACACTGACGTGTCGGTATGATGTCTGGGGTCAGTACTATATGGTAACACTGAGGTGTCGGTATGATGTCTGGGGTCAGTACTATATGGTAACACTGAGGTGTCGGTATGATGCCTCGGGTCAGTACTATATAGTAACACTGACATGTCAGTATTATATCTAGGGTCAGTACTATATGGTAACACTGATGTGTCAGTATGATGTCTTGGATCAGTACTATATGGTAATACTGATGTGTCGGTATGATGTCTGGGGTCAGTACTATAAGGTAATACTGATGTGTCAGTATTATATCTCGGGTCAGTACTATATGGTAATACTGATGTGTCGGTATGATGCCTCGGGTCAGTACTATATGGTAACAATGACGTGTCGGTATGATGTCTGGGGTCAGTACTATATGGTAACACTGACGTGTCGGTATGATGTCTGGGGTCAGTACTATATGGTAATACGGACATGTCGGTATGATGTCTCGGGTCAGTACTATATGGTAACACTGAGGTGTCGGTATGATGTCTGGGGTCAGTACTATATGGTAACACTGACGTGTCGGTATGATGTCTGGGGTCAGTACTATATGGTAACACTGAGGTGTCGGTATGATGCCTCGGGTCAGTACTATATAGTAACACTGACATGTCAGTATTATATCTAGGGTCATTACTATATGGTAACACTGATGTGTCAGTATGATGTCTTGGATCAGTACTATATGGTAATACTGATGTGTCGGTATGATGTCTGGGGTCAGTACTATATGGTAATACTGATGTGTCAGTATTATATCTCGGGTCAGTACTATATGGTAATACTGATGTGTCGGTATGATGCCTTGGGTCAGTACTATATAGTAACAATGACGTGTCGGTATGATGTCTCGGGTCAGTACTATATGGTAACACTGACGTGTCGGTATGATGTCTCGGGTCAGTACTATATGGTAATACGGACATGTCGGTATGATGTCTCGGGTCAGTACTATATGGTAACACTGAGGTGTCGGTATGATGTCTGGGGTCAGTACTATATGGTAACACTGACGTGTCGGTATGATGTCTGGGGTCAGTACTATATAGTAACACTGACATGTCAGTATTATATCTAGGGTCAGTACTATATGGTAACACTGATGTGTCAGTATGATGTCTTGGATCAGTACTATATGGTAATACTGATGTGTCGGTATGATGTCTGGGGTCAGTACTATATGGTAATACTGATGTGTCAGTATTATATCTCGGGTCAGTACTATATGGTAATACTGATGTGTCGGTATGATGCCTCGGGTCAGTACTATATAGTAACAATGACGTGTCGGTATGATGTCTCGGGTCAGTACTATATGGTAATACGGACATGTCGGTATGATGTCTCGGGTCAGTACTATATGGTAACACTGAGGTGTCGGTATGATGTCTCGGGTCAGTACTATATGGTAACACTGAGGTGTCGGTATGATGTCTCGGGTCAGTACTATATGGTAACACTGAGGTGTCAGTATGATATCTCGGGTCAATACTATATTGTAACACTGATGTGTCGGTATGATGTCTGGGGTCAGTACTATATGGTAACACTGAGGTGTCGGTATGATGCCTCGGGTCAGTACTATATAGTAACACTGACATGTCAGTATTATATCTAGGGTCAGTACTATATGGTAACACTGATGTGTCAGTATGATGTCTTGGATCAGTACTATATGGTAATACTGATGTGTCGGTATGATGTCTGGGGTCAGTACTATAAGGTAATACTGATGTGTCAGTATTATATCTCGGGTCAGTACTATATGGTAATACTGATGTGTCGGTATGATGCCTCGGGTCAGTACTATATGGTAACAATGACGTGTCGGTATGATGTCTGGGGTCAGTACTATATGGTAACACTGACGTGTCGGTATGATGTCTGGGGTCAGTACTATATGGTAATACGGACATGTCGGTATGATGTCTCGGGTCAGTACTATATGGTAACACTGAGGTGTCGGTATGATGTCTGGGGTCAGTACTATATGGTAACACTGACGTGTCGGTATGATGTCTGGGGTCAGTACTATATGGTAACACTGAGGTGTCGGTATGATGCCTCGGGTCAGTACTATATAGTAACACTGACATGTCAGTATTATATCTAGGGTCATTACTATATGGTAACACTGATGTGTCAGTATGATGTCTTGGATCAGTACTATATGGTAATACTGATGTGTCGGTATGATGTCTGGGGTCAGTACTATATGGTAATACTGATGTGTCAGTATTATATCTCGGGTCAGTACTATATGGTAATACTGATGTGTCGGTATGATGCCTTGGGTCAGTACTATATAGTAACAATGACGTGTCGGTATGATGTCTCGGGTCAGTACTATATGGTAACACTGACGTGTCGGTATGATGTCTCGGGTCAGTACTATATGGTAATACGGACATGTCGGTATGATGTCTCGGGTCAGTACTATATGGTAACACTGAGGTGTCGGTATGATGTCTGGGGTCAGTACTATATGGTAACACTGACGTGTCGGTATGATGTCTGGGGTCAGTACTATATGGTAACACTGAGGTGTCGGTATGATGCCTCGGGTCAGTACTATATAGTAACACTGACATGTCAGTATTATATCTAGGGTCAGTACTATATGGTAACACTGATGTGTCAGTATGATGTCTTGGATCAGTACTATATGGTAATACTGATGTGTCGGTATGATGTCTGGGGTCAGTACTATATGGTAATACTGATGTGTCAGTATTATATCTCGGGTCAGTACTATATGGTAATACTGATGTGTCGGTATGATGCCTCGGGTCAGTACTATATAGTAACAATGACGTGTCGGTATGATGTCTCGGGTCAGTACTATATGGTAATACGGACATGTCGGTATGATGTCTCGGGTCAGTACTATATGGTAACACTGAGGTGTCGGTATGATGTCTCGGGTCAGTACTATATGGTAACACTGAGGTGTCGGTATGATGTCTCGGGTCAGTACTATATGGTAACACTGAGGTGTCAGTATGATATCTCGGGTCAATACTATATTGTAACACTGATGTGTCGGTATGATGTCTGGGGTCAGTACTATATGGTAACACTGACGTGTCAGGATGATGCCTCGAGCCAGTACTATATGGTAACACTGAGTGTCAATATGATATCTCGGATCAGTACTATATGGTGACACTAACGTTGTTGGTTATGATGTCTCCGATCAGTACTATATGGTAATACTGATATGTCGGTATGATGTCTGGGTCAGAACTATATGGTAACACTAACGTGTCAGTATTATACCTCGGGTCAGTACTATATGGTAATACTGATGTGTCGGTATGATGTCTCGGATCAGTACTATATGGTAATACTGACGTGTCGTATGATGTCTCGGGTCAGTACTATATGGTAACACTGAGGTGTCGGTACGATGTCTCGGGTCAGTACTATATGGTAACACTGAGGTGTCCGTATGATATCTCGGGTCAGTACTATATAGGAACACTAAGGTGTCGGTATGATGTCTCGGGTCAGTACTATAAGGTAACACTGACGTGTCAGTATGATATCTGGGTCAGTAGTATATGGTAACACTAACGTGTCGGTATGATGCTTCGAGTCAGTACTATATGGTAACACTGACGTATAGGTATGATATTATGGGTCAGTACTATATGGTAACACTGAGGTGTCGATATGATGTCTCGGGTCAGTACTATATGGTAACACTGAGGTGTCGGTATGATGTCTCGGGTCAGTACTATATGGTAACACTGATGTATCAATATGATGCCTCAGATCAGTACTATATGGTGACACTGACATGTCGGTATGATGCCTCGGGTCAGTACTATATGGTAACACTGAAGTGTCGGTATGATGCCTCGGGTCAGTACTATATGGTAACACTGAGGTGTCGGAATGATGTCTCGGGTCAGTACTATATAGTAACACTGAGGTGTCGGTATGATGTCTCGGGTCAGTACTATATGGTAACACTAACGTGTCGGTATGATGTCTCGGGTCAGTACTATATGGTAACACTGACGTGTCGGTATTATGTCTCGGGTCAGTACTATATGGCGACACTGATGTGTCGGTATGATGTCTCGGGTCAGTGCTATATCTTAACACTGACGTGTCGGTATGATACCTCGGGTCAGTACTATATGGTAACACTGATGTGTCGGTATGATGTCTGGGGTCAGTACTATATAGTAACACTGAGGTGTCGGTATGATGTCTGGGGTCATTATTATATGGTAACACTGACGTGTCAGTATGATGTCTCGGGTCAGTACTATATGGTAACACTGATATGTCAGTAGGATGTCTCGGGTCAGTACTATATGGTAACACTGAGGTGTCGGTATGATGTCTGGGGTCAGTACTATATGGTAACACTGATGTGTCAGTATGATGTCTGGGGTCAGTACTATATAGTAACACTGACGTGTCAGTATGATGTCTCGGGTCAGTACTATATGGTAACACTGATATGTCAGTAGGATGTCTCAGGTCAGTACTATATGGTAACACTGAGGTGTCGGTATGATGCCTCGGGTCAGTACTATATGGTAACACTGAGGTGTCGGTATGATGTCTGGGGTCAGTACTATATGGTAACACTGACGTGTCGGTATGATGTCTGGGGTCAGTACTATATGGTAACACTGATGTGTCGGTATGATGTCTGGGGTCAGTACTATATAGTAACACTGACGTGTCAGTATGATGTCTCGGGTCAGTACTATATGGTAACACTGATATGTCAGTAGGATGTCTCGGGTCAGTACTATATGGTAACACTGAGGTGTCGGTATGATGTCTGGGGTCAGTACTATATGGTAACACTGACATGTCGGTATGATGTCTCGGGTCAGTACTATATGGTAACACTGACGTGTCAGTAGGATGTCTCGGGTGGGAGATACCAAACATGTTAATTTTACTGTTATCTAAGTGGTGAAAAAAATTCAGAAGTTTTTAAAGAAAAATAATTGTACTTTTGTACCATTTCCCTCGCCCGGTAGCGTTCTTATTTTTCAGGATCTGGTGCTGTGTGACGGCTTCTTTTTTGCGTCTTGAGCTGACGCACCGTTTTTGGGTTGATGTGATGTTTTGTTCGCTTGTTATTGCAATGTAATTTTGGCGTTTGGACTTTGTTTTCCGTTACGCAGTTTACAGATCTGATTAATTGATTTTATATTTTGATAGATCAGGCATTTCTGAACTCGGCAATAGCAAATATGTGTTTATTTTTATAGTTTAAATTTCAATGGGGCAAAAGGGGCGTGATTTGTACTTTGAGAGCACAATTCAAAAGGTTAACAGAACTGATCCAATCACTGATCCGATCGGTGCTGTTAGCTGCACATGTAGGATGATCAGGTCGGCTGAGATGTGCAGGGAATGATGTGAGCTGATCATGTGAGCTCACATCAGAAGGAAGGACATGGCCAAGGACCTATATACTGTATATAGTCTTGATAAAGGCAGTTCACTGGATAATCGGGGTTCACTGCCGCATTATAGTAGAAAAATATTGTCCACATAGAGAAGCCAGATCTGTTTGTGTAAACATTTCTAAACAACAATCGCCCTCAAACGAGGACACGAAAATGGCAGTATAATGTGGAGCCAGAGGGGATGGTAGAGACCCCATTGCAGTCCCCTCTAACTGCAAACAAAACTCAAGGTCAAAACAAAATTCTTTCTTGGTGATCACTCAGTTAATGAAGGTGAATATAAAATGGATGTTTTTGTTAGTAAGGACCATATCCTCACATCATATATTCATCATAAGGAATATTTGTGTATAAACTCTATGTGGAAAGTACATGAGTAGGTGACATCAGAGACAGCTTTGTATGTAATTTTTGTACAAAATCATTAGTTAGAGGAATCGTGACAGTGGTAAAAACAAAACAAAATAATGTTACAAATACTTTTTATTCACCATTTCATAACACATTGTGTTATTCAAAGCGCTACAACTTGCTTGACCATATACAAGTCCTGGGGTAGACAAATAACAGTTATTGCTGTTCAAGAAGAAGAATAAATGAAATCACAAAAAGATTTTTAAAAATTGCCCCGTCCTGATCGGTAAAGAAAAAACTTCAAATCTTTTTATTGTTTTGTTTATGAGAATGTAATTTAAACCTTATTTTCTGTTTTGTTTGTGATCATCTGATATATTTTTTGTTTCACTTTACATCTTCAGTCTGCCCAGTTACTGCTGATCACCAGCAGATCTGTTCTGTATTGGAGAAGATCCAATGACCGTCCAATCAGAGCACAGCTCTGTACTTTTGTGCTTATGCTTTTCCGTTGTGTTTGTGTTGTTTGCACTTTGTATCACACACAGAATGTAGATGATGTCGCTCCTGACCCTGTTACTCCTGATCGTGCCTGGAGTCTACGCTGGTGAGTATGTAGGTTGTGCCTATTATATCATTACCCTTTATATCAGTATATTATGTGTCACATGATTTTTTAATCTCCATCCTTTTCCTCGGCAATGGTTTTGGTGAAGGTCTTTGTACATTGTGATTATCTTCTGGGATCTTTAGTCTAATATAAGCATGATACCAAAGTCACCTCTGATGCCCATGATATCGGGTCAATATCAATATCTCGTCATACCATGCCTGATGAAGAGACCTGAGTCGTCTCGAAAGCTCAATGCCTTATAACATCATTTATTTTATTTTTGTTAGCCATTAAAAGGTATCACAACTACAAGATTTGTATCTTGTTTCTCACACTGAGCGCAATCAACATTTTCTCAACTGGCTAACACGGTACCAAACCTTTTTCTTCCATCGGGTCACAAGTCACACTTTTCTCCACTTGTCTGAATTCATTCACTAATAGACAGTAAGAGCTTTAACCCTTTCACTGTAAATTTGCAATGATTAAAGCCCCAGGGCCAAGTGCTGTAAATTTGCGGCTCTTGATTAACGACAGGCAGTGGCGTAGCGTGGGGGGGGGGGGGGGCGGCGGCACTCGTGGGGTGGGCGGCACCGGCGTGGCTGCAGCAGTCTGAATCTCCTCCTCTAACTGTGAGAGAAGCGCCGCGGAAGCAACTGAGCCAGGCCAGCCAGCCAGAACCTGTGTGTGTCTGTCTGCTCTGCACCGCGGGCGTGGCAGCGCACTTCCGGTGATGCTGCTGGGGCAGGGTCGGGTGCGGCGCGTGAGCCAGGTAACGGTTTCTGCCGGCCAAGACCTCTTTGGGTAGGAGCAGGCAGCACCCCGGCCGAGTGCACAGCTGAGGAGTCTGCTGAGAGCGGACACCGGAGGAGCGGGCGGGAGGCGGCATCATCACAGACTGTCAGCAGCCAGTGAATTGACGGCAGCCAGCAGGAGAAGAAGAGACTCACTGAGGACGACAGAGGAGAGGACACTGGACTGGAGGAGCGGCGGGCGGGACTCGGGAGGCGGCATCACTGACTGACTCCTGCAGCCAGTGAACTGGCGGCAGCCAGCAGGAGGAGAGGAAGAGACTCACTGAGCTGAGGACAGCAGAGGAGAGGACAGCAGGTCAGGAGAGCAGGTGGTGAGTGGCCCTGGCCCAATCCTCTATGTGGTGCTGATCCTCTTATGTTCTGGGCTCTGCTGTGTGTGACTGTCATGTGTAACCCTGGCCCAATCCTCTATGTGGTGCTGATCCTCTTATGTTCTGGGCTCTGCTGTGTGTGACTCTCATGTTGGCCCTGGCCACATCCTCTATGTGGTGCTGATCCTCTTATGTTCTGGGCTCCCTCTGCTGTGTGTGACTCTCATGTGTGGCCCTGGCCCATCCTCTATGTGTGCTGATCCTCTTATGTTCTGGGCTCCTCTGCTTGTGTGTGACTCTCATGTGTGGCCCATGGCCCAATCCTCTATGTGGTGCTGATCCTCTTATGTTTGGGCTCTGCTGTGTGTGACTGTCATGTGTAACCCTGGCCCAATCCTCTATGTGGTGCTGATCCTCTTATGTTCTGGGCTCCCTCTGCTGTGTGTGACTCTCATGTGTGGCCCTGGCCCAATCCTCTATGTGGTGCTGATCGATATGTTCTGGGCTCTGCTGTGTGTGACTCTCATGTGTGGCCCTGGCCCAATCCTCTATGTGGTGCTGATCCTCTTATGTTCTGGGCTCCCTCTGCTGTGTGTGACTCTCATGTGTGGCCCTGGCCCAATCAGAGGTCCCCAATGTCAGTCCTCAAGGGCCGAACCAGTGCAGGATTTCAGGATCTCCTTAGTATTGCACAGCAGGCAATGATTCCAATCCCTGTGCAATAGTAAGGAAATCCTGAAAACCTGCACTGGTTCGGCCCTCGAGGACTGACATTGGGGACCTCTGCATGTGGTGCTGATCCTCTTATGTTCTGGGCTCTGCTGTGTGTGTGTACTAATCCTCTATGTGCTGATCCTCTGTGTGTTAACCCTCTTCTCCTGAGATATGTATAATAGCAGTAGTAGTATTTGTATGGGTAGTAGCAGTAGTATGGGCATTGTATGGCAGTAAATATGTAATAGCAGTGTAGTATGGGCACTCTATGGCAATAGTATTTATTATTATTTATTTATATATAGCGCCATTAGGTTCATCATCCATTATCAACGGCCAAGGGGGGCGGCAAATTTTCGACCGCCCCGTGCGCCACAAACTGTCGCTACGCCACTGACGACAGGGTAACACTGGTACCTGGCACACCCGCTGATCTGTGGTTCTTTGTGTCTGCCAAAACTCATGGGTTATGGAGCTGCACAGCCATGTCTACTGTATAGCAGCTGTAGACGAGCATTGCACATCCACCCTCTACTGATTTGAATAGGGGGTGCTTGTGTTAACAGGTACACCAATGTAACAGCAGAGACAATGACGGGGACAATGGTACTTTAACCGAATACTATTTATTCGATTGACACAATAAAAGGTAGGTAGCGCAAGCAACGAAAATGAAACTATTTGTATTAAAAGAATAATACACCCCAAAATGCAGCGTCTGCAGATTGGGACTCTGATCTGGCATAAATCCTAAACCATATGAACAAGGCTCAGATGAACAGGATGTTAGCACAATGCTTTTTACACAGTATTGTTCTATGTTTATCATTAAACTAGATGGTGGCCCGATTCTAACGCATCGGGTATTCTAGAATATGTATGTAGTTGACATACTGTGACTGACAGAACTTGTTCAGTCAACGTGAGTGAACTACATAATATATATATATATATATATATATATCAGCGCTATGGTATATGGTGGTACATTACAGCACATGTATAGCAGCACTATAGTATATGGCGGTACATTACAGTACATGTATAGCAACACTATAGTATATGGTGGTACATTATAGTAAATGTATAGCAGCACTATGGTATTAGGCGGTACATTACAGTACATGTATAGCAGCACTATAGTAAATGGCGGTACATTACAGCACATGTATGGCAGCACTATAGTATATGGCATAACATTACAGTACATGTATAGCAGCGCTATAATATATTGCAGTACATTACAGTACATATATAGCAGCACTATGGTATATGGTGGTACATTACAGTACATGTATAGCAGCACTACAGTATATGGCAGTACATTACAGTACATGTATAGCAGCACTATAGTATATGGCGATACATTACAATACATATATAGCAGCACTATGGTATATGGCGATACTCCGCTCCCCGCGGCCCCCCGCTCCTCCACAGTAAAAGTTAAAAAATTCTCAGTGAGGGTACTCACCTGTCCGCCGGCTCGCTCAACCTCCGTGTTCTAGGTCCTACAGGCCTTTAGGACCTGTCGTTGCCTGGGAAACCGATCAAGCTGATCGGTCACATGACCGCTATAACTGCCGGGGGGGCAGGATGGAGGAGGAGGGGGGGCAGGATGGAGGAGGAGGGGGGGCAGGATGGAAGCGGTGGGCAGGATGGAGGCAGGGGGGCAGGATGGAGGCGGGGGGGCAAGAACAGCGGGAGGCAGGATGGAGGGAGTGGGGCAGGATGGAGCTGGAGGAGCAGGATGGTGGAGAGCGGGCAGGATTGAGCGAGCGGGGCAGGATGGTGGCGAGCGGGGAAGAATGGAGCCGGGGGGGGGGGGCAGGATGGAGCCAGGGGGGAGGCAGGATGGACAGGATGGAGCTGGGGGGGCAGGATGGAGCCGGCGGGGCAGGATGGAGGCTCGGTGGTCAGCAGAGGATGGTGTCTCGGTGGTCAGTACTGTGCGGTGGCTCGGTGGCCAGCACTGTGTGGTGGCTCGGAGGTCAGCGCAGGATGGAGGCAGAGTGGTCAGCGCAGGATGGAGGCAGAGTGGTCAGCGCAGGATGGAGGCTCGGTGGTCAGCGCAGGACGGAGGCTCGGTGGTCAGCGCAGGACGGAGGCTCGGTGGTCAGGGCAGGACGGAGGCTTGGTGGTCAGGGCAGGACGGAGGCTCGGTGGTCAGCGCAGGACGGAGGCTCGGTGGTCAGCACAGGACGGAGGCACGGTGGTCAGCAGAGGACGGTGTCTCGGTGGTCAGCACAGTGCAGTGGCGCGGTGGTCAGCACTGTGCGGTGGCTCGGTGGTCAGCACTGTGCGGTGGCTCGGTGGTCAGCACTGTGCGGTGGCTCGGTGGTCAGCGCAGGATGAAGGCAGAGTGGTCAGCGCAGGATGGAGACAGAGTGGTCAGCGCAGGATGGAGGCTCGGTGGTCAGCACTGTGCGGTGGCTCGGTGGTCAGCACTGTGCGCTGGCTCGGTGGTCAGCGATGTGCGGCGGCTCGGTGGTCAGCGCTGTGTGGCGGCTCGGTGGTCAGCGCTGTGCGGCGGCTCGGTGGTCAGCGCTGTGCGGGGCTCGGTGGTCAGCGCTGTGCGGAGGCTCGGTGGTCAGCGCTGTGCAGCGGCTCGGTGGTAAGCACTGTGCGGGGGCTCGGTGGTCAGCACTGTGCGGGGGCTCGGTGGTCAGCACTGTGCGGGGGCTCGGTGGTCAGCACTGTGCGGGGGCTCGGTGGTCAGCACTGTGCGGCGGCTGGGTGGTCAGCACTGTGCGGCGGCTGGGTGGTCAGCACTGTGCGGGGGCTGGGTGGTCAGCACTGTGCGGGGGCTGGGTGGTCAGCACTGTGCGGGGGCTGGGTGGTCAGCACTGTGCGGGGCCTGGGTGGTCAGCACCAGTGCGGGGGCTGGGTGGTCAGCACTGTGCGGGGCTGGGTGGTCAGCACTGTGCGGCGGCTGGGTGGTCAGCACTGTGCTGCGGCTGGGTGGTCAGCACTGTGCGGCGGCTCGGTGGTCAGCACTGTGCGGCGGCTCGGTGGTCAGCACTGTGCCTCCACCGCCGACCGCACTCCTCCATTCCGGCGACATGTTTATTCCACCATGGCGTCCGGGAACTCTCGCCGACCGAAAAGTTTCGTGAGACTTCCCGGATGCCATATTGGATCCAGTCCTCCGGGGGCGGCGACATACTTTGTCCAAGATGGCGTCCGGGAAGTCTTTTCGGATGGCGAGCGTTCCGGGACGCCATGTTGGAATAAAAATGTCGCCGGAACGGAGGAGTGCGGTCGGCGGTGGAGGCAAGAGGATCGTCTGCAGGCAGCGGCGGGGAGGAAGACGCAGGGCTGGAACAGAGGAGTGCGGGCGGCGGCGGAGGCAAGAGGATCGTCTGCAGGCGGCGGCGGGGAAGACGCAGGGCCAGTGGTAAGTATGGCCGACAGAGTGCATGGAGGTATGAGTGGGGGTATGAGTGTGGAAGTAGTGAGCTTGGAGAGGGCGCAAGAATAGTGGAAGGGGAGTGTGTGTGTGTGTGTGAGAGATAGTGTCGGAGTGTGTGTGGGGCCGCAGCTTGTACCGATGGCGGGAGTGGGGCTTTGGAAGCCCCGCTCCCGGCAACGGGCAGCCATATTGGAACACCCAGAGTGGGTGTAGAGGCTACTTCAGCCAGGATGTGACGTAGCATACCGTTACATCCTGACGGAAGTAGCCTTAGGGTTTTATTATAATAGATACCTGTTATCATCATTGATGTCTCCGACCTAATACCCCAACCAGAGAGCATTAGTGTCACTACTGATCCCGTCACTGGCATTACTTTTTAGGCAACAAAAAATGTCACACAGGTCCCAGCCTAACAGAAGTTGACAATACCAGTCTCAAGGCCCAGATTGGTGAGTTATTCAATACACTTGTCACACTGGCCGACTTTGCTTCCTGAAGCACGGCCCTATTCCTTGCTTTGCACCATACGTCCACACTGAAAGCGATGGATCAAATGAACCTCGCTCCACTCTGACCTAGTCGTCTCTCTCTCTGGTCGCTTGATTTAACTTTCCTGGCTGTGATCTCTTTTTACTCGGATCTGGTCTCTTGACTCTTTTAGGGTACCGTTACATGGTACGACATCATTCACGACATCGCTCAAAAGTGACGTGTTTAACGATGTTGAAACGACATCGTTAGTGCGTTGTTGCGTGTAACCGAACGATTCAACTACGATAATTATTCAAGTTGGAGTTGACAGGTTTATGAACATGTTCTAAAACCTGACGATCTGCAAACAGCCAACCTGCTGCATCATCCTGTGTGACACCGCGATAACGATGTCGTGGACGACTTCCCCCATTCACAGCAATGAGCAGGTATAGTTTGCGGGGTTGTGTGAACGATACCTGCTCACTCCAACCTTGGTGAGTTGTCCACAATATCTTGATGTGTGACATCTCACCAGCGATGTTGCAAAGATGGCAAAAAATACTGCGTGCTCACGAGATCATAGACGACGTCGTTTCAACCTCGTGCCGTGTAACGGTACCCTCATTAACATCATTAACGATATTGCTTAAACGTCACGGATTTTGAGTCGTTGAAGCGACATCGTTATGATCTCGTTGCATGTGACTCTGCAAAGTTGTAATGATAAATCGTTGGGTCGCTGATCGCAGGTTTGAGAACATGTTCTCAAATCAGATCATAGACGACGTTGCTTCAACGTCGTGCCGTGTAACAGTACCCTTCGATCTGGTCTCTTGATTGCTTTACTTGGATCTAGTCTCTTGACTCTTTTACTTGGATCTAGTCTCTTGACTCCTTTACTTGGATCTAGTCTCTTGACTCCTTTACTTGGATCTAGTCTCTTGACTCCTTTACTTGGATCTAGTCTCTTGACTCCTTTACTTGGATCTAGTCTCTTGACTCCTTTACTTGGATCTGGTCTCTTGACTCCTTTACTTAGATCTGGTCTCTTGACTCTTTTACTTGGATCTGGTCTCTTGACTCTTTTACTTGGATCTGGTCTCTTGACTCTTTTACTTGGATCTGGTCTCTTGACTCTTTTACTTGGATCTGGTCTCTTGACTCTTTTACTTGGATCTGGTCTCTTGACTCTTTTACTTGGATCTGGTCTCTTGACTCTTTTACTTGGATCTGGTCTCTTGACTCCTTTACTTGGATCTGGTCTCTTGACTCCTTTACTTGGATCTGCTCTCTTGACTCCTTTACTTGGATCTGCTCTCTTGACTCCTTTACTTGGATCTGCTCTCTTGACTCCTTTACTTGGATCTGCTCTCTTGACTCCTTTACTTGGATCTGCTCTCTTGACTCTTTCTTGGACCTGCTCTCTTGACTCTTTCTTGGATCTGCTCTCTTGACTCTTTCTTGGATCTGCTCTCTTGACTCTTTTACTTGGATCTGGTCAATCAACTCCTTTTCTTGGAACTGATTTCTCAACTCCCTTACCTGGATCTGGTCTATTGACTCCTTCACTTGGATTTGGTCTCTCATAATGGTGGCTATAAGCCAGCTAAATATAGGTAATCAATATAAAAGTAATAGAAAATCTTTTTAAGCATATGTCCTAGTAATGGCTGTAACTTCTGCAGAGGATGATTGAACAGCACAGTTTATGTGATATGTTGCACTCTGTTTGTCTCTCACAGAAAGTCACTCTCTGCAATACTATTTCATTGGGGTCTCGGCTCCGGGGTCTGGACTGTCAGAGTTCTCCATAGCTGGATATGTTGATGATCGGCAGATTGCATCATATAGCAGTGACACTGGCAGAACTGTCCCTGTGGCTCAATGGTTGAAGGAGAAGGAGGGTCCGGAGAACTGGGAGGAAGTAACACAGTTTGATAAAGAAGATGAGGATTTATTCAGATTTGAAGTAAAGCTATGGAAGAAGAGGGTCAACCACAAGGAAGGTGAGATACAAAGTTCCTACAAATCCAATAAAGCAGAATTCTAGGAAAAAAATAAATCACTTTAAAATAATATTTTGTATTTTTTATTATTTGACATCTTATTAATCTGCCAAATGTTAGCATTTTTTTCAGACACATTTCCCCATCTACTTACACAATTGCCTTATGTTGTCTGTCACTCACTTCTGTCGAGATGTCTACAAATCCCACAATGCACCACACCATCCGGAAGTATGCCGTACGCCATATTGGGACACCCAATTGATTGTTCTCCCAATATGGCGATCGCCGTACTTCCGGACGACACTCCCGCTGCACCCACCTTTGCAGCCTGATCACCCCCATCCGGTCTCTGCATCCTGCAGCCACCCTCCACCCCCACAAACCTTTCGCCACAGCTTGGTGCAACTATGAGTGAAGGCTCCCATGACTTGCAAGCCGCCGTTCAGCAATTGCACTGACCGGTTGGTCTGCGCATGCGCTGCCGTCGCCTAGCGACGGCTTTCATACATCCTGCTCATTTCCGGATATGCGCAATTGACACTTCCGACGCATCCAGATAGTACTACTAACAAAAATTAATATATTTATACTATTTTGTCACATCTTGTCCCTGATCCCAGTATTTCTTGCACGATTTGTTAGTTAATTTAAAAGTTGTCCGCTTGAACGTGTGACTGGCAGATCACACTCTGGTGCCACTCAAAAATCTCACTCTTTCACCCCCACAAACCAGTCACCACAGCTCGGTGCTCCGGACTCCCCTGCTCTGCCAGCTCTCCCCCAATCTCCGCCGCTCTCCCCTGCTCATCCATGCTCACGCCCGCACTCACCTGCAGCATGAGAGCAAGCACAGGGGGGAGAGTAGAAAGTGACCAC
Organism: Allobates femoralis; assembly: GCA_033576535.1. Taxonomy (NCBI): domain Eukaryota; kingdom Metazoa; phylum Chordata; class Amphibia; order Anura; family Aromobatidae; genus Allobates; species Allobates femoralis. The sequence goes on from JARQOC010000008.1 coordinate 181,227,563, forward strand.
TACGGAGGGGGGGGGGTTTGGTTTAGAACCACCACAGGGGGAGGGCATAAAGACAGCACAGAGGGGGGCCAGAGAGCAACCATGGGGGACAGAAAGACATCACGGGTGGGGGCAGACAGCGACCACAGGGTGTGGCCAGAGAGCAATCACAAGGCTGTGCACAAGGGGGCAGAGCATGCGCATGAGGGGCGGGTAGCGCACACAGTATAAAGCCACAGAGCGCGCACAGGGGAGTCAGAGAGCGTCTACAGGGGGGAAGGGCGCATCACATGCATGGGGGGGGCAGAGAAAGTGCATTGCAATGCAGACAGTGCGCACAAAGGGGAGACAGCCACTGCAACGGCCACCGCCCACCCGATGCGAGAGCATCGGGCTCCCATCTAGTTTTTAATAACAGACATTGAGGGAACCACATCCTAGAGGGAATATCTTTGCCTATCACACACCCTGTGGCTATGGTATAATTGTCTGGGATGAGAAGACCCCTTTAACTTATAGAGACTAAGATTTCCATCACACATTCACTATATACATGGTTTATTATATATCTGCAAAAATTCAGAAATAATGCATCCACACATCTGCTGTGCGTAACTCGTGCCTGTCTTGTGGGCAGGTTTCCATTTTCTGCAGGTGATTCAGAGCTGCGAGTTAAGAGATAATGGCAGCTTCACGTGCTATCAGCAGTTCCGATATGACGGGAGAGAGTACATGTATTTGGATATAGAGACAGGATCACTTATTCCTACCATGGCCGAGGCTCGGATAGTGGCTCACAGATGGAACAGTCCAGATGTAAGAATGGGAGAAAGATGCAAGATTTATCTGGAGTCTGAATGTATTACAAGACTGAAGAGATTCTTGGAGCACGGAAGAGACGTTCTGGAGAAGAGAGGTGACGGCACTGCCCATTATCTGATATTTCTTATCCACAGGTTGCCACTTCTTCATGGTCATGTGTTTGTGAACCATCACAACTGTATCCCAATGGTGCAGGCCCTAATAAATAACACCAAGCATCAGGCAAAATATATGATATTATGACTTATCAGTTGGCTTATGGGTCAGCCACAGCTTTATTATTAAAGCCATGAAGATCTGAGGTTGTGGGTTGTATTAATAACCTAGGCAGGTTAATGATGCAACAATTTATATTTCCATCTATACATGGTTTTACAGCAACTCTGAGTAGATGGCCACAAAGCGATATCCCCAGTCCTCAATATCCCAAATCCGCCGGCAACATTAGTCCTTGAAATAGTTCTCACTTCCACACAGGCGATGGTTATCACGATCGTAGCACGTGTATCCAGCTCCACCCTCTATAGCCCATCCAGGTGCTTCAGGACTTGGCTTCAGCAACAGATCCTCTCTCTTCCAATTCACAGCACCAACTGACTAAGGGTGCTTTCACATCTGTGTTTTTGCAAATCCGGTGGAAATCCGTCTTTTTTGCAAAAACCAGATGTGGCAACATTGCGACACACTTACGACAAGGTTGCTCTTGTGCTAATGCATTGTAAATGGATCTCCGGACATGTGAGGAGACTTGTGCTTTGGACAGTTATCCGGGACTTCAAGCGTGTCTTGAAACAGCAGGTAGCAGCAGTTTTCGTTCGGCACCAGAAGTGCGGGATTGCAGAGAAAATGTAAGTGTCCACACATGTCTGGAGGACCATTTACAATACATTAGCACAAGAGCAATCTTGTCGTAAGTGTGCCGCATCTGGTTTTTGCAAAAAAGATGGAATTCCACCGAATTTGCAAAACAGCAGATCAGGCAAACCTGAAGATTTGTCTGATCTGCAGTATTTGCAAATACTGCAGATGTGAAAGCACCCTAATTTAAACATGAGGTTCATTGTTCCAAAAGTCCAGTCTCTGGCCCTGTCTGCAGGATTGTGCCGAGAGGAACAAAAACGCACAACCCCCCACCAGATGCAGGACAATTAATCCTACTGTAGGCCATATTACATTAGAGTCCAGTGGCCAACTATGATGACACATTGTCACAACCCCTTCTCCTGTCCAATTCTACACAGACAAGTGACCTCAACCTGAAAAGCAAGCAAAACACTATCAATGTAACCAACGTTTTGTGCTTTAAAAAGTTCACTCTACGTCCATTGGTCGAATAGTCTTTAATCCATGGCTATCTCCTCACAAAGACATTAAATATGACATAATTAATTAGAAAATTAATTAACATAGCAGCCACAGCACTGAAATCAGTCAGAATTCACTGTATTTTCGGGGGGAAGGTGATAGCTTAGAAACACTGAAAATTGCAAATCTACATATAGATTATATCTTAACCTACCTAGGTAAAGTTGCTGTTTCCCTGTGCATGGATGGAAGTAGTGGCTTTTAGCCTAGGGTTTATCAGAAGCATAGGGCAAGGGTGGCGACCTAGATCTTCTCACCTTATGAGATACCTCTGGGAGCGGGGTGAGCCAGGTGTACCAATATATTTTATTCATCAATAAATTAATCAATAAAATATAACTTTTGGTGCAGTAAAACTGTATATATGTTATGTCTCAGTTCGGCCCCAGGTGAAGGTGTCCAGTCAGGAGAAAGGTGACACCATGAAGCTTCACTGTCAGGTGTACGGATTTCACCCCCGAGCTGTGGATGTGCGGTGGATGAAGAACGGGAGGACGAGGTTCCCTTATACGAGACCACAAATGTCCTCCCCAATCCTGATGGCACCTATCAGATCAGGGTCAGCGCAGAAGTGACCCCCAAGAGGGCGACAGCTACTCCTGTTATGTGGATCACCAAAGCCTGGAGGGATCACTCCTCGTACAATGGGGTGAGTTTGATATAAAATAAAGTCTATACTTGTAAACTTTCAAGTTGTTCATCTGGAAACTGATTAGTTATGATGGCGAGTAAATTTGTCCATGACCATGCTAGTTTTTCCAAACTACCGTATATCCATTTTCTGCTCCCACTATATAATGTTTGAATGTGAATTTAGATGTCTGGAATTAATACTTTCGGATTAGCAGATAATCTTAAAACACATTAGGGTCCCGTCACACTTGGCGACGTTCCAGCGATCCCGACAACGTTACGACCTGGTGAGGATCGCTGGAACGTCGCTACGTGGTCGCTGGTGAGATGTCAGATCTACTCAACGACGCAGCAACAATACGGCGACCCGTATAATGACCTCGGCGGTCGTTGGGACCCTGTCACACAGCAGCTAGTCTGATGACTCAAACCTACGTGGCTGAGGTCTGAGTCGCCAACGAGGTCGTTGTTAAGGCATCAAACACACCGATGCATGCTGCCCAGTGGGAACCCGACGATCAAAAGATGGTCCAGGCCATTCCAACACAATCGGCGATGTCATAGCGGGACCCAGTCACTGCTACATGTCAAACATAGCGAGAGCGCTGGCGAGGTCGCAGTTGCGTCACAAAACCTGTGATGTATCAGCGATCTCGCTATGTGTGACGGGGGCTTTAGAGTCTGGTGTTTTCAAACAATGTGATGATAATCAGAAGTGAGTAAGTGTCCTTTTTATTTAAAGAACAGGAATCTATCAAAGTCTGATCTTCACATCACATGTTTATGGAAATGTATCATGACTGATATAACAGAGATTTCTTAGGACACCAGTAAAAGAGTTGTTGAGGCTCAACCAACCTGGAAAAGGTTAAAAATTCATCTCTAAACAGTTTGGACTCCACCAATCCACAGTCCAGATTTTATGGAACTGGGGGAAATTCCAAATCATTATACCCTTCCCAGGAGTGATTGACCAACGAAGATCACTCCAAGAGCAAAGGTGTGGAGTCACAAAGGAACCCAAGATCATATAGAAGCAACAAAAGGCCTCTCATATTACCTAATGTTAATGTTCATGAGGAAAACACTTTATCTGCTTTTAGGACTTGTATGAAAATCTGATATAGTTTTAGGCAAAATTATGCACAAACCTGAAAAATTAAATAGAAGGAACAGAAAGGAAGAATCTAAAGTGCCCCATGAACAATTCGGGAGAGAGGTCAGCCAGTGTCTACCAAACAAGTTCTAGTTTTAGTCTCTTGTTCATGAATTGTTATTTACCTCTAACCTCATCTATGTTTTCAGTCCGTGTTACTTTTCTTCTTCCTTTTCATATTTAAGTTTCTTATATGGATACTTGAAAAACATTTCCACATTTATGAGACCTTCGGTCTCCTAGACTTGTGTAAAACGAACATATGACAAGTATTATTATATATGTTATTTCCACGTGAACATGGACTATGAATCTCATCTCTAATTTCCTCATTTTGTCTTTCAGAACCGAAGCAGAGCGTGGTCCAGGCTGTGATCATCAGTGTGTGCGTCATAATCATCGTTGTCGCATCTGCGGGATTCATTATATACAAAAGTGAGTGTCAGGAATACCAAGCTCAAAGCAGATGTGACACAGAGAGAGATCTGCTCTAGGTGACTGAAAGACCTGTCAATCATCTGGAGTGGGAACTAGACATGTCTCTTTGCATACAGTCCCTGACAGAAGTTATGTGCTTATCCATGTTATGTAAATAAAAGCTTATAACCTGACGTTACATTCATCCATTGGTTGTATAAATTACTCATTTGAAAGCTGAAACCCCTCCGAAATGTGGTTTAGGTTAAGAAAATAAATTGTCATCAATGCTGAAATATTGATCATTTAATGAACACAGAATGGTCAGATTTTGGCAAGACAAAGTTGTCGCCTGGTCATATAATGCCCCCAATCCTAGTTTACATCCTCACCTGTGCTCAGTAAATGATCGTTAATTAGTGGGTGTGTATAAAAAGAAACCCAGCACCCCAGACCTTCACTTGAGCTCTGACAACATGCCAAGAATCCACCCTGCGACCAAAGCCTTGATTATCAAGAGGCTGAAGACCAGATCCACTGCAGAGGTGGCTGGCACCTTTAATGTGTCTCAGCGTCAAGTACAAAGAATTAAAAAAACATTTGAAGAGACTGGAGATGTGTTTGACAAGCCCAGGTCCGGCAGACCCCGCAAGACAACTGCTCAGGAGGAACGTTTGTTGGTTAGAAAATCCAAAGCAAGCCCCTCTTCCACTGCAGCAGAGCTCCAACAGGCCTGGTCACCTCAAGTCCCTGTGTCAACTAGAACAGTTTGTAGGATTCAGTCTCGAAATGGCCTCCATGGTCAAATCAGTGCCCAGAAGCCACACTAAACAAAAGACAAATAAAAAAACGTGTGGCATTTGCAAAGTCCCACAGCCTGCTAAACAGATGGATGCTGGAAAAGTGGCAGAAGGTGGATTTCTCTGATGAATCTTCAGTAGAATTACACCACAGCTGCCGCAAATACTGCAGGAGACCTACTGGAGCCGTATGGATCCAAAATACACCAGAAAACAGTTAAATTTGGTGGTGGAAAGATCATGGTCTGGGGCTACATTCAGTATGGGGGTGTGCGAAACATTTGCAAGGTGGAAGGCAATATCAATAGCCTAAAATATCAAGAAGTATTAGCTACCTCTTATATTCCAAATCATAAAAGGGGTTAAATTCTGCAGCAGGATGGTGCTCCATCTCATACATCCATCTCTACAACAAAGTTCCTCCAGGCAAAAAAGATCAAGGTGCTCAAGGACTGGGCAGCCCAGTCACCAGACATGAACATCATTGAGCATGTTTGGGGTAGGATGAAAGAGGAAGCTTGATGACAAAACCAAAGAATCTAGATGAATTCTAGGAGGCATGTAAGACTGCATTCTTTGCTATTCTGATGACGTCATTAATAAATTGTATGAATCATTGTTGAACCGCATGGATGCAGTCCTTCAAGGTCATAGAAGTCACACAAAATATTAAATATGACTAATAAACACCACAACGTCATTCACCAATGTTATGCAACATATATTTGTATTTTAAGTTAATTATTTGTTTGAATATCACATTACTTTCTGTGGGCGACAAAACTTTTGTCTTGCCAAAATCTGACCATTCTGTGTTCATTAAATGATCAATATTTCAGCATTGATGACAATTTATTTTCTTAACCTAAACCACATTTCGGAGGGTTTCAGATTTCAAAAGAGAAATTTATAAAAACCAATTGATGAATTTAACGTCAGGTTATAAGCTTTTATATATATATAACATGGATAAGCGACATAACTTCTATCAGGGAGTGTAGTCCCCAGTCAGGAGCTGGGTGAGGAAACTTGTCATGTTTCTCTCCCAACTTGGAGATTTGGGACCAGACCTGTCTCTCCCTTGGGTCCCTGGCCTGAAGCAAGAAGACAAGCCATTTCTATCTGTATGGTCCTCAGCCTGGAGCGAGGAGACTAGTTATTTCTCTCCATATGGTAACTTGACGATATGATATTTCTCTCCATATCGTCATCGATCTGTAGCGGGCATTGAGTCTAGTCATATCTTTCTCTATGATCCCTGGCCTGGAGCAAGGTGTGGAGACTAGTCATGTCTCTCTGTATGGTCCCTGGCCTTGAGTGGGGCACGGAGACTAATTATGTCTCTCCATATGGTCATCGATCTGTAGTGTACTATGTAGACTAGTCATACAATATTTCTCTGTACGGTCCTCAGCCTGGAGCGGGGTGTGTAGACTAGTCATGTCTCTCTCTATGGTCCCCAGCCTGGAGCGGGATGTGTAGACTAGTCATGTCTCTCTGTATGGTCCCTGGCCTGGAGCGAAGTGTGGAGGCTAGTTATGTCTCTCTGTATGATCCCTGGCCTGGAGCAGGGTGTTGAGACTAGTCATATCTCTCTATTGTCCCTGGCCTGGAGCAGGGCACAGAGACTAGTCATGTCTCTCTGTATGGTCCCTGGCCTGGAGCAGGATGTGGAGGCTAGTCATTTCTCTCTCTATGGTTCCTGGTCTGGAGCGGGGTGTGTAGACTAGTCATGTCTCTCTCTATGGTCCCTGGCCTGGAGCTGGGTGTAAAGACTAGTCATGTGTCTCTGTATGGTCCTCAGCCTGGAGCAGGGTGTGTAGACTAGTCATGTCTCTCTCTATGGTCAATGGCCTGGAGCAGGGTGTGTAGACTAGTCATGTCTCTCTGTATGGTCCCTGGCCTAGAGCGAGGCACAGACACTAGTCATGTCTTTCTGTATGGCCCTCAGCCTGGAGTGGGGTGTGGAGACTAGTCATGTCTCTCTGTATAGTCCTCTGCCTGGAGAAGGGTGTGGAGACTATTCATGTCTCTCTGTATGGTCCCTGGCCTTGAGTGGGGTACAGAGACTAATTATGTCTCTCCATATGGTCATCGATCTGTAGCGTACTATGTAGACTAGTCATACAGTATCTCTCTGTACGGTCCTCAGCCTGGAACGGGGTGTGTAGACTAGTCATGTCTCTCTCTATGGTCCCCAGCCTGGAGCAGGGTGTTGAGACTAGTCATTTCTCTCTCTATGGTTCCTGGCCTGGAGCGGGGTGTGTAGACTAGTCATGTCTCTCTATGGTCCCTGGCTTTGAGCGGGGTGTAAAAACTAGTCATGTCTCTCTCTATGGTCCCTGCCCTGGAGCGGGGTGTGGAGACTAGTCCTATCTCTCTCTATGATCCCTGGCCTGAAGTGGGGTGTGGAGACTAGTAATGTCTCTCTCTATGGTCCCTTGCCTGAAGCGGGGTGTGGAGACTAGTCGTGTCTCTCTCTATGGTCCCTGGCCTGAAGCGGTGTGTGGAGACTAGTCGTCTCTCTTTCTATGGTCCCTGGCCTGAAGCGAAGTGTTGAGACTAGTCGAGTCTCTCTCTATGGTCCCTGGCCTGGAGTGGGGTGTGGAGACTAGTCATGTCTCTCTCTATGGTCCCTGGCCTGGAGTGGGGTGTGGAGACTAGTCATGTCTCTCTCTATGGTCCCTGGCCTGGAGTGGGGTGTGGAGACTAGTCATGTCTCTCTCTATGGTCCCTGGCCTAGAGTGGGGTGTGGAGACTAGTCGTGTCTCTCTCTATGGTCCCTGGCCTAGAGTGGGGTGTGGAGACTAGTCATGTCTCTCTCTATGGTCCCTGGCCTAGAGTGGGGTGTGGAGACTAGTCGTGTCTCTCCCTATGGCTGAAGTGGTGGGGAGGGGCGGATAGTTAGTTCTTTTTAGCTGTATTTTGTCTAAAACACTAGAGCGTTTCACAATAATACACACCTATCTGCAATCACGGAACCTGGCTCTTTGTGTTGCTTGTGAATGTATGGCGGTAATGACAGGTTCCAGGTCATAAGCTGCCTCTAGTGTCAGCTGTCAGCAGACAAAATGTCTGTGCAGGGAATGTGTGTGATTAAAACATGGTTTCAACAATTATAAAGATCTAAATGGAATAGCACATAGATTTGTTTGATATGATACAAATTGTCTGACCGATCTCCATCTTCTCCTGTTTTGACAATCACTTGATCCTGACAGGTGAGGGAGGATTTTCGGTCGTTCCTTAACCAACCTTTAAACCACCTGTAACCCTCCTTTTCCCTTAACACCCAAATAATGACACAAATACTGCCATGACATGGTTAATAATTGGCCACAGCAGCCTTTTTATTGCCTATTGTTTACATACTAAATAAACTCAACTGGTTCGCCTTCCAACGGGCGTCCCAACTATAAACAATAGGCACTCCTCAATCATTCCTGGATAGGCCCGGTCCAGAAGATTCCAATGATTATCCCTGGCCGCTACCCCCACCGGCCCCAGGGACGCTGTACTGGTTCTTTCCCCCTGGCACTGGCTATTATTATTACTATCCCTGGCCGCTACACCCACCGGCCCCAGGGACGAGGTACTGGTTACAAATAACCAAATACCCCCAGCTTTTTAGACCCCGTGCTTGCCAAGTACCATTGACCGTAGCCACTGTAACCTCCAAGTGACTCCTCCCCCCTTCCAAATGTACCTTCCTTGCCTCTGGACCAGACCTACCCCCGCCACAGGACAGGACAAGTGACCCCTTACTTGGCCTGGACCCGCCACACACCAACTGCTTGTTCCACTCCATCACGCAAACCCAACATCCACATGTCCATCCCGATGTCGGTCAGATGAACTAAATCCGACTTCAAATATTGCCGCGACGACGACTGCAAATCCTTGTGCTAGCACAACCACGCCACCATTCCTTGCCACAAACGCCCCCACTACCTTATACACCTTCACACGCGCCTTGTTAATCTTATCCACCGACCTCGCAAACCGCCAACTGCCACGCGGGACAATATCCGACCACACCACAATCAAACCAGGATGTGCACACCATAACCGCAACAAATCACACCTAATGTCCCTAATTAACTTTCGGGACGCACGCACACCCAAATCATTCCCCCCAACATGCAGCACCAACACATCCGGAGGTCGATTCACACCACAAAAATACTCAAACTCCGGCAACACTCTCCCCCACGTCATACCCTTAAACCCCAACCATTTAACTTCCGCTGCTGAACGGTCCAGCCCCAGCTGACGGCCATCCGGACGAACATCTGCTCTCCGAGCCCCCCAATACACATAAGAGTGACCCAGAATCCAGATCAAGCAGGGACCTGTGTAAACAAACACAAAAACAAGTAAGGGGCAAACCTCCGACTGAAAACCAAAACCACAACCCCGTTAAACATACCCCGGCCAGCGCCCAACCCCCCCTTTTTTTTCCCCCGGCAACCTGGGTTCCAACCCTACCAGCCGTTACCGGGAGAGCAAATGGGGCCGAACATACAGACAGAAACAGGAAGATTCCCAACGACCAATGCGCCGCACCACCTCATCTCCCAAACCCCACCGAGAAGCTTCCGTAGCCGCCCCGATACGAAATGAATGAGTACCGTATTCATTAGGCTGTTCACCCACTGCAACCAAACAAGTTCTCAATACTGCCCGAAACTGGAACTGCTACAAAAACGAGCCATCAGCGTGCAGCAAGAAAGGACCCATTCGTCCACCCCTCACCGACAAAAAGGCCCGCACGATACTCACCGGACACAGACCACTACCCTCCAGGGAGTATAACACAACCAGCCTTCCCCTACCCGCCTGATCAGTCTTGGAACGCCGCAGCCAACATTCCACCCTGTCAGGCCACACGACCACATCCCCCAACATCAAACCTCCTGCCCTGACCTCAGAAGGGCTAACCAACTCCCCCAAACGGAATGCCCTGAAAAACGCCAACACAAACGCTGCCGAAAACATAACCTTCTCGTATTCAGATACACAAACCCCTTCCAAACACCCCACCAGCCTATCCAACAATTCAACAGAAACTGGGCGCCGGCTGTCTCTCAACCGAGCCCCCCGCCTAAAACCCTTCAACGCCTGCCGAACCCTAAAATCCTTCGTCACATCCGGTTTTCCAAACAACCGAAACCAAAACGCTATAGCTGCCAGCCGCATTGACACCACAGAAGCGGATTTTCCCAACACGAAATCATTGCTAACAAAAGCCAAAACCGACTGCAGCCACACCCTGTCATTACCAGCTCCAAACGCTCCCACGAAGGCCTCCCATTCACGCCACACCACGTTATACCGTGTCCACGTCGACTCAGCTACCGACCTGCTGATCAAACCACCCACGATCACATTACCAGGGTCCATAAGCCATCCGGACACCGCAGACCCTCCTCTTCCGCCCATGGCACCAGCTCCCGGAACCTGCGGAGCTGAAAGCGAGAAAGCGCATCAGCCACAGAATTAGAAACTCCAGGAACATGTTTTGCCACGATCTGAATATTCAGCTGCAGACACAATAACACCAAATGCCGCAGGTACGCCACCACCGGCGGAGATTTTGCGGACAAGGTATTGATCGCGTGTACCACCGCCATATTGTCACAATGAAAACACACCTTTCTGCCTGCCAATACTGTCCCCCACAGCTCCACTGCCATCACGATGGGGAAAAGTTCCAATAGCGCCAAGTTCCTTACCAAGCCATCATCATGCCACTGCTGCGGCCACGCGCCCGCGCACCAACTGCCCTGAAAGAAGGCACCAAAACCCAACGAACCCGACACATCCGTGAAGAGCTGCAACTCACTATTGGGCACCATCTCTTTCAACCAAAAATTACGCCCGTTATACGACTGCAAGAACGCATCCCAGACCTTCAAATCCTCCTTGATCTCCCTCGTAATCCTGACAAAATACGTCGGGCAGGTCGTGCCGACGTAGCCACCGCCAACCGTCGGGCAAATACCCGACCCATCGGCAAAATCCTACACGCAAAGTTCAGCTTGCCCAGCACAGACTGGACGACTTTCAGCCGAACCTTCCTTGCACAGCCCAACTCTGCAACAGACCGCCGCAAGTCCAAAATCTTTTCCTCAGGTAGCCGACATTCACCGGCCACGGAATCCAATTCGATCCCCAAGAAACGCATCACTGCCGCCGGGCCCTCCGTCTTATCCGAAGCCAACGGGATACCAAAACGATCAGCCACCGCCTGTAAAGCGAACAACAGGCCTGCACAAATTGGGGAACCAGCAGGTCCCACACAGAAAAAATCAAGGTAATGGATTATGGAATCCATACCCGACACATCCCGCACAACCCATTCCACAAATGAACTAAAAATCTCAAAATAAGAACAGGAAATCGAGCACCCATGGGTAAACAGCGGTCCACATAAAAACACCCATCCCACATACAACCCAACAAACGCTGGCTCTCCGGGTGCACCGGCAACAAGCGAAACGCCGCCATCAGACGCACCCGGGCCCGCTTTTCGCACCAAATCCACCGCCTTATCAAAGGAAACATAAGAAACCGAAGACAATTGCGGAGCAATTCCATCATTAACTGAGTTCCCAGCCGGGAATGACAAATGGTGAATCAATCTAAACCTACCCGGCTCCTTCTTCGGGACCACCCCCAGCGGGGAAACAATAAGCTTGTCACAAGGCGGCTCCGAAAAAGGACCCGCCATACGCCCCAACCCCACCTCCGTCCGCAACTTGTCCCCTATTACCCCCGAATGCTCCTTGGCCGAACGCAGATTGCCTGGAAACACCCCACTAGCCGTCGCATCAGACGGAATATGAAAACCAAAACGAAACCCTGAACGCAATAACTCTGCTGCCGCAACATCGGGGTATCTATTTAAGAACGACTCCATCGTGTCGACCTTCACCGGCGTCCTCCCTCTGACCAACACTGTCACCCCCTTTTCCTCCCCCTTTTTTAAAACATCGGGATCAGCTATGGCTCCCACCGCAGCCCGAACACTCGTGTTTAAACCGACAAGACGTCCCGAATCTACACTGGCCCTCATTGAACTGCCAGCAGCGCCCCCCTCGGGCATTTTCCGGGGAACCCGAACCGAAACCCGAACCCCCGGCCGCCCCGCAAAAGGGCTGAGCCGGTGCCGTCATAAGCCGCAGCCACAACGAAATATCCTTATGGCCCCACTGAATACCCGGCCGCACCGCCATCCTCTGCCTGAACTCCTCATGATATCGTAGCCATGCCGAGCCGCCATGTTCCCTGTACGCCTCACCGATAGAGTCCATATAACCAAACAAGGCGGGACAGTGTTCCGGCTCCTTCTGCCCCACCACGCTTGCCAAAATCGCGAACGCCTGCAATTCGTAAACGTCCGCGGGATTAGACGATAACGCCGCTTCTCCTCATCATCCTTTTCATTTTTGGAAGCACTCGGCCGCACCTTATCCAAGTTAAATTTAGCAAGAGGGAGCAACGAGAAAATCTCCACGTACTCCCTATTCCAAATCTTTTCGCGAACTTCCTTCTTGAGGTGCGCCCCCAAAAGACCCTCAAAACACACATAAACCTCGCTCTTCGCCTTATCGCTGAGTCTGACTACCTCGTCCTCCTTCTCCTTCCCTGCCTCCTGATCCTTCTCAGTCTCCTTCTCAGCCACCAACCCAGCCGCCCCACCTGCCATCTCCGGCACCGCCGGCGCAGTACCCCCCACGACCGGCCCCACTGCCGTCCCGACCGAACCAGCCCCAGCATGCCCCACCCATGCCCCGACTGGCGACCCCGTCAACGCGCCTGGACTCAAAGCTGACATCAATGTGCGCAAAAAGCCCACCAACTGCCCAAAAACTTGTACGTCCCCGGTAGTCCCATACAAGACCCCCCCCCCCCCCCCAACGGCTGCGAAACCCCCCAGAAAACTCCCCCGACACAGGTAAAACAACATTCCCCAATGTCTCACCAGGCTGCTGTGGAGCAGCCGCAACGACGTCCTCAGCCGGTCCTTCGTCCACAGAAGATCCTTCGGAAGCTTCGCCATCTTCCAGACAGCACACCTCGTCCACGCCGGTCAGGGAGGCCATGTCATCATCCCGACACCACACGACGCCACCCCCACACCCACCTGGGACACAGCCACACCGACAGGCCGCTGCCTCTTGTCAGACGCTCTGTCCTGGGAACCCTGACCGTGCCCGGCCACCGAGTTCCCTCGCTGCCTCTTCCGGCTTGAAGATCCACCATCCCCAGACCCACTCGGCCGACTGCCAGAGGGGTGCAACTCCTGCTCCCGCCAAGATCCCCCTCCCGTCACACAGGAGGGATCCGTTCCAGCCCTCCTGGGCCGCACATCCCTCGCCGCTCCATCCCGGATGCCACCCCCCCCCCCCGCCCCCTGGGGCCACCGTCTCCTGTGGTAGCCTTCTCACTTCCCTGTCCAGGGATCCAGGACCATGTCTTCTCCCCTCTGCAGCTGCCGGGCCCCCGTCCCAGGCAAGTTCCCGATACTGCGAATCGCCGCTGTCGGCCCCTTCCTCCCGGAAGGCCGCTCCGCCCCCCGCGGGAGGCCCCCGGTATCTCCGATGGCCGCCCGGCGCCGCTCCCCGGCCTATCCAAGCTGGGAGCCGCCGCAATAACTGATCCTCCGGTCCTAGGCTGCCGGCCGGAAGTACGTGGCAGGCCGGAACCGCCCACTTCCGGTCCGGCGCTCACCCGACGCGGATTCCTCCTAACGGCCGAGACGGCCCCAGGCTAGGAGGACACGTACTCCGCCGTCGAGGGTCCCCACCGGGGCTCCCAGAACGGACCCGTCTCCCGCCACCTGCCTCCGGTGAGTAGCGCTCCGGCGGCCGGGAACGTCGACCGCGCGCCTCAGGTGCGGCGGGGGCCCCGGTGCCGATGGGGAAGTGCAGGCAGCCTGAACGAAGGCCTGCACTGCCTGCGCCCCATGCACCGCAGTGGCCGCAGACAGTAGCTCCCTCAAAACCGCCAGGTCCGCCATTGTTAGCAGGAACACTGACAGAGAAACTCCTCTTGTCAGCACTGGAAGCCAAGTGACAAGGGCTTCCCCTTCACCATCCCATGTCCCCCCACAACTCCCCCCCTTCCTGCCCTGACCACCAATCCCCATTTTGCCTCTTACAAACCATCCAATCCCTATAACCCCATTCACTCCCTACCTCCCCTTCTGTCATGAGGGCCTGTCCACCCTATGAGTTCCCTTGCCTGCTTTCCTGCTCTCCACCTTGACATGCCAGACTCCATCTTATCCGAAAACTGGCTGTAATGGCTCACTAATTGGCTGGACATCTTCTGTTATGTCCTGCATTGGATCGGGATGGGGAGTGTCATAACTTTGTCATATTGTCTGAAAACTTAAAAAAATATTTTTTTAAACTTAATTTTAGATGGCTGCTTCTCCGGGTAAAATTAATCTTTTTTGATGGAAAAAACAGCAAAAAGCCACATTTCCCCTGAAGTGTAATTGTCATATTACATGGCTCTTATATTGTATCTATAGATGGAGCGCTGTGGATCCATACAGCATCTTATAGTTTTGCGCTATCATCTCATCAGAAAGAAAATGCTCCTTTATTATCTCTTGTTAATTTCATTTCCTCTACTTATTTCAGAAAAGAAGAGGAATTTCTTAGCGGCCATCGGTGAGTGTTGTATATGCTCTGTAGCGGTGCATCCCTCCGAGATGACACCATTTGTAATATTCAATACAAAGGCTCAGATAGCAGTATGGTGGTGCCAGGACACAGCTCAGCGCTCTGAAAAGTGAAAAAAGTGAAAAGTTTAAAGGAACTGTCCCTGCCCTCCTACATGATAAAGCAGAGCTGGGCACTGCAGTTCTAGAATCTATAGATCACTTTTACATCAATAAAATCATATCTGTTCCTCAGCTCTCACCCAGAGAAATTCAGCCTCATGCTGCAGCAGTGACAAGAGGTGTCGAGGGTGAGGACTTTGGGGGCTCCAGGATCATCTTGCATTCCTGCCGCCTCATACATCTGAATTAACAGGGGACGTGGCCACTGACCCCATGCTCACACTACAATCCTGCCCCTAATATTCAGTACATCCTATTTAATATATGAACATGGGTGTTCTCCCTTCAAATAGCAATCATGTCACCAAGTAGATATAAATACACGCTGTGATCTGCTTTACAATTATATGATGGTGCATAATGTGTACTGCCATGTATCAGGCTAGGAGCAGAGGCAAATCACTGCATTTATTGATTCAGCACTGCTATCCACCATCCCTTCAAACTCCTACTCCTTCTAATGTATCTGAGCCCTGGCTGGACCTACCATCTTGCTGCCCTATCATCTCCCATTGGAAGCCCTCACAGCAGCCCCTGGCCATCTATGGTCAGAACTCCAGCTGGCGTCATGGACTATATTATCCACTGTAAATACCCACTTTAACATATCCGGCCAGGACTACAACCTCTGGGGACCACTGTGATGTCCAAATCGATTTGACCTTCGGATGGTTGCGTACCCCGACCCTACTGCTGCCATGTATCAGGCTAGGAGCAGAGGCAAAGCATATTACATTGATTGATCTCCCCTCCCCTTATCACCCTGGAAGCTTCCTGTCTCCTGAAACTGTAGCACTATGCACAAAACTGAAAAAAAATTCCATGTGGGGTTAAAAGGATAAGACTAACCAGTAAAAGAACCTACACAGTTCTACGTGATGCTAGGTTGCATTTTTACACATTCATAGTGCAGTATAAATTAGTTGGTAACATGATTTATCAGGTCAGTTTGATTACGGCGGGTAGCAGATTTAACTTTTTAAAAACATTTTATAAGTTAAAAAAAAATTTGTAAAAAAAAAAAAAAGATTGGTTTGTATCATTATTTTTTGAGGTCTGTAACCTTTTTTTATTTTTTAATCAAAGAAGCTGTGTAAGGCTATGTCACATCTGACGTTTGTGCATCTCTGCAGTCCGTCCAAAAACCTGGGTTTTTTTAGCAGAAACCTGAGTTTTCTGTGCTCAGCAGTGTCCCTCTGTTTTTTGCTCGTTTTCCGCCCGGTTTTACAGCGTTTTTCTCGGCGGTTTTCTCTGGCGGTTTTGAAAACTGAGTTTTTTTGCACTTGATCAGCTGAAAACCGGTGGAAAAACGGTGGAAAGAAGTCACTTGCTCTAATTTTTGGAAAACCGGTGGAAAAACTCAGTTTTGACTGAGAAAACTCAGTTTTGACTGAAAACGACCAGAAGAAAACCGTTCTAGTGAAGACAGAGTTTTCTCAAAATCCATTGAGTATCATGTTAATCCAACCGGAGGATAGGATTAACATAATTAACATAAAACTGAGCGGAAAACGCCGACGGAAAACGTCCAAAAGCAGCCCACAAAACGACTGATGTGCACATACCCTAAGGGTTCTTTTTTTGCTCACCGGGCCATTTGTATTTACACTTTTTTGGGCGCATATATAATTTTTTCTTTAATACTAGCATTTGGTGGTGGGTGGGTAGGAAGTGTGCCAAGTAACAAAGAAAACCACTGCAATTTATATGCGTGAAAATAGGTATATTTAAAGCGTAACCACCGTTTAACCTCTTAACGACAGACGTAAGTCTCTAGACGTCAGCTGTCGTTAACCTCCGGTGTTTGAAGTGAGCTCCGCGTGGAGCTCACTTCAAAACCTCCCACATCTCAGCTGATCTCACTAGCTGAGATGTGGGAGCAACAGCACCAATCGGTCCCGCCGTCCGATCGGTGCTGTTTAACCCCTTAGATCCCGCCTCAATCTCTGAGAGCGGGATCTAAGGGAGCCGAGCGGGCTGCGCACGCTTACCGGGCTCCAGGGGAGATCTCGCGATAGTATCGCAGGATCTCCCGTGCTGATGTCACAGGCCAGGGTCCTGACTTGACCCTGGAACCTGTCATGGAGCATTTCCGGTTGTGGTTGGCAGGGGCTGCTAACCACAACAGGTCCGCGATTCTGACACATACAGAGGAGCTGCAGCTCCTCTGTATGTGTCAGAAGCGATCGGACTGTGCAGCTGCATGCCTCTCTATGGGGCAGTGTAAAAGTAAGAATCAATAAGCAAATAAAGTTTTTACAAAGTTGAAAACAAAAAACATAAAAGTTCAAATCACCCCCCTTTTCTCCCATCCACAATAAAAGTATTAAAAAAAAAAAAAAATACACATATATGGTATCGTCGCGTTCAGAATCGCCCGATCTATCAATGTAAATAATCAAATAATGAGATCCGTAAACTGCGTAGCGCAAAAAATGGTTCAAACGCCAAAATTACGTTTTTTTTGGTCACTGCAAAAATGCTAAAAAATGCAATAACGGGCGATCAAAACAGCGCATATAACCAAGTATGGTATCATTAAAAACGTCAGCTCGAGACGCAAAAAATAAGCTGTCACCCAGCCCCAGATCCCGAAAAATGAGGACGCTACGGGTCGCAGAACATGGCGCAAAAAGTGCAATGTTTTTTTTCATGCTTTTGAATTTGTTTCCACCACCTAGATACCAATAAAGGTATACATGTTTGGTATCTACAAACTCGTACTGACCCGAGGCATCACACGGTCACGTCGGTTTTACCATATAGTGAACACGGCGACTACAAAACCCAAAAATCAAATGTCTTATTGCACTTTTTTTGCAATTTCACTGCATTTAGAATTTTTTTGCAATTTCCCTGTACACTATATGGTAAAACAAATTATTGCATCTGAAAGTACAACTCGTCCCGCAAAAAACAAGCCGTCATATGTCTGTGTCGACAGAAAAATAAAAACGTTATGGCTCTTGGAAGCCGAGGAGCGAAAAAACGAAAATGAAAAATGACAAATTTCTTCGTCACTAAGGGGTTAAAATTTTGATTTAATAATAATGCAGAGCAAGTGATTCTAATAAACTTTCTAATATTCTTCATTGCAAAATTCTGATTGAAAGCCATTCATAAACCCTCCACAAGATGTCCCCACTACACTGTGTGTGAAGCAGACATATGTTCATTCTCACTCAGATCCGTCTTCACACTATGACGCATGTAACCATATAAGGGAGGGGGTGTGGCCTACACTGCTGACTGCAGCTCATGAGGAAACAATGTATCAGATTACTTCAGGCTAAAGCACAGTTGCGACACAATATCAGAAGGTCAGCATCGCTGCAAACTCCTCATCTGGCTCCACACAGCTCACTCACATCTCTGTTAACCCCTTTTATGCCAACTTCCCTGCAAAAACACTGCTCACCATTAGCCTGTTCTCAGAAGCTGTGGAAATACATACACAGTGCTGGCAGATGCTGGCTACGCCCACAGAGCCATTAAATGCAATTTTTAAAAGAGCACAGAAAAAATGTGAGAAAATAAGTCATATGACACAAAAAAGTATTATCTTAGCTGCTATGTGACCCATCATTAACAGTATTGTGTTTTCTTTTTCAATTAAGTGACATTTACACTTTAAAAATTGTAATGGAATGACCTTAGATTTGTTTGGTTTTCCGTTATCTAAATTAAAGAGGATTTTTATTTTTATGCTTTCTTGACAGGTATAGATGCGGATCCAGTCCACTATTAGCAGCTTCCATTCATTCAGGGATACTGTGTATGCCCTATGATATGCAAAATAACAAAATAAAAAGCTTTTTACAAGAATATCACCAGATTTTTGAGTACTAGTGTTTCATTTGTATTCAGGTTACCCTTTATTTTACTTGGCTCCTTGTGGCTCCTCAACCCTGCACTGTCCAATTGCTTCTGCAACAGAGAGCCATGATGATGCTGATGCCTGGGCATGGTACTACAGAAATGATGATCTCCTGTGAACACCGGCACTCACACAGCATTCAAAGGTATTGAGTCATAACAGCGCCAGGGGTCATCAGCTGACCTCTCGCTGTCATAGCAACATGTTAGCACCCCGTAATTGCATCACGGGGTTGCCAATGATGGCGGTGAATAGCATGATCCCCCCTGTGTCAGGTTAGATCGCCATGTTGTACAGTGCAATCTAACAGGTTCACAGGATCAGGTGGGTTCCACTCGCACCTGTTAACTGCACATGTCAGCTGATCCCATCAGCCGGCATGTGCAGGGAATGATGCAAGCTTGCATTGAAATCAGGGACGTGACCAAGGATGTACCTATACGTCCTTGGTTGTGAAGGTGTTAACAAAATACTTGTGACCTTCAGGACTCAAGTCCACCCTGGCTCTTATTACAGCATACATACACTGCTGTTCATCAGTTCATGATGAACATGGAGCAACTGTGGAAGTGCAAGGACATCTCAGTCACCACCAAAGTATGATTGGTCACAGCCATTGCATTCCCAATAACGTTGTTTGGGTGTGAGAAGTGGACCTTGGCAAAGGAAGATCGATTCCTTCGAACTCTGGTGCTGGAGGAAACTCCTACAAGTCCCGTGGACAGACAAGATCAGAAATAATACTGTTCTGGAACATGTCAATTCACAGACATATACAACAGCAATTGTCTTACTTTGGAAATGGGGAATGAGAGCAAATTCCCTGGAGAAGGACATGCGGCAGTTACCGCAGTAATCGGTCATGTAACCCGATGACGCTACCGGGTTGTGACATCACGGCAGGTCCTACAGGCATCAGGACGGAGGTGCTGGAGGCATCGGTGGATCACCGGGCAGGTGAGCATAGAGATTTTTTTGTATTTTTAACCCTTTCTTTTACTTAATCTCACTTCTGCAATGTGTGTATATACCTTGCGCAAGTGAAAGTGCCCCGCACAGCTAATTTATTAGGCGGAAAATGCGGCAGATGCGTTTCTTTGTCCGGATCTGCCGCATTTTCGAACCGTTATCGAACATAACCTCAAATTGCCGAATTTGAAGCTAATTGTTCGCATTCGTCGAATGACTCGAACACCGCCCAAAACAGCTCGAATTTGAGATTGGCGAACATTTCGACTCAAACTATGCTCATCTCTAGTAGCGGAAGACCTAAGACCCGTTGGCTGGATACCATCAAGGGAATGAGAAACAGAGAACTGAAAGATGCTGCGACAAACAGAGAAGCTTGGAGGAAAATGGTTCACATGGTATCCAGTAGTCGGACACGACTGAATGGATGAAATTGGAAAAATTGGAATACACTGCTGTGAACTGATACTTCCCCATATTCCATATTACGGGGTGTACTGCCATAAAGCCATCGCTTACAGAAGTATATGTAAGGCTGCCTTCACATTTGCGTTTGTGTCTGCATGCTGATCACATGCAGACACAAACGCAGTGAAAAGCAGGGTCATTTTGATGTGTCCGCAGCAGAGAAGGTCCGCCTGCGGACACATCACTATGGAGCCCGGGCCAGTGTCGGCGGGCCAGAGGTGGAGATCAGCGGCGGAGATCTCCTCCTCCCGGCCGCCGGTAAGCTCCGGGACGTGTCAGCGGGTTAAACAGCTGATGTGACAGCTGTTTGAATCTCCTGCGCCGACACCGAGAGGAGATGTCACATCAGCTGTTTCTCCGTGCCGACACCGCTAGGAGGTTACCGGTGGCGGGGAGAAGATCATCAGAGGCTCCAGCTGATCTCCCGGTGGCCGTCGGTGATCTCCTGTGACATCACCGGCGGCCACCGGGAGAGATTTCAATGGGTCCGCAGCGTTCTGCTGCGCTCTCATGCGCAGAACACTGCGGACCTATTGACGCCAATGCATTCTCTTGTGCGCTTGGGGAAGCTTGCTGATTTTCCAAGGTCCCCGAGCGCACAAAAAATGCAACATGCTGCGTCCCGGGGGACCCTGGAGGGAGCAGATATCTTCCGCATCCGCACCCGAACGCAGCAAACACAGGCACTATGCGTTCCTATGTTACACATAGGAACGCAGTGCGCATGCGCTTGACTGCGTATGGGAACGCAGCTTACGCTGCGTTCACATACGCAAATGTGAAGGCAGCCTAACATAGTCCAAGGTGGTATTCATTGGCAAAGCACTCGTCTTCCTCTATGCCTGGGCACGTCTCAGAAAATTATGGAGAAGGAGTGAGGTTAACGCTCCAAAACACGTTGCATAAAGCCACCATTCTTTGATTCATATATCCATATGGTCTCATTCAACTCACAGCAGCGTGGATCATCTACTCATATATCCATTGGTTTTATCATTACCACGTAGTACACGTGGCTGGTGGAAGTTTTTTCCTGTATTGGAAGAGGTGGGTCTTCAGGTTCCTTTTTGAAGGTTTTCACAGTGGGTGAGGTCTGGTGTGTTGGAGGAGAGAGTTACAGAGTATAAGGGAAGCACGGGAGAAATTTTGTATGCAGTTGTGCGTATAGTAGATGAGAGGGGAGTAGAGAAGCAGATTTAGTGAGAAACGGAGGTTACGTTCAGGTAAGTACCCGGAGACCATTGACTCACCGTGGCCGGGAACTCCGGTTTAGACAGGCGATGCTTCCTTCCTCCTTGTCACGGGTGGACCGCGCCTGCCGGTAGTGGGGCCCGGTGTAGTGCAGATCAAAAGTGAAGACGTCTTGGTGGAACAGATTAAAGGGGTTTTTAATTCGTGATGCCACCTATGAGTAGATTCGGTAAGGACTACCGACGCTGCGGAGCCCCCGGGGGATGGATAGCAGCAAGATGTTACGCTCCCCACAGGCTGAGCGGTGATCCCCGGAGGCTGGAGCTGCTCAAGATGTTGTGCGGCAGCTGCGGTTACCTGTTAGTGCGGACGGACAGTTCATAAGGAAGCACGGACACAGAAAGTCTCTGCAACGGGTCTTTACTGTAACCAGCAGGCAGTACATGGCATACAGTGGTTGAGTAGTAGACCAGGTGGACTCAGCAGTGATGGTGTCCCTTAGAGATCCGAAGTGTTCCTCCATTCTACCTATTTAGTTGCCAGTGTCGCCCAGGAATACCAGGTCGGGTACGGGGAGGCTGCTTCAATGCCCTATCCATGATGTACGTTCTGGATGTTTTGGGGAGCCTTGGGTCCCTTGGTGGGTACACCGCTGGTTAGACGACTGGAAGTTGGCTGGTGGTGGGGTGCTCCTGTGAAGCTGCTCCTCCACTCTTCTGGTTCGCGTGGCAGAGGTGAACTGCTGCCAGCTTCGGTACCAGTGAACCGGCTGTGAGTTGTGGGCACGGGAGTCTTTTGGGAACCCGTGTAGATAATGCCCAATCCCGGTGGTTAAGGCCTCAGGTGCTGACACCCGACCGGTGACGGCCCAGGGGCCCGCACGGGGTGCGGAGCCCCCGCTCCTCTCCAAGTTCTAGTCTTAGACCCTTCTTCTCCGAGTTCTAGACTATTCTCCTTCTGTCTAGATTATTGTGTGTTCTACTCTACTACCCTAACACTCCACCCCCCAGGACCTATGATTGGTCCCCTGTTCTAGGTGTTGCATGTTGGGTTGGATCTCTATGTTAACCGGATCATTGCTGAGTCAGAGGATATTGCGGCTGCATTTGTGGCTGCAATACCCTCTTGTGACGCACTCGTTGCGGGGCGCCACACTCCCCCTTGGTTGAATACGCTTGTCCCCAAGCGTCACACTACTCACATTACAGAGGTTTATATATTTTATAACGGGTAATACACTTTTATTAATGACAGGTCATTATATGCATAAAAGTGAAAAGGGTAAATAAACAGGTTAACACATTGCGCGGACCCGGCGGGCGGTCGGCTGTCCTTAGAATAAAAGTTCAGGCTGTAGCCGCCAAGTCGCGGTGTTACGGTGCAAACAGGAAGAAGTCTCTTTAGTAGCAAAGTTCAAACAACTTAAGTCACTTATGGAGGGCAGTGTTCCGGACTCGTATAGCGAACCACCCGTCACAGCATACATGTCGCTCATAGGTTACTATGTCCCCTCTATACAAGTCTCGGCTTGGATGACCACGCGGTAGGTGCGATTCCACATCACGGCGCCCCACAAATACTTCGGTACTCACACCCTCCTCCCTTACAAATCCCCACCCGGTGGACAAGTTAAATGTGCTTACCCACCCGGTTTTACGGAATTGTTCAGGCAATGGAGATTGGCGGCGGGCCTCGGCGCGAGCCTGCATGTTGGCTTGCAGTCGAGTGTGCCACTCGTCTCTCCGGATACGACGTACCTCTTCGTCGGAGTGATGCGGCGTGTGGATAAAGTCACTACGGCGTGCTGGTTGTTGAACTGCTCGAGCTTGGTGGGCAGTCTGGAGTGGAGCCCGGTTTAACGGAACCGGAGAAGATGCTGTTGCGGCGGCACCCGACCAGTGCACCCGAGCTGATCGCCCGGCAGAAGGGTTCCTTGTGTCTCCCCAGGCGAACCCGGTGTAGAGATCCTCAGCTGGACTGTAGGTCTCCTCGTCATCCTCCTCGACCTCTCCTTCGATGACTACGTCGGGCTGCTCGGCTGGCGAAGACGATGGGATGGAATCCTCTGGATCGGTGGGTGGCTGTGCTGCAAAGTTTTCCTCGGGGTCGTTGTGCAGGACTTCCAGGCTGCCTGCCTCTTCTTCTGTAGCAGCGGGAAGTGGTGTTTCAATCCCGGTCACCAGGTAGGCCTCTGTAATAGCAGAGGAGGCCTCCGGTTCAGGGGAGAAACAGGCGACAGTCTCGGTAGTGGTGAAACTAGTCGCGGGTTCCGCAGGTGGAACCAGGTGGATGTCAGCTTCTTCGTGGGAGCATATTGGAAGCTCCGGCTCTGGAACGGGGTCGGCTGCGGTTTCATCCGCTGGAACGGGTCGAGCCGTGGTCCTCACGGGAATGATACAGTCTATTGGCTCCGGTGACGGAGCAGGACAGGTGGTTGGCGACGGTGAGGCTGTTGAAAAGCTGGCGATGTCGTCTGGGCTTGGAGAAGCTGTACCCGGTCGGCTCTGCTGCATCGCATGATGGAGTCTTCTGCCTAGGGTCGCGCTCCAGCTGCGAATCGTCCATTCCACTGTCTCAAGTAGTCTCACCCGGAGGTCTTGTAGAGCCTTTAGCCAGAAGTCGGGGCTTCCGTCTATGGTAAGGGCAGGATCCGGACTCGGTTGGCCTATGGCTGCTCTGGCCTCCGCCTCGACCTCCCGCATTAGGTCTTGGAGTCTCGTGCTGGCCATTCTCTTCTTGGAGGGAAACCACACCCGTTCAACCGGTAAGACGTTCTGGTAGAGCTGGTGAAGAAGTCTGTCTGACACTCCCATTTCCTCTGGGCTTTTGTAGTCCAATCGTGGGAAAAGTCTTTGGGGTCTGCCCCCATGGTTGATTCGAGCAATCAGGGCGGACAAAGAGTTTGGCGCCTTTTGTCTTTAGCCCTACCACGATGAGGGGGGGGGTTAACTCACTCCTGGGCTTACACGTGGCGGCTTCTTGTGGCGGGAACGCCATCTTGGGCGCCATCTTGGCCCAATGATGAAAAGGCGGGAAAGTTCTTTTAGGGACGAACAAAGTCCAAATTGTAGACAATAAAGTCCAGTTTAAGCACAATATACCCGTTGGGTAACAGGCCTGCTCGTATCCTGTTCGTGACGCCATTCTCTGACTCACCGTGGCCGGGACTCCGGTTTAGACAGGCGATTCTTCTCCTTCCTTGTCACGGGTGGACCGCGCCTGCCGGTAGTGGGGCCCGGTGTAGTGCAGATCAAAAGTGAAGACGTCTTGGTGGAACAGATTAAAGGGGTTTTTAATTTATTTGTGACGCCACCTATGAGTAGATTCGGTAAGGACTACCGACGCTGCGGAGCCCCCGGGGGATGGATAGCAGCAAGATGTTACGCTCCCACAGGCTGAGCGGTGATCCCCGGAGGCTGGAGCTGCTCAAGATGTTGTGCGGCAGCTGCGGTTACCTGTTAGTGCGGACGGACAGTTCATAAGGAAGCACGGACACAGAAAGTCTCTGCAACGGGTCTTTACTGTAACCAGCAGGCAGTACATGGCATACAGTGGTTGAGTTGTAGACCAGGTGGACTCAGCAGTGATGGTGTCCCTTAGAGATCCGCAGTGTTCCTCCATTCTACCTACTTAGTTGCCAGTGTCACCCAGGAATACCAGGTCGGGTACGGGGAGGCTGCTTCAATGCCCTATCCATGATGTACGTTCTGGATGTTTTGGGGAGCCTTGGGTCCCTCAGTGGGTACACCGCTGGTTAGACGACTGGAAGTTGGCTGGTGGTGGGGTGCTCCTGTGAAGCTGCTCCTCCACTCTTCTGGTTCGCGTGGCAGAGGTGAACTGCTGCCAGCTTCGGTACCAGTGAACCGGCTGTGAGTTGTGGGCACGGGAGTCTTTTGGGAACCCGTGTAGATAATGCCCAATCCCGGTGGTTAAGGCCTCAGGTGCTGACACCCGATCGGTGACGGCCCAGGGGCCCGCACGGGGTGCGGAGCCCCCGCTCCTCTCCAAGTTCTAGTCTTAGACCCTTCTTCTCCGAGTTCTAGACTATTCTCCTTCTGTCTAGATTATTGTGTGTTCTACTACACTACCCTAACACTCCACCCCCAGGACCTATGATTGGCCCTCTGTTCTAGGTGTTGCATGTAGGGTTGGATCTCTATGTTAACCGGATCATTGCTGAGTCAGAGGATATTGCGGCTGCATTTGTGGCTGCAATACCCTCTTGTGACGCACTCGTTGCGGGGCGCCACACTATGTCACAGATATATGGAGGGGAAAGGTTGTGGTTGGCTTTGTATGTCATGCCGTAATTAGGGTTTTGGATTCAAAAAGGATAAAATGTCGGCAGTTGATATCGGGTGGTGAATTCCACCAGAGACAAACCGAGATGATAAAATATAAGATTCATTCTGCGCGACGCATTTCTGGGATGTCCTGTCCCCTTCCTTAGGTGCTAACACATTCCAGGTGGGGCCCTGTATTACGCCTAGTGCCTGCATGAATACCACACAATTGAAAACAATTAACATATATCAAATAATCACAAGTATATAAATCTTGGATTACAACAATAATTAAAATGATGAATATTTAAAAAAAATCAAAAAATGAATATATATATCTATATATATTTTGTGGTGTTGCGCACACGGAGGGGACTGCTTGGCAGCGGAAAATAGTGCAGACAAATCGTGTTTTGAAGTGACACAAAGTTCAGCAGTTTATTCACATGCCTCATAAACTGCACATTGCACATATCCATGTCTCTTCAGACTGTCCCAATGGCCGTTATAACACACACAGCCTGTCCCGGTTAGTCCGTAATAAAGATCACTGACCGTAGTCCATTAGAGTGATCGCTGGCTTTTGTCCATGGTGAGGAGCACAAACTCTTGACTGGTCTGGGCTTGGACCAAGTTCACGCTCCCTGAGTCCGGGTTGATCCAGGCTTCCCTTAAGTCCCCTCATCTATTGTGGGCTTTCCACATCCTGTATGTAGGACCTGTTCTGATGTCACAGCCCAAGTGACCAGGAGGGAGTCCGCTTAAGTCTGATGTGTCAAGCCCACAGGTTGATCCAGGTTTGACAGACACTTCCCGGGCTTTCAAAACTGCATCATAGCACATGTAATGCCTTACCCGAGTCCTGGAACCACAATTCCCAGCACTGACACCAGCAAAGCAGCCATCTGTTGCACCATATATCCTCCCTCTCATGTTTAAGCCTGTAGGATTGAACAAACGGCACCCATGGGTAGTACCACCCACAGCGCTATAGGGGCCTAGCACGTGGCTGTGGCGCTGCACAGCTCCCAGAATAGGAAACATCCACCACAGCCACTCCATCAGGGACCTGCCACCTGTCAGCATCACTAACTGTCTCCTTGTGTGGACCTCACTGTCAGACATCTCCGTCACTTGTCGGAGTCAACCCCATGTCGGGTCTACCCCGCCCCCAAAAGTTATTACTGTAGGTAGAGTCATGTACTTCGGTATCTGCGGCCAGGTCTGACTCCGTCCTACCTCGTACCCTGTCAGGTCAGTGGAGTGGGCCTGTCCGACTTGAGGTACTTGAGGATACACTACCTCAAACCAAACTACACCCACTACTCTCAGGATGTCTATGAAGGTCTCTTTGTGGTCGACTTTCGTCTTCGTCTGTTACCCCTGAAGAGCCATTACTCCTTTTATGTCTACCGGCTTTGGCTTCTGCTGTGGCTATTTCGGTATTTGAAGTACCCCTTCATTGTCCGGTCCCACCATTCCCAGATAGCTGCTACCTTCTGCCCCTCACAGGTTGTTGTCTCTCAGCTCTCTGTTTTGCAAGATTCAGTCGTTCTACTTCTCACAGGTGCTACACACGGTACTCTATCAGCATCCTTATGTATCCAAGAGGTTCTTCTGTATCGATAACAGCAAAAGACACCATACCATATGCATCAGGTATCCAGTCCTGGTGATCACGTCGACCGCTTACTTTCATCACCCCAGATTTCTTTACCATGTTTTGCATGGCCTGGCCTTTTTTTCCAATTAGTTTTTTCACCAGAGCATAAGGCGCCTGGATGACTTCTTCCTGCAGGCTTTGATCTTTCCTCACAAGCTGCAGCTGTCTGACGACTTCTGTCTTCAAGTGCACTATCCGCTTCATGCGAAGACATCGCCAGTGAATGTCACTTAGGATAGCCACCCTCTTCACCGTGACTTCTGTTGTGGACAGGACCACCAGCTGGTTGGCTTCTGGGCTCAAGTACACCGAACAGGCTCCCTTCTCTTTAAGTCTTCATGCACTGCCTCTCTTGTGCATTCTTCCCTCAGGTCTTCAGGTACCTCCACGAGGCACTTGTAGAAAGACGTTTCTGACATACTATTGGTCCCCTCCTGTTCCCCTGGCTTAGGTTTCAGGGAAAACGGACTTTCGGCTTCTTTAGCGCATTTGCCTGGGAGGAACACTGGGCCTTCTACCTTCTCCAAGGTGGCCTCGTTCCTCATCTGGTATGCGGCCATGCGACCTTTGAGCTCAGAGACTTCATCCTCTAGCTCAGCTACTCGCCTCTCAGCAGCTCATCTTCGAAGCCCTTCCTGCTTCAACTGCTCTTCTAGCAGAATTCTCGGAGACCTCTCTCTCCCCAAAACAGCCATTCGATTCTCGACAGCCTGTCTCCACAGCTTCTCTTGTCTCAAGCGGTCACGTGATCGGCCATAGTGCATTATGGGGCCGATCACGTGATCGGCCCGGCTTCAATAAGCGCATTGCGCATGCGTGGAGCCGGGTCGATCACGTGATGATTCCCATAATGCACTATGGCCGATCACGTGACGGCCCCATAATGCA
The DNA here is from genome assembly GCA_033576535.1 of Allobates femoralis. Taxonomy (NCBI): domain Eukaryota; kingdom Metazoa; phylum Chordata; class Amphibia; order Anura; family Aromobatidae; genus Allobates; species Allobates femoralis. The sequence continues at coordinate 181,255,933 of JARQOC010000008.1, forward strand.
CAGCGCCGGAAGTGACGTCCGGCCCATGCATAGAACTACACAAGGGGGGGAGATTCCAAAGAATGGGGGCAGAGAGGACACAGAATAATGCCGCCCAGCGGGGCGTGCATTACACCACAGAGGAGTGTTGAAGGCAGCGTGGGCACGCCTACCCAGTCCCCTAACTACGGGGACTGCAGCAAGTTTATACTTTATTTACACATGTATAATAGGGCCACTTTAGATAAGAAAGGGATAGATAGGGAGCTGCTAGGAAGCTGTAGGGACAGGTAGAGATAGTGTAGGCACTTAAAATCAGGTGACAGGTTCCCTTTAACTAGCTCTCCTCAGGATTTCTTCTCCTACAGCGCCACCAACTGACCACCATCAGCTGCTTGTTCAGGCAATGAAGTAGACACCCATACCATCTTCCTGGGTGGCTCTTTCTCCTTGTCTTTCACTTGAAGGGTAGTGTCGTCACACTATGTCAGTTCCTCTGACAGCACAATATCTGTCTCAGCCCCAGCGGTTTCTACGGGCAACAACACTTCACCTTCCATTCTGATCTTCTCAGTGTCTGGAAGAAAACTCACACATGGAATAGAAGCAGATGACATATTATCAGCAAGGGTCACTTGAGCAGCTTCTTTGTGGCGCTTGCTCCTTTTGCGACGGGAGGATTTGCCATCCTTCCTGGGCCCTTCCTTACTGTACTCCCTTTCTTTCTCAGAGTCAGTCACTCCTTGAGCCTGTGTCACACTCCACAGTCTGGTGAACTCCCAAGTCACTCTCAAACTTAGTGTCAGCTCCATTCTTTTTAGGTACCATATTACTACCAGTCATCCTGTGGTACACTTCAGAGGACGTCAGGTCACTAAGTTGGGCAGACGTATGACTTTCACTGGTCACCCCTACCTCAGAACCGTCAATTTTAGGAGGTGCTTCTTCCTCATCGTACACAACCTCATCAGCAGAGAGCCCTTCATCCTCCTGTTGTAGAGGAGCTCCATTCTCCCACAAGTCCAAAAATAATTTAGAGTCCTGGCCTACTATGACTGGACACACTAAGTGTGGGACAACTAATTCTAGAAAAAAAAAATGACGTGGGGCTCCGTCATATTTTTGGCCCAGCCAGGTACAACTTGGCAGCTACAGACTGCCAGCAACCCCCAGCTGCCTCGTTGTACCTGGCTGCAACCAAAAATACAGCGAAGCCCAATTTTTTTTTATTTCTAGAACTAATTCTAGAAAAAAAAAATGACGTAAGGCTCCGCCATATTTTTGGCCCAGCCAGGTACAACTAGGCAGCTGGGGGCTGGAATCCTCAGCATGGAAAGGCCCAAGCGTTCTGGGCCCCCCATGCTGCGAATTGCAGCCCGCAGCCGCCCCAGAAAATGGCGCATTCATTGAAGCGCCATTTTCTGGCGCTGTACCCATGCTCTTCCAGTTGCCCTGGTGCCGGTGGCAAACTGGGTAATAAAGGGGTTAATGCCAGCTTTTTATTGGCAGCTGGCTCTAAGCCCGAGATTCATAATATTGGGCCAATGTTAGACCCGCCATTAGGAATCTCTGGTAAGTAGTCAATAAATATACACAGAGAAAAATATTTTTATTTTGGAAAAAAAACTCAAACAAAATTCAGACTCCATCTTTATTATAAAAAGATCCGACGTAGTCCACAACGAAGGTCCCACGACGCTCGATCGCCTCCGACGTAGTCCACAACGAAGGTCCCACGATTGCCATGCAGGAGGATCGGACTGCAAAGTAGCGATCTGACAGCCCGGGTGCAGCACCGGGGCTGCGAGATCGCTTTCTGCAGCTCGATCATCATGCAGGAGGATCGGACTGCAGAGCAGCGATCTGGCAGCCCGGGTGCCGTGCCAGGGCTGCAAGATTGCTTTCTGCAGCTCGATCTCCATGCAAGGGGAATCCCCTGCATGGAGAGCAAGCTGCAGAAAGTGATCTGACAGCTTGGGCGCAGTGGTCTGAAAGCCCGGATCACTGTGCAGTGGATCACTGCGCCCAAACTGTCAAATTGCTTTCTGCAGCTCAATCCCCATGCAAGGGGATTCCCCTGCATGAAGAGCAAGCTGCAGAAAACAATCTGACAGCTTTGTTTCAGTGATCCACTGGATCACTGCGCCCGAGCTGTCAGATTGCTTTCTGCAGCTCAATCCCCATGCAAGGGGAATCCCCTGCATGAAGAGCAAGCTGCAGAAAACAATCTGACAGCTTGGTTTCAGTGATCCACTGGATCACTGCACCTGAACTGTCAGATCTCTTTCTGCAGTTCGATCCCCTTTGGAGACCAAAAAGCCAAATGCGACCAAAAACAACAGTACACTGCAGTAAAAGTATTAAATGCAAGTGCAGTATAAAAAATAGTATAACAAATGCAGGGTACTTAGTCTATCCGTTTTTTTGCGCAAAAAAAGTTATATCAAGCCACGTCACTAACTTCAAAGTGTACCCATCTCTGACGCGGTCCTAACTGTTGTATTAAAAAACCTGACTAGTGTGTATACTTACCAGTAAGCAGGATCCAGCAAGACCTGTGTCTGAGATGGACTGAAGGCGACGGGGCTCTATGTGTGCAGGGCCCAGAGAAGGGGCGGGAACTTCATCTCTTGCAAAGCAAGAGGCAACTTAATTAGAAACAAATGAGTCCTGCACACAGAGAACAAGTCTGTAAGAACATGTTCACACCGCCAACATATTTGGAGACCAAAAAGCCAAATGCGACCAAAAACAACAGTACACTGCAGTAAAAGTATTGTATTAAAAAACCTGACTAGTGTGTATACTTACCAGTAAGCAGGATCCAACAGTTAGGACCGCGTCAGAGATGGGTACACTTTGAAGTTAGTGACGTGGCTTGATATAACTTTTTTTGCGCAAAAAAACGGATAGACTAAGTACCCTGTATTTGTTATACTATTTTTTATACTGCACTTGCATTTAATACTTTTACTGCAGTGTACTGTTGTTTTTGGTCGCATTTGGCTTTTTGGTCTCCAAATATGTTGGCGGTGTGAACATGTTCTTACAGACTTGTTCTCTGTGTGCAGGACTCATTTGTTTCTAATTAAGTTGCCTCTTGCTTTGCAAGAGATGAAGTTCCCGCCCCTTCTCTGGGCCCTGCACACATAGAGCCCCGTCGCCTTCAGTCCATCTCAGACACAGGTCTTGCTGGATCCTGCTTACTGGTAAGTATACACACTAGTCAGGTTTTTTAATACAACAGTTAGGACCGCGTCAGAGATGGGTACACTTTGAAGTTAGTGACGTGACTTGATATAACTTTTTTTGCGCAAAAAAACGGATAGACTAAGTACCCTGTATTTGTTATACTATTTTTTATACTGCACTTGCATTTAATACTTTTACTGCAGTGTACTGTTGTTTTTGGTCGCATTTGGCTTTTTGGTCTCCAAATATGTTGGCGGTGTGAACATGTTCTTACAGACTTGTTCTCTGTGTGCAGGACTCATTTGTTTCTAAGTTCGATCCCCTTGCAGGGGATGGGGGATCAGGGATCCCCCTGCAGGGGGATGGGGGATCAGGGATCCCCCTGCAGAGGGATGGGGGATCAGGGATCCCCCTGCAGGTGGATGGGGGATCAGGGATCCCCCTGCAGGGGTATGGGGGATCAGGGATCCCCCTGCAGGGGGATGGGGGATCAGGGATCCCCTTGCAAGGGGATGGGGGATCAGGGATCCCCTTGCAAGGGGATGGGGGATCAGGGATCCCCTTGCAGGGGTATGGGGGATCAGGGATCCCCTTGCAGGGGGATGGGGGATTAGGGATCCCCTTGCAGGGGGATGGGGGAATCAGGGATCCCCCTGCAGGGGATCTGCAGGGGGTCTTACCGGACGTCAAGTCCGGAAGGATGAGCGGCGGTGAGAGGAGGCTGACAGCAGGAGGCGGCGGCGGCAGACGCACCGGCAGGAGGAGGTGAGCGGAAGAAAGCGGCGGGAAGAGGTGATCACCGTGTTGGTGATCACCTCTTCCCGCCGGTCACCGGCGGTGGCGGGGGGGCCCAGAAACAGCAGGGGACAGGGGGGACAGCGGGGGACCCGGGACAGTGCGGGGACAAGAGGGATGAGTGCGGGAGGGGGGGGGGGGGGCGGACATGGCAGGGGGAATGAGCATGGGGGGCCCAGAAACAGCAGGGGACAGCAGGGGACGCGGGACAGGGCGGGGACAAGAGGGATGAAAGCGGGAGGGGGGGCGGACACAGCAGGGGACAGGGGGGAAGAGCGGGGGTGCCAGAGAGGGGGTCAAGGGAATGAGCAGGGGGGGGATGCGGACACAGCGGGCACAGGAGCAGGACCGGGCACAGGAGCAGTGGGCCAGCCAGGGGATGATTGGTGGAGCCGGGCACAGCTGACAGCCCGGCTCCTGCAGAGATCATGCAGGGAAGTGCTGACATTCAGCACTTTCTTGCGCGATTATGATGTGATCGGTCAGTCAGATTGACTGACCGATCACATCGCTCTGAGAGTGGGGACCCCTAAAAAGGGTCCCCACACCTCTGCCCCTGACCCTCAGCTGTCAGAATTGAACTGTCACTGTTTGTTTACAAGCAGTGACAGTTCAAAGCCATGACGAGTTTAGCCGTCATGATGCGGGAACTGACAGCTTTTCATGACGGCTAAACTCGTCATTGGTCGTAATGGGGTTAATTAATATCTTTATACTAATAAAATTATATTGAACATCTATTTTGCTTCATCAATATTTTATGGGACCGGAATGTATGTTGACGTTGGGGATTTTTTGGCTATATGTGGGTAGCTCATTTAGGGATGGGGACTCACTATCTGACTCACTGGTATTAGCACCCTTAAGGGAACGCCGGGTCTCCTAATGGGAGAGCTAGCTGTCCTTTAGGCATAATCCTGGTGAGGTGGAGGAGGTCCTTTAATGAGTTTAAGCCCAGTTATAAGTATGAGTATTAGTTAATAATATGTCAAAAGAGATGTCTGGGCAAAAATCGCCGGACTGACATTAACTAAGATGGCGCCGGTGACTGCGCGCATGTGCATTGGAGCTATAGTGTTAAATGACGCTGCGTTAGGCGTGCGTGTGTAGTGACCGGTGGTAAGGCCGCGGTGTGTGTGTGTATGATCTTTCACAACAGAATCCCCATACTCAGATTTAACCGGTAGTAACATGTCTTTACTGTAAAACATATTTATATCACAGTCAACCGAACTATATGCGCACTTGTATATATTAGAGTCTCTGAATCTTCACTTCTGCCGGGTACGCAGCAAGAAAAAACACAACAATGAAGGTATCTTTCCATAACTTTCCCTAAAATCACGTACCAGTCTATTACAGAAGAAGATGTCGCTCCCACGTAGCAGGCCTGGGGATCTCCTCGCTCTTCTTCTTTGGTCTCCTTCTGCAGGTAACAGTCTGTCTCTCCCAGTCTCAGGGCACACAGAGCAACAGCAGAAGGGAGATCACAGCAGCACAAATGGCTCCCTTATGTCGGTCACGGCCCCTGCACATGCACTCTGGGTGCTCGGCGGGCAAGGTTTTGCAGAGCGGCCAGAGTCACAGCACCAAAGTCCAGTGGCCCAGGATCAGTCACAGGGGCTTCTGCGGGGTGATTTTTCCGGCAAGGTGTAGCAAAGTAGTCCACTTTAAACAGACATCCGCAGGTAGATCTTCTCAGCTCTGGATTTATACTGCTCTGATTCTCTGCTTTCACTTCCTGGTTAAACAACAGAGATGGCTGGGAGTTTCCCAGCTCTGTGATTGTACAGTCCACTGATGCCCCCTGGTGGACAAGTGCGGACTGTGCACAGTTCCTTTCAGTTTCAATTTCAATAATACAATCTGAATTGTACACCTCATTACATACCCCCCCACTTAAAGGTTGACAGTCCCTGTCAACAACCATCGGCTCCAAGGCAGTGATGGCCGTTGATATCACAGGGATTGATCTCCGGCGGAGTAGGGACCTCTGTTGGGGGAAACCGTCATCCCCCCGTTCACCTTCGCTCCCTTGTTCAGGGCTCACAATATCTCCAATAAACTCAGTCACGTTTTCTACCCGGGGAGAGTAGGATCGCCGGCGGTAGCGGCGCCGGTTGGGGGCAAATCTGCTTCCTTTAACGGGAACACCCCCAGGAACGGTGACGTCGGCGGCCTCTGTACCCCTCTCTCCCTTCACAACATCAAACTGTACCACCTCCCCATCACCAACGCTGCGGAGGCACTTACGAGGATTGTTACGCTTTATGGCAGTCTGATGTACAAACACGTCATCCTTTGTGTCATTCCTGTTGATGAAGCCATACCCATCGCGGACATTAAACCACTTCACCGTCCCCTGGACCCGAGTGGCCAGTACTTGCTTATCGGTCTGGCTCTGTCTCTTCACACCCTTTTCCCTGATCTCCCCTGCCGAGCGAACCGCTTTGGCTGGGGCGTCTAGTTTAAAGGTGGCTGCTGTTGTGGGGCATGGCTTGCTGGTTCTGGTATATCGGACCACGGGTGGAGGATGCGGACAACGGTTTGCCCTATGGCGGGGGTCGCCGCATGTCCAGCACCTTCCCATAGGCCGACTGGGTTGCTGTCTCGCTTGCCTGTCCGCCTGTTGGTCTAGCATGAGCTGCAGCTGTAGTATCTGTTTCTGCAACTCTGCTACTATCTGCTTCAATTCTTCCGTGTCACTGCTCGGACTGCTGGCACCGGATATGGACCTGCAGGCCGTAGTATAAGTCTGGTTATAAGCTACTACCGGGAGGAGATTCTGTTGATCACACATCCTGCCGACTACGCCAGATGTAGCGACCGGTGGTAAGGCCGCGGGTGTGTGTGTATGATCTTTCACAACAGAATCCCCATACTCAGATTTAACCGGTAGTAACATCTCTTTACTGTAAAACATATTTATATCACAGTCAACCGAACTATATGCGCACTTGTATATATTAGAGTCTCTGAATCTTCACTTCTGCCGGGTACGCAGCAAGAAAAAAACACAACAATGAAGGTATCTTTCCCTAACTTTCCCTAAAATCACGTACCAGTCTATTACAGAAGAAGATGTCGCTCCCACGTAGCAGGCCTGGGGATCTCCTCGCTCTTCTTCTTTGGTCTCCTTCTGCAGGTAACAGTCTGTCTCTCCCAGTCTCAGGGCACACAGAGCAACAGCAGAAGGGAGATCACAGCAGCACAAATGGCTCCCTTATGTCGGTCACGGCCCCTGCACATGCACTCTGGGTGCTCGGCGGGCAAGGTTTTGCAGAGCGGCCAGAGTCACAGCACCAAAGTCCAGTGGCCCAGGATCAGTCACAGGGGCTTCTGCGGGGTGATTTTTCCGGCAAGGTGTAGCAAAGTAGTCCACTTTAAACAGACATCCGCAGGTAGATCTTCTCAGCTCTGGATTTATACTGCTCTGATTCTCTGCTTTCACTTCCTGGTTAAACAAAAGAGATGGCTGGGAGTTTCCCAGCTCTGTGATTGTACAGTCCACTGATGCCCCCTTGTGGACAAGTGTGGACTGTGCACAGTTCCTTTCAGTTTCAATTTCAATAATACAATCTGAATTGTACACCTCATTACACGTGCGCACTAGAACCCGGAAGACGCCGGTAATAGGATCTGCATGATGATGATGGCGTGGGGAAGCTCAGGGAAACCACTTATGGTAACTTTTTAAAAAGTACACAGCTGAACTAAGAAGTCACTAATTGTTAAATATGCACTTTAGACTGTAACTGAGTATTACTCAGTAGTTAAATAACTATTAAGGCACTATTGAAGCACTTTATATGGTGACACTATACAGCACCTAATGTAAAATATTTGTGAGATTATATTTAATAGTATGCTTTTCCTAAAACTTTATTTAATTGATAATTTGCCTTTTGTGTATATAAGGCTTTCTGGTTAGTGTATGCACTATGCTTGAGAAAGGAGTCACTCACTCCGAAACGTTGCATCATATGAGGTGGTAAAATAAATTGTCCACTGAATGAGGGAGTGCTGCCTGTTTTTTGGATCTTCTAGATAGATAGAGTGAAGTAGGAACCCAAAAGGTGACTTTACTAATTATACAATACAGTAATGTCATTTTGCCAGCCTTCCTAATGTTTCTGTGAGCTGGTGTGTGCTGACTGCGAACTCCTCACACACACTGTGAGCTCTGCTTCATCTCGGATCTCTATGACTCTGACATATGCCGCTACATGGGAGAAAAGAGGGGGGAGATGTTTACAGTCACAGAGACTGCGCAGGCCCGAGAAGTGAATGTAAACAGTCAGGCGGCAGAGGGGAGGCGGCACCTGCAACAAGGAGGAGGATGATGGAGAGCACAAAGGCAGCTGAGAACTGGGGAGAGAACACACCCTGCAGTCATAGTCCAGGGATGGAGCCAGATTTATAAAAGTCATTATTTCAAATTCCCTGGGGACATTACAAATAAGAGCCGCCTTCACAGAATGCAGCCTTAGTGCTGCTGACGGTGGCTCTTTTACCTTCATAGGCCCTGGGGGGGTGACAGGTTCCCTTTAATATCTCCTCAGTCGAGGAGGAGCTGTACCTATTCCCCATATTCCACAGATGCACTTCCCCAGTATACATCACAGCCGGTGCTGGCAGGGATGGGGGTGTATCTACAAAGCCCGGGCTTTCTAGGCCTCTGCTGCTGTTCTGGGACTGAGCCCCTGCAGTGAGCAGGCCGGAGTCCCCCAGTGTCTGCTGCTTGTCATACCTCTGTGCTCTCCCTGCACTCCTGCGCTGAACACCACAGAGTATCAGGTGATCCCAGAAGCCCTGACCCTCATGTCTACATTTAGGGCCTGAGAGTACCTTGATCACTTTATCGGTCACACTGCTGGTAGGACGCATTCAGCTCATCAGCAGGCACCGGTCCCGGAAGACTGATAACTGCCAGGAGACTCACTCTCTTAATACTTTGGTAGATACCATCTCTTACACTAAAGGAGGGAGGAGAGAAAAAGTGAATAGAGGGAGGCTGCACACATCTAGCTTTCATGTGGCTGCATGTGTGCAAATTGCAGATTTGCCGTAACAAGACTGCTCCCGTTGAGTGCCAGCACCTGAGAATTCTGAACTCCTGCAGTCACATAGAGAGACTGCGGGCTTTCATCCCACAACTGGACAACCCCTTTAAGACATCCAGCACTTCTTGTGTCACTAGCATCTGTTCAGTTATGACAATGGACAGCATGCTTTATAACTCTGTAACTTGTCCTAGCTGCTGATAGCGTGGCGTCTGTCAGTGAGCATTCACCTGTGCAGCTGATGTTATGCACGATTGCCAATACAGCATATACACTTCAATGCTGAATATATGTATAATGAAATTGTCTGTATTCAGAATTATGTAGACTGTCAGTGCCCCAATACATTTATAGCACTGTTGTGTCCCACGAATGGGAATAACCTGTTTTATGTTTTGTCTCTATGTAATGCATGGTGTATTTTTCCTCCAATCAGAAAATTCTCTTACTGTTACCGGGTAGATTAGACTGTGTACTAAGAATGTCCCTATGTCCCTCCCTTAGTTTGCCTCTGTAGAGGATGCCCCTCCCTTCTTCCCCAGTTTAGTGAAGCCATTGCTGAACATGAATGTCTGCAACCCTGTACAGATTATTCCTTTTCACCTGCTGTTACGTTGAACTTAATACAAGATTCTTAAAGAAAACTTTCTCCTGTCTTACTACAAGTCATCGTACTGAGTTCAAAGCTGTCTGTTTGCCCCTGGTGGTGTAAGTACAAGCATACAATTATCTAAAGGACTGGTAATTAGAGCACTTGGGATTTGCAGTCAACAGAAGGGGACAGAATAACCACCAAGCATCACATATTAAAATGTCAATGCCTACAACATAGTGTCAGTACGGTATGAGTAACTGACAGTGGGTATTTAGCTGTTCTGAAACAGAAGTATAGAGCTGACTGGTTGATTGCTGATAGTTAGCAATTAATAGCCAGGATATTAATAATTCTTGCTCTCCCCTTACATCAAAGAAATGGTAGCCAGTGCTGATGAGCAAGCCCTACCATGCTTGATACTCGTAATGAGCAGTTGATGCTCAGATGGGTGCGACTCGAGTACCCAAGTATAATTGACATCAATGTGGAACTCAAACATTTTTTCCAGTAATTCGAGTATCTCCTGTATTAGATCAGAGAGTCAGGGAGAACAGCAATGTCAGCAACCCCCTCTTACATATTATTATTATATCTTACCTCAGCAACCCTGATATCTCCAGTACTAGGTCAGATAAACAGAGTGGATGGCAGTGCGACCAACATCTTCTTACCTCAGCACTCCTGGTATCTCCATTATTAGGTCAGATAGACATGGAGGACAGCAGTGTGAGCAGCCTCTTCTTACTTCAGCACTCCTGATATCTCCATTATTAGGTCAAAGAAAAAATGGAGGCAGTACTTCCTTCAATTCAGTTATATGGGCTTTATTCCCGGACAGCGACGTTTCGACCTGATGGTCTTTTTTAAGCAGTGGACACTGCTGCCTCCATTTTTTCTTCGATCTATGTCACCTGTATGGTAGAGGGGCTTTGCACCTGTCAAATAACAGTTGTGCTGTTTTGTTTTATTGATTATTTCATTATTAGGTCAGATAGACAGGGAGAACAGCAGTGTGAGCAGCCTCTTCTTACCTTAGCACTCTTCAGATCTCCATTATTAGGTCAGATAGACATGGAGGACAGCAGTGTGAGCAGCCTCTTTTTACCTCAGCACTCCTGGTATCTCCATTATTAGGTCAGAAAGACATGGAGGACAGCAATGTGAGCAGCCTCTTACCTCAACACTCCTGGTATCTTCATTATTAGGTCAGATAGACAGGAAGGAGAGCAGTGTGAGCAGCCTCTTCTTACCTTAGCACTCTTCAGATCTCCATTATTAGATCAGATATAGAGGGTGGACAGCAGTGTGAGCAGTCACTCACTTTAAGAAATGTGGCATTGTCTAGAAGCAAAGTAGATCTGAGTATGACAGGAAGCACATTAGAAGAGTGATTACTATGATAACCCAACACTCATAAAGCAGATAGGAGATTGCCGCAGGAGGAGGAGGACGGAGAGCCACAATGCACAATAACAGCAACTTATTTACAAACCAGCCTCTACTCCAGAACAGCGGAGAAAAACATATACAGTATGAACTGTGGCATGGAGAGAAGCCAAGTGTAATGCACAAGTGTTTTTGATCGCAAAGCATTTGTCTATATTCAAAAAGCTTCTAATTCCAAAACAGAAGAGTAGATGGAATTTTTGTTGAATACAGAGACAAAGGGATCATAACCACAAAACTGACAGAGTTACTGTTTGCAATAACATGACTACGTCACTGGAAATAAGAAACAAAGAGAAGGCTGGCAGTGGTGAGTGTCACGGGGTGGTTTAGCGGTAAGGGACTCAGGTAGCAAGATGGAAAAAATGAGCAAAAGGCATTCAGGGGAGTCTGACCATTAGTTTGGGGGTTGCTGGCTCGCTCTGCTCCCAAAGCTACCTTTGAAGGGGAGGAGGTCTGGGTCACCACCCTTGCCCTATGCTTCTGATAAACCCTAAGCTAAGACCCTCTACCTCCACCCACAGACTGAGAAAACACAGCAATTCCTGTGGGAATTAGAACAGCAGCAAGCACCAGCATGACCATGTCAACTACACGGTGTCCTAGTAGAGACTATCTCTATCAGTGACATCAGCTGGAGGAAGAGGAGGCTATTTAAATGTCAGGGGTGTGGTCACCTAAAAACCTACAGCTCCCCAGCTGCAGAGCTGCACACAGCAATACAGCAGCATCTGCACATTAACATTTTATGTGCCAAAGGAAACTAACTTTGATTTAAACCACAGAAGCAACACATATGCAAAGCAGTCAATACATGTCAGTGGGATGACTTCTGAACAAAATGGCCAAAGTCAGGAAATGCCCAAATGCTATAAGGCTGTACGTGAGCAGATACTACTGAGCCCAAATAGAGAACCAAAGTATTCAACAAAAGAAAACAAAGGTAAATCAGTGCCATACAAGGCACACAGAGCAGTGTAAAGTTGTTCTTAAAAGTTTGTGAACCCCTAAGAATTTTCCGTATTTCTTCAGAAATTTACTCTGTAATGCCATCAGAATTTTTACCTAAGTCCTTTCCCTTGGGAAACGCAAGTAATTTTCTGTTGGACACTACAAAGGGGTCTGGGGGCCTGAGGAAAAGGCTGAAATGGGTAGGAAAGTGATGAAACTGAAAGGGAAGAGCCTGGAGAATCTGCAGCATTTCAGACTCACATATGGTTTGTGGGAATAGCTTTGTCGCAGGATTACACCACTGTTACAGATACACAAGGACAACTACCAAACCTAACCTAAATTGCATTTAACAGGCCAAAAAGGTTCACAAACAGTTTGTACCAGTAGGTATGTTGATCGTTGACCTCAGAGGTCTCAGGTGGTCCTGTAACATATGTTTTGGAGGGACTGCTCTTACTTAGACATTTGGGCAGTCCCTCCTTTATTGACACTGTGATAGCAGAATACATATTCCATAGCACTTTACAATGTGCCCATTGTAGCGTTGGGCTTCAGCCTCCTCCTCCTCCTCCACTTCCACTGTCATGTGATTTAGCAGCCCTACATTCAAATGTTCAGAGGGCCTGCAGTAGGTAGGAAACCTGAAATTGCTGAGAGCCCAGAGGGGGCCCTCTAACATACGTTTTGGAGGGACCGATTTTACTTAGACATTTGGGCTGTCCCTCACTCATTGACACCGTGATAGCGGAATACATATTCCATAGCAGTTTACAATGTGCCTATTGTAACGTTGCGCTTCAACCTCCTCTTCCAATTCCTCTGTCATGTGAGACTTAGCGTTTCTGAAGAGCAGTGACATCAGTAACATAACCGCTCTTCAGAGGCACTGGATCTTATGCAGCGCAGCGTGACCAGGAGTCATCTGGCGACCTGGAACAGTGGTAATGTTACTGATGTCAACGCTCTTCAGTGTCACTGAGTCATAAACAGTTTAGCGTGACCCAGACATGCATGTAAGTATAATATATTGTGTGTCAGAACGAGTCTTCATAGACTTTGTTTGTCATGATCCCTGGACTACTTCGTTGAAGCTGGGAATTTTTCTTTATTCTTTTGGATAAAGTGGTGACTAAGGTTAAATGTCTTGTTTCATTTCTCCGTGTTTCTATGTTTGTGCATTTTTTCAAATATTCTTTTTTGGACTACAACAGATTCGGTGGACTACAGCGGATTCCCTGGACTACGATGGAGCTGCATGTTTGTTTGTTTCTTAATAAAATGATAAATGAGGCAACGTTTTGGGGATTTTCTTTGTGTTTTTTTCTTTTGACTTACTGGGTTAGTAATGTTGAGTATCCGTGGGGTACTCAGAACCAGGCTTGATGACGTTGTCGTCAGGGAGAATGGGATGTCATGGTGGCGTGTCCCGGTCCATGGCCCCGAAGCGGTCAATAAAAAGGAAATGTTCAAAGAGGAAAATGGGTTATAGGGATTGGTTGTCATGGCGCCATCCGTGGTATTCTACTATTAGGGGCCGATGCTGCAGTGTGGGACCTCTGGGAATGATGGGAGTGCAGCTGTGTGTTTTCGCTCCCCACAGAGGCAGCAGTTTGCCAGGGCAACTGGTAAAGTCTATGGCGGTGGTAGGCCATTGGGGGGTGCAAGCCTGAGGGCGCGGAATAACTGACAAAAACACGGTATGTAGCCTCTGTTACCTTTACTGGCAGACGTAGCAGGTTTAGTCCAAGGTACCGTCCACAAGAGATGTTGGGAATCCGGGTGACCTGGAAGCAAGTTGGGGATCTCTTCACCCGGTGAGTTCTGAGGCCTCCCTGTTGTGCTACTCTTGGCAGGTCCTGGCTGCCTGTAGCTAAGCTGCGACCCTCTCTCCTCCTACGTACAGTCTCTCACCAGTATGGCAGGCAGTTCGAGCCATTCTCTGGTATCCCACTCCTGGGGAAGTCCCTGAGCTCTCTCCGATGCTGCTGTGCCTCCAGGTGCTTTGGTGGAGGTGGGAGACATGGAATCTCCCACCTCTCTGGATTTTGCTGCTGGGCCTGTAGTCCCTGCACAGCCTCGAACTCCAATGCCTGGTTCTTGCGCTCTACTCTGGGGTGAACTGGTCATCTGGCTCCACTCCCCAGGCCTTCTTCTCTCCTTCCTCAGACCCTCTCCTACGGGTCCCTCACGCTTGCTGCATCTTTCCTAGGACGAACTGCTCTGGCTCCATTCCCTCAGGACATCTGCCACTTCCTCTTTCTCTCTAACGTTCTGCCTAACCCCTCACCCAGGCCAGCATTTACAGGGAAGATCCACTGAATCCAGGTTCAGAGCTCCCCATGCTAGTCTGGAGTCAGGAAAAATGTTGCATGCTGTGGGCTTACCTGGTGTGGACACCCCTTCTTGCTTCCAAGCACGATATTACCCTTCGAGGGAGGCAATGCCCTTGTGGCAACTGGACTCTGGGGTGCCACATTAGCACCAGGGCTTGATGCCAAAAAGCATTATCCTGATAGCCACTGTACCAGAGCAATCGGGAGGTGCCAGAATTGGTGCATTTAATGGATGAGCCACTTCTGGGACAGCTGGTATATTTAGGCTGGCAAGGATCCAATAACCATGGATCTTCCCACCTTGATAAAGCAGACACCACCTGTCTGTTTTACCTTGGCTGAGTCTCTAAAATAGGGGGGAGCCCAAATCGTTTTTTTCAAGTACCCTATTTATTTGGATAATAGCTGTAATATCTATCTATCTATCTATGGATGTTTATAGCACATAAAAAGCATTAATTCCAGTGTCATAATTTTTTTTCTGGTACTTGGCAGATGGAACAGTACATGTATACATGGATGGCCAAAATGGAATGTGTAAGGGCCCTTTCACATCAGCGTTTTTTGAAATTCGCGGCAGATGCGGTGAAAAAAACGCATCTGCCGCGTTTAACGCATAACCGCGACACTTGCGGCACACTTGCGGCAAGCCCCATGCAATGTCCATGAGGCTTGCGGTAATGGTGCGGCAGGTGCGGCAAGTGCGGTTTCGGCACTTGCCGCAGGTGCGGCCGCGAAAAAAACCGCTGCAACCTGCCGCACCTGCCGCACCATTACCGCAAGCCTCATGGACATTGCATGGGGCTTGCCGCAAGTGTGCCGCAAGTGTCGCGGTTATGCGTTAAACGCGGCAGATGCGTTTTTTTCACCGCATCTGCCGCGAATTTCAAAAAACGCTGATGTGAAAGGGCCCTCACATGTTTGTTTTTTTTTTTAAACGAACTTGTGAAGGGGCCTAAGATATAAGATGTTAGGGAGGGAGAGGGAATTTTTAATTCAAATATATTAACAATATTGAAAAATAGCTTAGATTATGGCATCAAACAGATAGGGATTTAGATGAAAATTACTTTGGCCTTCAGACTACCCCTTTAAGAACTGTTCCTCTGTGTTAATCAGATGTGTAACTGTGGCACCCCAGGGTCTTAGTGCCCCTGTGTCATCACTGCCCCGGGTGGTGGTGTCACGCGAGAGCAACAAAAGGGTCTTATCATCAGGCAAAACACCCCCACACACACACACAACACAATCTGCCTCCAGGCTAGAAGGGGAAGACCAAGCCCGGGTTGAGGGTGAGCTCCCCTATATATTCTCGTCTGGGGCGGAGCCAGTTAGTTCAGTTCCCATGAGGACCAGGAGGATAGAGCAGTGCTAAGCTCATAAGCTCATCCTAGGTACAGGAGTTCAGTGCCTGGCCTAAGGCTAGGGTCTGAAGAGAGTCGCGGGAACACGTGGGGAACTGAGCGACACCGTGCTCACCTCAGAGGAAGGCGCAGAGAACGGACACCGAGTCCGAGACTGTGCAGTGTCTCTCGTCCCGCAGTCAACACCGGAAGGTGGGGATTCCAGATTCTCCAGCCACGCCGTGCCCGGAGACACAGCAACTTAGAGAGTTCAGGAAAAGATACCCAAGACGAGGGTGAGAAAGGACTCAAGTTGCCTGTCATACTGGCACATCGCAGGAAGAGACTGGGTCGGTAGTTTAGCTGATGCAGCGTCAGGAGTCAACACAAAAAGCGCAGTGAGGGAGACCAAGAACCAGCCAGGTGAGAAGGAACCCTAAGTTGCTCTCAGTAGATACTCCGTCGACAGCTGCTCATAACCGTTACCATCAGTAAAGGACTGCTTGATCAACAAAACAGTGAGTCTGCCTAGTGCTTATGTCCGTCGTCCTGCGCCCAACACATAAACTACCTTTACTGCCCCGGGGAACTGCTCTGCCCGTGGAGAGCCACTCCATCCAAGCTACTCATCCATCACCCCGGAGGTTCTGCAGCAGCGGTGGCCCACTCTAGCCACACGCCATGGGTGGCATCAAGAAAACTTCCCTGTCATAATCCCCTTTCCCTACCTCACCAGAAATTCCCCTTTTCAGCTGAACCCAGGCCACGGAACCGGGTTCCGGCCCTGTGACCCCCCAAGGACAGTAATAACCTGGTTCCGAGTACCCCATTCCCTGGGACCCAACATAACCACCAAGAGTTGTTCCACCATCTGCTGTGATGAATTGCTGCTGTATAAAATAAAGTTTACTCTATCACCATCCCAGGGTTCGTCACTGACCATCCAACTATAGGGGGAACAGAAATGACAGTTTCCCCCCACCCATCCATCACCATATCCCCACCAATGGCATAGTCATCACTGATGACACCAGGGGTCCAACCCATGCACTATGTACCGGGCAACCTGAGCACTGCACAACTCTCTTGGTTGAATATTTATCATGGGTTGGATGGTAGTGACGTTTTTATTAGCAAAGGCTGCTACTTTTGAAGTCTCACCCTTCACTCCAATAAATGGCATGATACATGCACATGTGATTCAATGTAACTTTCCTCAATTTCCTCAGGGCTTGGTTACACAGGTGTTTATTTGCTCTGCACTTCTCATGACTGTTCCATAATTGTTAAGCGATTGAAGCTGTCACTAGATTTCTCCCCTATAAGCTGTGGTTACCAGCAGAAAGGTCTTATATATGGCATTCTAGAATACTGTATATAGGTACCCAGGCTGATCTGTATAATGTAATGAACAGCTTTTATTATACTCACGTCCAATTGCTTGTCTTGATCCGGCGCCTCCTCTATGGTTTTGACTGTCATTCTCCTTCCTGGCTTTTAGTGGATATCGCATCCTACGTCACACAAACTTAACTCCATTGCACTCTTGTGCATGTGCACTGCTCTTTGTGCTGCTGATGGCAAAGGATTGTAGTGTGCATGCGCCGGCATTGTGTTACCTTTTTCTGCACCTGCGCACTACAATACTTTGCTCTGCTCTCAACAGGACATATCGAAGTGTGTAGGTGTGTGTGTGATGTAGGATGCATCATCCGAGGAAGTAGAAAAGGGACATGGCAATTACAAGCAGAAAGCAGGTGTTGGATCAAGACCAGTAACAACCATAGCATTGCACCGTCCTTTAGGCGAGTAAAATAAAAGTTATTTTGTATGTTATACAGATTGGCCTGGAGACTTATGTACAGCATTCCAGAGGTACTGGCCTCATCCTAGCCCCGTTCTGGACTCGTTGTGTGTGTTGTCTTAGTCTCATTCTGTACCTCTTCATGGTCTTGTTCTGGTCCCATCCTGGACTCGTTCTGGCTTTGTTCCTGGCCTCGTTCTGTGCATCGTCTTAGCCTCGTTCTGACCTTGTCTTGGTCTTGTTCTGTGTCTTGTTCTGGCCTTGCTCTGTGCCGCTGGCCACAGTGTGTCTCCAACCCAGCGTTTCCTCCTGAAGCCCACGGACTTTAGAGAAACCACTGCAACGCTAACAGCAAGACCGCATGCAATACTCCCTGGACAGTAGAAGGGAAGCAGCCACTATTCCCTGAACAAGTACTGCGAAAAAAAGGTATAGTGCTCTTTAAATTACATTTAGTACCACACAAGCACATATGTGCAGGGTGATTGCTGTATAATTAGCACTAGTCCATGGTGTATTACAAAGGTCTTTTTGTGTCATTTCTAGCCAGGACAGCTCTGCAACATCAAGGCAAAACATACTGTGGCCACCAACCAGTCTAACATTGAACGACAACCGCCTAAGGTAGCCCTTCAAGTCCACTTTAGTATACGATTCTAAGTGTGGCAGATTTCAATTCTCACTAATTGCAATTTTTCGATAGTTACATGGCCAATGAACCATTACTAAGTGACTCATCAACAATAGTGTTCCCCAACATAGCAAAATCCAGAAGACAGTGTGCAACCTCTTTAGACTCATGATTGGCTTCTGTGATTGGCTGTTGTAGTCCGACTGGATTTCCTCAATCTTGACAGTGAATCTGCTTGGTTGCCATATAAATTAGTGTATGGCAACCAACCTGCCACCATAGGTTGTTAAATAAATAATGTAATGAAAAAATGCGTGGGGATTCGCAGCATTTTTAAGTCTAGCCTGATGAAGCAGACAACTGCGAACTGCCACCCTTAGCTGGCTGGCAAAAAAAAAATGCGTGTGCTCCGCCCTATTTTTAATTGCCAGCCAAGGTACAACTAGGCAGCTGAGGGCTGGTATTCTCAGCGGGGTGAGGGCCCATTATTTTAGGCCCCCCCCCCCCATGTTAAAGAATAGCAGCCCTCAACTGTCCCTGAAAATAGCACATTTGTAAGAAGCGACAATTCCAGATGCCTTACCAGACTCCTCTAGCGGCCCTAGTAGTGAGTGGCACGCTGGGTAATAAGAGGTTAATACCAGCTTTGTTTTTCCAGCTAGTATTAAGCCCAAGATTCTCAATGCCAGGCCAAGTTTGACCCAATCACTAAGAATCTTCAATAAAGGATTAAAAAAAAGACACCACACAGAGTAAAAAAATCTTTAGTAGAAATAAAGAGACAGACACGCTTAGGGACTCCATCTGTATTACCCCCACATAGCCTCCAACGATCCTGATGTTCTGTCTTGTCTCTTCTGTCTTCTCCTTCAAATAATGCTTGTCTGCAACATCACACAGCAGGGGGTGAAAGTCCGCTCCCGTGCTGTGTGATCAGTGAATGAGACTATGGGTGTTAAGTGGTGACATCACCACTGGCCCCGTTGCTATAAGTAACTAAATAAGCGGTTATTATAGTAATGCTGAGCAGCGGCAAAATCATATGTGCCGCTCATACTGCAGCCGTGGTCACAGTAGAGTTAACTCCCTGCTTACCGGCGCTGCTGCTATCGGTAAGCAGAGAGGTAACTCCTGTGGCTAGTGTATAAGTCATCTAATTCATAAGCCGCTGTGATTTCGCCACTGCTCAGACTTATTTGGTTACTATAGCAACGGGGTCAGTGGTAATGTCACCACTTACCACCCACAGTCTCATTCGCTCATTACAGAGCACGGGAGCGGACATCTGCCCCCTGCTGTCTGATGTAGCAGACAAGCATCATTTGAAGGAGAAGACAGAAGAGAGAAGACAGAAGACCAGGATTATTGGAGGGCTGCGTGGGGGCAATACAGATGGAGTCCCTAAGTGTATCTGTCTCTATATTTCTAATAAAGATTTGTTACACTGTGTGGTGTTTTTTTTACCCCTTTATTGGAGATTCTTAATTAAATTGGCCTGACATTATAAATCTTGAGCTTAATACCAGCTGGTAAAACATAGCTGGTATTAACTCCATATCACCCAGTATGCCAACCACCACCAGGGCCGCTGGAAGAGTCTGGTAAGGCGCTTGGTAATGGCACTTCTTATAAATATGCCATTTTCAGGGGTGGCTGCAGGCTGCCATTCTTCAGCATCGGGAGGCCCTAAAACAATGAACCCTCACCCCGCTGAGAATACCAGCCCTCGGCTGCCTAGTTTTACCTTGGCTGGTACTGAAAAATAGGGTGGAGCCCACACATTTTTTTTTGCCAGGCAAGTGTAAATTAGGCAGCTGAGGGTGGCAGTTGTCTACTTTCATCGGGCTGGACTTAAAAATGCTGCGAATACCCACATATTTTTTTTTAAATTTATTTAACACCCTATGATGGCAGGTTGGTTGCCCTACACCAGGGGTGGGGAACTCCAGTCCTCGAGGGCCGCAATCAGTGCAGGTTTTTAGGATTTCCTTAGTTTTGCACAGGTGATAACATAATCACTTGCACTGGTGATGATTCCAATCCCTGTGCAATACTAAGGAAATCGTGAAAACCTGCACTGATTGCGGCCCTCGAGGACTGGAGTTCCCCACCCCTGCCCTACACTAATGTGGACGGCAACCAAGCATAATCACTGTCCAGATTGTGGAATTCCACTCTGACTACAACAGCCAATCACAGAGGCTCCCACAGAGTGTGAGCATCTGTGATTGGCTGTTTGTATGACAGTGCAGCGAATATGCAATTAGCTTAATAGGCGGCCCTGGAAGTAACAGCAGGAGACTAATAAGCCCGATCTAGATATTGTATCCATTCTAACATTTACCTGCATGGAAAGCCCATGGTACAAACTCGCACAGTGTGCTGTCTCGGTGCAGGTTTTTCTTGCACCCATAGACTTTCATTGGCCTCTCGCACATGAAACTCGCATACAGTGGCAGCATGCCGTGACTGGACTCGCAATGTGAGTTCAGTGGAGGAAAACTGCAGCAATCTGTCCTGACAGACTGTTTAACATCGGTGCGAGTACAATGCGAGTTTCTCTGACACCAGTGTGCCTTCACCCTTAGGTTGTATCACATTCTGCCAGACTACTTGAGTAGTGATAGCGCTGGGTCTTAATCTATACATACTTTATTGCAACAAGCCACAAGGAGGTGTCACACACGGTACCCCCCTAAGATCTTCAGCAACATGTTCAGTCAGGTGTCAGTGTTATCCACTACTATCCCTCCATCCCCCACTATTAATCATCTATACTCAGCTTCATATTAAACATGCTTTTTTCCTTTGGCAGTTGAGGAGTTAATGTCCGTCTCTGCTGCCAGCAAGCTAGCTAGGTCTTGTCCAGGTGTGGCCATTCTGTGATTAGTCCTTCCCCTTTATATATCTCTTGGTCCCAGCATGCTCTGCTGGTGATTGAACACATTCTAGCCAAAGCGGCCTGAGGAGAAGGAAGCTTTCTGGAGAATCTTCTGCTGCTAAGTCGTCTGCTGTCTGGAGAAGTGTCAGCAGGCGTGAAGTTGTTGCCTTGTTGTCCCTTCTCTGCCTTCCCCTTCCCTCTTGTCTCCTATATTGCAGTGGTTTGGACTAGTGTTCTCACCGGCCATTTCCCTATTTAGGTCAAAAACAGGGTCAGTGAGGGACTAGGTATCCTGCTCGGCGACAGGGTGAAAGAACCCGTGTAGGGATAGTAGGGAGATCAGGGCACAGCCGCAAGTGAGTGCAGGAAGTCACCTCTGCCCCATTCTCTATGAGCAGGGCCCTGCACTGTATTTATCCCTATGGTGTCTCCCTGTCTGTTGTTTTATGTTGTGCGCCGGACATCGTAGGTCCATGTTCACTGTCAAACATGGTAGTTTGACATCCCCCTTAGTCCAGGCATGACACTAGTACATACCTTCCTGGAAACCAGACCCTGGACCATTACCTGACTACGTCTAAATTGACTCCATTTATTCACTACATGCCTTCCTGGAAACCTGACCTTAGATTGTTACCTGACCACATATCAGTTGACTCCCTTTGTTCAATACGTGCCTTCCTGGAAACCAGACCCTGGACTGTTACCTGACTATGTCTCGGTTGACTCTTTTCAATCTAAATACCTTTAATCTAAGTGCCATCCTTGAAACCCAAACCTGGATCATTACTTGACCAAATCTCAGTTGACTTGACTCCCTTTATTCTACATGCTTCCCTGGAAACCTGACCCCAGATCGTTACCTGACTACGTCTCAGTTGACTCCCTTTCTTCAGTATGTGCCTTCCTGGAAACCAGATCCTGAATCGTTACCTGACGATGTCTCAGTCAAAATCGATACATAGAACAACGCGTTTCGGCTATATATTTGGGAAAAGTGCCTTCCTCAGGTGTGATATTACTTAATATATTACCTGAGGAAGGCTATTTTCCCAAATATATAGCCGAAACGCGTTGTTCTATGTATCGATTTTGACAACTTTTATATTAAATAAACTGTTCAGGATTAATAATACCTCTGCCTGGTACCGGAGCGCCGAACAAACTGGAGAAACTTTTTTTTTTCTGATCTGCCTTTGAAACCTGACCTCATCTCAGTTGACTCCCTTTAATCTAAGCACCTTCCTGGAAACCTGACACCGGATCGTTACCTGACTACGTCTCA
The DNA here is from genome assembly GCA_033576535.1 of Allobates femoralis. Lineage (NCBI taxonomy): Eukaryota > Metazoa > Chordata > Amphibia > Anura > Aromobatidae > Allobates > Allobates femoralis. The sequence continues at coordinate 181,278,234 of JARQOC010000008.1, forward strand.
GTTGACTCTCTTTATTCTATATGTCTTCCTGGATACCTGACCCCATTTCAGTTGACTCCCTTTATTCTACGTGCCTTCCTGGAAACCTGACCCCTGATCATTACCTGACCATGTCTCAGTTGACTCCCTTTATTCTACGTGCTTTTTTGGAAACTTGACCTTGCACTGTTACTTAACCACATCTCACTTGACTCCCTTTATTCACTATGTCTTCCTGGATACCTGACCACGTCTCAGTTGACTCCCTTTATTTTACAAGCCTTCCTGGAAACCTGACCCCCAATCATTACCTGACCACATCTCAGTTGACTCCCTTTAATCTAAGCACCTTCCTGGAAATCTAACCCTGAATTTTTACATGATCATATCTCAGTTGACTCCCTTTATTCACTATGTGCCTTCCTGGAAACCAGACCTGGACTGTTACCTGACTATGTCTCAGTTGATTTCCTTTAATGTAAGTGCCTCCCTGAAAACCTGACCCCTGATCATTACCTGACTATGTCTGAGTTGACTCCCTTTATTCTACGTGCCTTCCTGGAAACCAGACCCCAGATCATTACCTGACCACGTCTCAGTTGACTCCTTTTCTTTACTACGTGCCTTCCTGGGAACCTGACTCCGAATCGTTACCTGACTGAATCTTAGTTGACTCCCTTTATTAACTATGTGCCTTCCTAGAAACCTGACCATTAACAGTTACCTGACCACATCTCAGTTGACTCCCTTTATTCTACGTGCCTCCCTGGAAACCTGACCCTGATCATTACCTGACTACGTCTCAGTTGACTCCCTTTATTCTACGTGCCTTCCTAGAAACCTGATCATTAACAGTTATCTGACTATGTGTCAGTTGACTCCTTTTATTTCACGTGCCTTCCTGGAAACCTGATCCGGATCATTACCTGACCACGTCTCAGTTGACTCCCTTTATTCTACGTGCCTTCCTGGAAACCTGATCCGGATCATTACCTGACCACATCTCAGTTGACTCCCTTTATTCTGTGTGCCTTCCTGGAAACCTGACCCTGAATCGTTACCTGACTGCATCTCGACATGTTTCGAATGCTTTAAGCAGTCTTACTCATGACTTGTCATGTTACTCAGTCATGAGTAAGACTGCTTAATGGAATCGAAACGTGTTGACTGCGTCATGTGGACCATGTAATTTTCTCTTTTGTGTGCACCATCTTTATTGAAAAATAAATGAAAATCCATTCCTGTTGAGCCGGACTCCAATGTTTTCCATTAACCTTGATGAAAAGCCAAGGTGAGGCCGGTGTCTGAGCCCCAGGTGGATGAGCAAAGAGCAGCTGGGTGAGCTGGAAGCAATTTTTTTAAGCAGCAGTTTTTGTCCAATGCTGGAAGTGCCGGATTTGCTGGATCGTGCTGAAAACGCAAGTGTCCGCTGATGTGAACGCAGCCTTAGCTCGTCGGGACGTCACCTAAACTGTAAAGTGATGACAAGTTAAGACGTCCGCGCTTTTTTTGAAGCTGAAGAAACTTATGCAGCTTTTTATGACTTTTACTGCCCTATATTTAGTCTGTCCTGCGGTTACTGAATGGTTGGTGACCCAGCACATGGTGACTCATATTTTCACTTTCATTTTCTAACCTATATAATCTGCCCGGTAACAGCCAAGCACCAACTTATGAATTTTCCTATTGGCCTTGATGTAGCAGCTGTCCTATCAGAGCACAGACCCTGCCTTACGGGCGGCTCGGCCCATGTGTTGTGTCATTCTTAGTTGTCTGATCCCGTCAGTAGGACAATGCAGCGTCTCTATTAAAGATTAGACAAAATGGGGAAGATGTTTGTCCTCCTGATCCTTCTGAGTGTGTCTGAAGTCTGTCCTGGTAAGTCAGAGCCACATGTGGCCCGCGGCTGTCCGCCGGCTCAGTGCGTCAGCTCCAGGTTTAGCAAACAGCTATGAAAAGAAGTTAAGATGGTAAATATTGCACCGAAATGCAGATCTGGGTGTGTGTAGTGACGGGGATGAGTGACCGGAGACAGGATGAGGGCAGTCACAGCGGAGCTTCAGCCTGGGGGCGATGGTGAGAATACAGCGATGGGTTAAGGCTACGTGCGCACATTGAGTGTTTGGTGCAACGCGTTTTTGATGCATTCTAAATGCCTTTTCCATGCATTTGGGATGAAAAAACATTGCAAACACTCACTAAATCTGCAAGGGAAAAAAGCAACATGTTCAGGAGACTTTGACTTTGCTGGGATAAGGATTTGCATGCAGTCTTGTGACAAATCACATTTAGGGTGCGTGCACACAGTCCGGAGGGGCTGTGTGTTGGCGTAGCTCCTCCGGACCTGAGGGAAGCCTTGGGTGGCTACAGGGAGACGGCAGCCGCCCTGTACTCACCATGTGCAGCGGGTGCAGGTGGCTTCTCCCTGCAGTCACCGGATGGGAGCCGCTTCTGACTCCACAGCATGAAATGAACATGCTGCGGAGGAGCGGACTCCCGGCACTCCAAACACGCTGCGGGCGGGCTACGCATAGTCAGGATGGGATTTCTTGAAATCCCATCCACTATGCTTATACTGTACGACGCAGCGTTTTGGACGCAGCGCAAAAACGCTGCGTACACTGATCGTGAGCACACACCCTAAGGCTAAGTTCACACAGGGAAGGTTTTCTGCGTTTTTGTGCTCAGTTTAATGGGGCCGTCACACGCATCTATCTATCGTGCAATCGTACTTGCAATGTATTTTTTTTTAATCGTCCAAGCGATGTTCAATGATCGCTACACAACAGTCACACGGGAAGACTTTCCTCCAAGCGACTGTCCGATAAAGACGCTGGAACGATCACAAGTGCGATGCTGTGACCAATTCTGGCAGTCTGACAACATTAGCTGCGGTGCACTTGATCATCAAACCGATCGTTACACAGATGTCACATGCATCGATGTGCAAAAGACAATGAACGATAGCTCAGGATCTAAACCGTGCAACCTGTGATCACACGACTCATCGCTGGTCGGACCGCACTGTCACACGCTGCGTGTGCGCGATGGAAAATTATGGTCGCACGTGCGATATATTGACGCGTGTGACGGCCCCATAAGGGTGTGTGCCCACAGGAAGGTTTTGCTGCGTTTGAGATCAGGTTTTGCCTTGGTTTTATGTAAATCTATGCTAATTTAATCCTGAGTTTTTGGTTTCCAGCAAAACCTACGTGATCAGGGAAAAGCTTTCACACACACACTATTTTTTTTTCTCTACAGAAAATGGAAATACCACAGGTGTTTCCACTTTAGCAAAAGTGCAGCAAAGAATTGACAGCTCATTCTTTCTGAAACACAGCAAAACCTGAGGTGTTTCCACTTTCTTCACCAAACAAAAACCAATGTGTTGGGACAGCTAATCCTAGAATCCATAGGTTTTGCTGGAAAACAAAAATGCAGAAAATCCTGTGGTGTTTACAGTGCGTTTTTGCTGCGGTTTCTGCATGCAGAAAACCATTGGTTTTATGGTAATTTATGCTAATTTGTTCCTGCGGTTTTCATTCCCAGCAAAACCAATGTGTTTCACAGAAACGTTGTGCACACACATTGGTTTTGCAAATGTCAAGAACTGTCAAATCCCTGCGTTTTTGGTGCGGATGGGAAAGAATTGACATGTTCTATTTTTCCTGCGTTTTTGGTGCAGTCAATGGAAAAAACGCAGGAAAAACGCACAAAAAACGCAGGAAAAACGCAGACAAGATCATAGCACTTCTCCTGTCAAGGACTCTAGGATCCTCAGGTTTTGCTGCGTTCAGGACTGCTCAAAAAACGTCCTGTGGGCACATACCCTTACCTTGGTTTTATGCTAATCCTTTTCTGCGTTTTTGTTTCCCAGCAAAACCTATGTGATTCTAGGATAAGCTGTACACACACATTGGTCTTTGCTCTCTGCAGAAAGTGGAAGCACTCCAGGTTTTGCTGCATTTGAGAGAACGAGCGTCAATTCTTTTCTGGCCCTTTTCATATCTAATGCGCCTGTGTGCTTGCCTGCCCTGCGCTGGTGCATTTAGGGACAGCTGCAGCCAAGCGCACTGCTCCTGCGCTTGGTGCCCCCATTACTTGCTATATATGTATAATGTAGAGGCTGCTGGCTGGATATATATGTAATACAGAGGCTGCTGGATGTGTCTCTCTCCCGCTCTGTGCGCAGCGTCTCTCTCCCGCTCTGTGCGCAGCGTCTCTCTCCCGCTCTGTGCGCAGCGTCTCTCTCCCGCTCTGTGCGCAGCGTTTCTTTCCCGCTCTGTGCGCAGCGTCTCTCCCCTCCCCCTGTGAGCTGTGAAATAGCGACCCTTTTCCCCCCTGCAAATGACAACTCACCATCTCCCCCACCCCTTCTTCCTGATCACACTTCCTTAGAAATTCTCTGAAAAAAATAGCGAATGTCATAGACTGCGAGAAAGAGAACTATGATATGTCATGGACTTCTATAGCCCCCACCCTGGATCTGCCCAATCCACCTTCCTTATGCTATGGACTTCTATTGCCCCCACCCTGGATCCATCCCATCCACCTTCCTTACAGCCCCTGCCCAACATCCCCACAGTCCCTATCTCTATTCCCTTTATACAATTGCTTTGGCAAAACTGAGGTTTATTTAGTCCTGCCAATAAAGCTTCTTTGAATCTTAAATCTGAATCTAAATAGGCTGGACAGCTATAACCTCTTTACCTGGATGAAGGTTGGTCACAGCATTTACTTAACCTTTAAATGGAGAAAAGGGAAGAAACCTGTTAAAGAGGAGCGATCACCAGGAGTGAAGAATAATATACATTTTATTTCACAAACACCGTGCACAAAGACAATAAAATCAATTTAAAAAGGCTGAAGGCCTGCAATTGTAAGAGGGGAAACCCTGGCTGTCTGTTGTGCAGTAAATCACCCAAAGTATAATTCAATAGGCCGCACTTTTCAATATCCTGTCATGTGAATGAGCTAAATCGGTATAAAGATAAAATGAGAGCACAATAGCCCACAGGGTACAAGAGTTGTATCACAGCTCCGGTCTGACTACTGTGCCAACACACAGTTAGGGGTCAGGGGCAGCCAAGGCCTCCTCTGCCCTGTCAAGGGAATAGTTCATTTGGAGTGCCACAATATGTAATAGTAAAGTCACAGTTTTCACCATAGATGACAATTTCATATTTTCCACTATTAAGCATGGACAACAGCTAGCAGATAGTACAACTGTTTATTGAGAATAATAACAACGAACTATGACCAGATTAGATGGACCTAACAGTATCAACATCAGGTTTGGCAATTAAATTCATTGCCAAGAATTACCTGGTGGAAGAATGGGTACCAAAGACAAGCAAGGGGGCCCCTTGGTGCCCCACGCGTTCCGTCACTCTAGGGTGACTTCATCAGGAAAGAGAGCGCCTGGCGCGGTGTAGCTGTCAGACATTTAAATGGTGTGTAGATGCGATATGCTCAGCACCTGTGTGCTGATCGCATTGAGTGACCCGGGACCCGAAACCAGAAATGACGTACCAGAGGTGCGTCATCCAGTTGGCCTGCCGCTTGTGAGCGGGTGTATCTGGCTTCAAGTGGAGAGCCAAGATGGCCGCCACACATGCACGGTAGTGGCTGGAGGTCAGCAATAGGCATTAATGGGGCTGGATATAGTAGGATGAACAGGCAGGAAATAGTGCAATTGTAGAACGGTTATGGGGTAGTTATTGGGGTAGCAGGGGCAATGTGGACAGGTATGAATGAGGAGAGTTTGGGGGAAAAAACAAAGAACTGAAAACATATGCATAATGTCCCAAATGAACAAAGGTTCTTAATTCATATTAAATTATGTATATATTAAATATTATATATCAATTAAATGGTGAAAACTGTGAGTTTACTATTGCATATTGTGGCATTCCAAATGAACTATTCCCTTGATAGGGCAGAGGAGTCCTTGCCCCTCTTGACCCCAACCTGCGTGTTGACACGGTAGTCAGACCTGGGCTGTGATACAACTCATTCACATGACAGGATATTGAAAAGTGCGGCCTATTGAATTATACTTTGGGTGATTTACTGCACACCAGACAGCCAGGGTTTCCCCTCTTACAATTGCAGGCCTTCAGCCTTGTTAAATTGATTTTATTGTCTTTATATTATTCTTCACTCTTGGTGATCGCTCCTCTTTAAGATGTTTCTTTGCTTCTCTCCATTTAATTGTAGCTCTTGACATGTTGAAACTGATCCCAATAACTTGATTTATTATCTGTGGTTTCCTCAGTGTTGTTAGCATTTACATTAACCAATGTTGTTTTATTACGGCGTATCAAAACATTTATGAATTGAGGAGCTGGGAAGTGAGATGGCGGCAGCCCAACTCCGGACAGGCATGTCTGCCTCCGAAGCTCCATCACCACTAATCCCTTATCTCACAGCCCAACTCCGGACAGGCATGTCTGCCTCCGAAGCTCCATTACCACTAATCTCTTATCTCACACACTGTCGCTGTGACTTGAGAGTTTCTCAAAGAAAATAAATAAACACGTTAGAAACCTTTTTTTGTTTTGTTTAATAGATAAACACATCTACATCACATAATTTGCTACTACTCAGGGACCGAGTGTAGGACATGTGTCTCCAGTACAAAGAGGAAGAGGATGGGTTACCATGGATTTATATATGGCCAGGCTGAACCAAATAGCCTGGGAAAACTGGGGAGGACTGGTGTAAAAAACAAAAAAGGGGCGAAGAAGGGGTTGTACTTATTCTTAGTGGGAACATTAGGGGTGAATGAGCTGTCACTTAGCCATTACAGCCAGACATCACCAGCTGGCACTCAGCAGTTAACGTGCACCCTCCTTATACAAGAACTAGCTCCATCCCTTGGTCATTAGCTCCAGGCCTGGACTTGAAATAGGCTCCCCTGTTAGTGGACTGACTCCAGCAGTACGTGTCTTTAGGAGGAAGCTTGACATTGACCTGAGTCTAGTCAACAATTTACACTATGGGTCCCTGTGGGTGGGACGAGATCATTGGTCGAAAGTGGAATGAGTGACTCTGACATGTGCGAGTGTAGCGCTAAGCAAAGAGGAGGAGGACAGATTAGCGACAGCGATGGTACTAGGAGTTATGGAGCAGTCTAAGGGTCAGTTGCCATGATACAATACCAAGCACAGTACTGCCCCGTGACACGGTGTTTATTTTATTCCCTAACCGCAGCATGTCAATTTATTGCTGTGGAATCACAAGTGTTCTTGACGGAAGAAATTATTATATTACCGTATTATTATTATTAAATGTGGGAGAGGGAATCTACATGTAGGGGAGACAGGGCAACAACTCAGAACTAGGATGAACTCTCATCACCATACCATAAAAGAGAGAAGGACAGATTTACCTGTGCCTAAACACTTTTGTAGGCCTGATCACACACTATTGGATATGAAAATACTAGTTCTGAAAGGTAACTTCAGATCACAGAGAATCAGGAGAGTGTGGGAATATAAACTGACTAGCTATAGTACCCGGCTACGCCCGGGTTAATAAATAACTGCTGTTAGCTATAACAAAATAGAATTTGAATATGTCATATTAATGACCTGTAAGAAAATAGAAGCTGAGCTGTGATTGGTTGCTATAGGCAGCCTGATAAATCTCCAGCCAACAGTAAACCCTCCCCCTGGCCGGGCAGTATATGTTACCTCACACATACACATAATAGACAGCTCATGTGACTGAAATCTGCCTTAATTCTCTATATGGCACATGTGTTGCACATTGGCTGTTTTAAATCAGATGTTTATTTTTTTAAATTAAAGATACCAGATGTATGAGGCGAGTTGTGTGAGGCAATTTAGGCACATCTGTGTCTGTCTGTGTGGTGTGTGTGTCCCTGGTGTGTGTGTGTGTCCCTATGGGGTGAGTGCATGTGTCCCTATAGCAGTGATGGCGAACTCCAGGCCTCGAGTGCCGCACACAGTGCAGGTTTTCAGGATTTCCATTGCATTTGACAGTTGGCAATCAAATGACCAACTGTCAAACTCTAAGGAAATCCTGAAAACCTGGACTGTGTGCGGCACTCGAGGCCTGGAGTTCGCCATCACTGCCCTATAGGGTGTGTATGTGTGTGTGTCCCTGTGGGGGGGTGTCTGTGTGGTGTGTGTCTCTGTGTTGTGTGTGTCTCTTTGTGGTGTGTGTGTCCCTATGGGGTGAGTGCATGTGTCCCCATAGGGTGTGTATGTGTGTGTGTCCCTGTGGGGGGTCTGTGTGGTGTGTGTGTGTCTCTTTGTGGTGTGTGTGTGTGTGTCCCTGTGGGGTGAGTACATGTGTCCCCATAGGGTGTGTATGTGTGTGTGTCCCTGTGGGGGGGGTCTGTGTGGTGTGTGTCTCTGTGTTGTGTGTGTCTCTTTGTGGTGTGTGTGTTCGGGTGCGTGGTGAGTATCCAATGTTGGGGCTACCCCTTAGCGACTATACACTTGCTGTTACTCTTTGTGTGCATGTGGTGTGTATACATGTCCCCGTGCGTGGTGAATATCCCATGTTGGGGCCCTACCTTAGTGACTATATGCTGGTATATGCTGTTGGTCTTTGGCGCTGTCATTAAGCCCCTCTCATGAGTCATTGACTTGAAAAGAAATAGCAAATCTACTTTGTGAACAACTGTATGAAACGTATTGTGAATTCTGACAGTTTCTACGATGTATTGTTTACAAACATTGTGATGTCACTCTCTGATCCACCCTGTTGCTGACGCCACACCACAGGGGCTGTCACTGATTTTTGGCGCTTTTTTGTGTTTATATAAGATTGTTTCCATTGTGCTCTTGATGTTCCCTGAGGAAGGAGCTCGGATAGAGGCTCTGAAACGCGTAGGATAAAATAAAGAAACATCTGCCCAGTTAACTCCTTGTTTCCTGGTGATTCCTGGTGGCAGCGCGGGCAATCCGGCATTTTGTCCCATTACAGCAAACCTGGATATACACACACACACACACACACACACACACATTCAGCTTTATATATTAGATAATGAACTTTAACACATTTAAAGCAGGAATAAATTAAATAAATGTCTCACAAGGATTTATGTCTTTCTACATTCATTGAGAAATATTCAGGTCTCCACCAACCACTAATCAAAGGACAATAAAACTATCTGTGCCTCCTATTTCGGAACTTTGATTTCACCTCCCTGGCTCCTCTCCCCCTCCCAGGACTGACTACTATTTTCTGCTTCACGTCGCCTGTCGTATTTACTGCATCATCCTACCCTGCATATGTATGTGTCTTCAGGATTTGTGTCATTATCAGCCTGATGAAGGGGGCACAGTGTCCCGAAAGCTTGCTATGTTTACCATCTATTCAGTTCGCCGTTGAAAGGTGTCAACCACTGAGGACTCTCTGATTCCAATATTTTTGTGCCTGCTGTATCACTCTTACAATGAAAGCAGACTGTCTAACAAACCCTTGATGTGATATGTGACGCTCTCTATGTCTCCCTCAGACAGTCACTCTCTGCGATATTACTTTACGGGGATCTCTGGTACAGGATATGGGCTGCCCGAGTTCTTCAAAGTGGCATATGTGGATGATCATCAGACTGAGTTATACAGTAGCGATATTAGAAGAACTGTCCCTGTGGCGAAATGGATGAAGGAAGATCCCGAGTACTGGGAACGGGAAAGCAAGATTAATAGAGCGGACGAAGCTACGGTCAAACATGAAGTCAAGATAGCCATGAACCGCTTTAACCACACTGGAGGTGAGACACTAATAACCTGTATATTCATTAAAACCTGTCTGGGAATGAACAATTGGCCTCAGAATTTGTATATTTTATATGCATTGTTCGTTCATATGATCACTTTTTCTTAGTATAGGTTGTAAAAATTAGATTGAAGGGGGTATGGCAAGGTCCACTAATCAATGGTTATCAGCTTTGGATAACAGCAGGGTGTAAATACTGAATGCAGCTGAGCAGTACAGCTCCATGATATAATGATATAATAAATAGGATCTGCAGTATCCAGCAGCAACAGTTCCTTTTGCATTGGAAAAGGCTCTGATTTAGCTTATATTCCTTGTGAATGTGGTTTAAAGGGAATCAACCAGCAGGATTTAGGGCTATAAAGTGAGGACAGTGTCTTACAGGCTCTGGGATACTGAGTGCAATCATAAATTAACTTGAATGATTACATGTATGATTGCAGAGGAAAGTGTTATCAAACACCGGGAAAACAGTGCAGCACATTAGCATAAGTGCAGCACAGTGGCACTATGAGGAACTGGATTTCTTTTTATTACTCCCCTGGGGGCTCTAAGCCAAACCTTTCCTCCCTCTCTTCCTCCCCTCTCCTTCCCTCCCTGTCACTGTATACCAGGCATATTAAGTCTGACATACTACATGGTGATAGCGCAATATCAGACTCCTTTGTGCCCCAGATCAACACTCCCTCATTCCTGTGTCTCCGGCTTCTCACTGCTTCTTCTCTGGCTGTCTGTGATCCGGTCACAGGAGAAGGCGTTGCCCCCTCCAGTCTGCGCGTCCTCAGTCTCCTTACAGTCACAGTCCTGTGAGATGGGAGAGCCGAGCGCGGACTGGAGAGAGAGAGGGACAGGGGAGGGTTTGGCTTTGCACAAACAGGGGAGTAATACAAACAAACACAGCCCCCCTGTACTGCACGTATGGTAATTTGCTGCACAGTTTTGCCAGTGTTTTCTCTACAATCATACATGTAATCATTGAAGTAAAGGTCTGATTGCACTCAGTGTCCCAGTGTCTGTAAGGAACCGGCTTCACTTTATAGCCCTAAAAGCTGCTGGTTAGTTCCCTTTAAGGAGGTAAGCTTGCTGTCGCCTTCCTTTCCCTAAAGACACAAATTGTGTTATTGTAATTTTATGTGAATATATTACTCTAAAATAATTCTATGTAAATTAAGTGACTTGTGATGTAATATGTAATGTAGAGCAGTATTATGTATGGTTGTCAGACTGTAGGGCAAGAAGTAGTTAAGCGTTGGCGCTAGCCCACAATGGGAGGGGTTAGTTCATAGGGACAGAGACAGTTTCCTTCTACATACTTAGATGGGATCCAGCGTGTGACAAAAGCAGACCTATGGTCTGAAGGTCCTCAGGACCCCATACCTGTGGCAAGAAAAAGGAACGAGGAAACAGGAGCTGAGATAGCGTGATCCTGAAGGACTGACTGGGACACAGCAGAGTACTATGGTAAGTCTAGTGACCATCTACTGTGACTCTCACAGCAAGGCCCCAAGTAGCGGACTCTCACAGCAAGGCCCCAAGTAGCATACAGCCTAAAGGTAATGAGCTGAGACTGACTGGTGCATCAATAGAGTTGACTTGTCCAGTCCGGAGCCTCTGCAAGCATGTGAGACTGCAAACTACACCCCTCCTCTACAAGGAGAAGAGCCGTCGAAAGGGAAAGTGACTATTATGAATTGGGCTGCAGCACTAGGCTGGGTTGTAATGAGACAGCACCAGTAAGGCTGGTTTCACACTACCGTTTTTTAATCCGGGGGAATGCGGGTAAAACCTGCAACCCCCCCCTAGATCTCCCCTCAGTTGTAAAGCGAGATGCAACTGGATGAACCAGCACCGGTATTGTCATTTATCCGTATCAGGTGCGTGAGCATCCCGTTGCTTTAGGTTGTGATTATTTCTTTGCTGGATCCGGTGGAAAATGACACGCCCCCTAGTGGTTGTGTCATTTAAAACTGGGTTCTGGCCATGCTCAGTTAAAAAAACCCGAATCTATGTTCCATATAACAACATTATAATGAACCTGCCTTACTCCGGATCTCGGTGTTCACGGTTTTTAAATGGACACCAAAATCATTCCAAAATGTGTCTTTTGGTTTCTGTGTAAAAACCGGTGATACCCAGATCTAGGGGAAAAGTAAAGGACAGGAGCACCTGCAAGTGTCTGCCGCCCCATTGAAAGTCCTCCTTGGTCATGAAAGTCATCTTCATGGATTTCCGGGGTCGAGGCGGGACCTGTTCCCGTGCTCCGTGAGAGCTGTTTGGAGTAACCTGGGGGAGCTGGACTCTGAATTGTCTTGGTCTCTGCCCCTCCACTGTCTATGTGTACCCCTTTTTTAAAAGTTCCATCCTCACTGTGGGTGGCGCTTGCACGGATTCATCTACTGGAGGTCTTCATTAAAATGACGGTACGGCAGTAGCGGCACATGTTCAGATTCCCAGTGCGACTCAATGACTCGCTGAGATCTCAATCTGTGCATTTGACACCATCAATACCTCAAGGAGATGAATCTGCACAAGTGCCGCCATTGGTGAAGTCGGTATTGGCACAAACTTTAAAAAAGAAGGCAATCACAGATACCAGAGACAGGCAGAGGAGCCGGGGCAGAGCCGGAGACCCTACCTACTCGTCAGCCCCCAATGCACTGAAACCTTATTGCATCCAAACTTCAAATGTGGATTAACAATTACGGTAGGCTGTGGATTTCATCACGACAGGTATCCATTATATCAGTGTAACAGCCCAATTATGGCCGCATCTTTATTTTAACTCGTTAAGTCGTGATGACAGCTTCTCTATAACTGTTAGTGATTTATACTATACACCGCACTCTGGTATATAGGACACACAGTGCTCACCAGAGCTCCACCTGTAAGATGCTCACAGTATATACAGTCTGTAAATGTATTCTGTGTGTAACATGTTTGTGTCTTGTGTTCAGGTCTCCACGTAGTGCAAATAATTCACAGCTGTGAGCTGAGAGATGACGGCACCGTCATAGGGTTTAAGCAGTTCAGATACGACGGGCAAGAATTCATGTACTTGGACATGCCGACAGGAACATATATTCCCACGAAGACCGAGGCTCAGATCACCACCCAGAGGTGGAACAGTCCGGATATAAGAGAGGGGGAAAGAGTCAAGTATATATTGGAGAATGTCTGTATTGAGTTGCTGAAGAGATTCGTGGAGAATGGAAAAGAAGTTCTGGAAAAGAGAGGTGACATCACTAATCATTATACCTTCCACGTCTTCAATTTTCAATATCTATACTTGTGATGAGCGAGCACTAAGATGCCCAAGTGCTCAGTACCCAAAACGAGCAGTTGAACACTCAGATGGGTGCAACTCAAGTACCAAGTATAATGGAAGTCTGTCACAGCCTGATGTGACTTCGGAGGGATGTGATTAGACGGTCACAGTGTTTACTTGATCTCAGATCCTCTTTAGTGCCCACTCGTCAATTATCCTAAGTAGGAGCTTAGTTAATTCCATCCGGTGCTGAAGGGGTTAAAGTTCTTTTTCTATCCTGCTGTGAGTTGCATGTAGTTGTAATCTCAGCTGCTTCCACTCCCTTCTGCTATATAAACTCACTCCTTTACTCTCTTCTATCTCCACTATAGTTCATTCTAAGCTGAACTGAGTTGTCTTTGTAGAATGCAGTCGTGATCTTTCCAGCATGTGATGGATTCTTATCCTAGAGAAGAATTGAAGTTTATATGGTATCTGTTTCCTTGCACTCCTGCACCTTTCCTTCCTTGGTGTGGTGGTGGTGGTGGGGGGGATAGAGGAGTAATATTTAATAGTATAGCAATGTATAACACTATTGGGGCTAATCCAGGGGACAGGGATAGTTTAGGGACCCTAGCATGAGGAACACTGAAGGAGCCCTTTGTCCCTTGCTTTCCTACAGTCACATTGTGATAGTCATTGGGAAACTCAAGCATTTGAAGCAGCGGTGTAACTAGGTTTCATGGCGCTCGGGGCAAAGATCTAGCTCGGCGCCCCCCCCCCCCCCAGAGTAGGTGAGGAGTGGGGGGGTTGGGTGCTGTCAGCTGTGAGCCCCGCCACCCCTGCAGCCTTGGTTGAGGAGCGGGGGGGGAGGGGTGCTGTGAGCTGTTGGCACCGCCGGCGCCCCCCCTCTGAGTTGCGCCCGGGGCAAAGGATCCGGCTGCACCCCCCTGATACGCCCCTGATTTGAAGAGTTCCCAGAAACATGCTTGGGTTTCCCATTTTTTATACTCTGTACTTAAGTCGAGCGTCCGACCTGCTCATCGAGCACCGAGCATCGAAACACGGCACTCGCTCATCACTAATCTATACCACATGGTCAACTATTCATGGTCACGTCATAAAACATAAAATAAGACCTAGCAAATGTTATTTTTTCTTAAGCATGCCCGTCTTACAGGTCCAGGGCATCCAGCTGTGTCTGTGTCTATGTACTTTACTGTATCCCGCCCGCCGCACTTGTCCTGGTGGGTAGATGTACGGGGAGCAGCTGGACAATCAGAGCCCAGAAGCCGCCGGCCAGTCAGAGATGTTACACGTGAGCCTCTGGTTGGCCGGCAACTCCGCCCGTACATCTACGCAGCTGAGGCAACAAGCTCAGAACTGAAGGCGCCTGTAATACCGCAGTGGAGGACGGGTGAGAAAAGTGTGTATACAGTATGTGTTATAATGGGATGATGAAGGCTGCAAGGGGATGATGGGGATATGGTATTGGGGGTTGCTTGGAGATGATGGGGCTGCAGGGGAAAAGGTAGTATTGGCTGTATAGGGATGATGGGGCTGCAAGGAGATATTGGGGGATGAATGGGGATGATGGGAGCTGCAAGGGGATGATGGGGACATTGGGGGCTCCAAGGGGATGAAGACATTGGGGGCTGCAAAGGGACATTGGGGGCTGAATGGGGATGATGGGGGCTGCAGGAGGATGAATGGGATATTGGGGGCTGCAAGGGAATGATGGAAAAAGAAGACATCCGTGAAAATAAGACCTAGCGCATCTTTGGGAGCAAAAATCAATATAAGACACTGTCTTATTTTCGGGAAGAAGGGTAACATGGGGTGGAGGCAGAGGGTTACAGTTTATAAGCATCACAAGACTAAAGCCAATAAGAAGGAGGATTAAGATTACGAGCCTTTCTATTTTCTCACTTTATAAAGAACTGGATTCCTATTTGCTCCCAACAAACCAACTTAATTTTATTGTTGATGATAATCTATACACAAATTCATCATTGTTCGAGGGAACGTCAATAATTATGGCGCACTCTTTGTAGAATTTGATTTAATCCACTCTCAGAAAAGACAAACACATCATTATTCGAGGTCATCTTCTATTTTTCATTACACTTTTTCTATCCATCCACACGTTTTCATATTCCCACTTTAACAATATTTTTGGCTGAACTGCAAGTCACAAACGCACGACTGTCTTCGCCCCTCATCACACGGGAATCCTTGTTCTCGTTGGGCTTCTATCGGAGGACCAAACAGTAGAGATGAGTGAACTTTGCTCAAACATGTTGGCCAATTCAGCAATGTTCGCTCAGCCTCTTGTTTTGTTCAGGATTTGTTCGGTAACTGTTCACATGACAAAAAGGGTTACTGCATTCGACACTAATGCGTCTGTTCTACGTTATGATGACTGTCAGTATCTAGGATAGCGGGGAGGAGGGGAGAGAGGTCTCAGGTCTGAGACTACATTTTTTTTCTTACCATGTGGATGTTTCGGGCCAGCAACCAATCAGAGCACATTAAGCAAACAGAACTTGCAGACACAAGGACTTGTATGATTGGCTGCATAAGTCACATGTTCTTGGCATATAAGAAGTGTCCATTTCCCGTCATCAACAAATCCAAAGGGAATGTGTGTATATGATCCGTGATGCAATGAGAGGATGGAACCACAAGGGTAAATCAAGAATTGGTGGCTTTATTCAAAATTTCCCGTCATCACCATTTTCACAGTGTTAAGGCTTAGGGACATTGCTGCTGTCACTGTGTGTCTGCCTGATAGATAGCGACTCGATTTATTGATAGATAGATAGAGAAACCTTTTGAGTAGCAATGCCGTCCGGGTGCAGGACAGTTCGGCTTCCTTCACAGCCTTTCAATACATACGATCCAAAGAACTCCACTTGCAGCACTCCTCTCTGGTGTGTTCTCAGTAGTCTTTATTCAGGCATCTGATGGACAGGGATGGCCACGTATCAGTCACACACGCCCTTTGGCAAGCAATCACATGCTCTGTAGCTCAGCCTTTTATACAGTCTTCCTTGTTACAATAAACAATTGTGCTTGTTCTATGATTATGTATAAAATACATAAACCTGTGCATTACATCTGTTTGTGCCTTAATACATATGATTCAGTGATCACAATTGCATATCTTATTTAGGGCTTTTTTCAACACCCTTTTGTCCCCATTATTCAGTATATATCTATAACCAGTACTTTACATAGGAACTTTAACACACCTGTTTGTGCATAATTAGCATAATTACTGATTGTAGGCTGTCAATTTACTCCCAGTGCTTTGTTATGTATCTTTCTGCCTCGTGTGTTTATCTGGCGTTCAGGATGTTGCACTGCGCCTGCGCCAGGTCTGTGTTCACAGTTTCCTTGGCTGCAGTCCGCAGTGAGGTCTCGCAACCTTTACTGCCATCCCGCGCCTGCGAGGTTACTACGCTTTTTTCCCCTGTTCTATGCGCCTGTGCCATTGTTTATGGTTGCTATGGACGCCTGGCGCTGTTTATCCTCTCAGTACTACAGTGTTCTCGCGCTTGCGCGGTCACTGTAACACTTAGATGTGCCATAATATTTTGTTCCTACGCTCTTTTACTTTATTTGTCTCCAAAAAGTTAACTTGAATCAAATGATATTTATTTTGAACCTGTTTTATATATATATTTATCCATAGTGCCATTGCCTCATCCTTAAAACAACCATAACACCCCTACCCAGTCTTTAACCCCTGCAAGGGGAAAAGGGCTGGTGAATACCTTAGGGCTGCTTTACACACACAAACTTCTGTGTCCAACTTCTGAACAGATCTCTGGTTGCAGTGAAATCATGGACACATTGTTACATTGTACACAGCCACAAAATGGAACAATGTGTCCATGATTTGACTGCAACCAGAGATCTGTTCAGAAGTTGGTCACAGATATCTGTGTGTAAAGTGGCCTTTAAAGGTTAACTCATTCAATTCACAATGCACATAAAATAATTGGTACTTAATACAGTCTTGCTGCTTATATATTTTATTAATACAATTAACATAATCATATAAAATAATGAAAAGTGTCATAAAGCTTTTTGTTTTAAAGAGGGAAATTTTATTTTTTTTATAAAGAGGGAAAAAAAAATGTTCCCCAATATAGGAAAGATAAAAAAGAGCAAAACGTAAATAAGAACCAGAAAATTGAATACGCTTACAAGGAACTTTGGGCACTTAAAAATGTTTTATTTATATAAGTAACTTTTTTCTATAAATTTTTTCGTTAATATGCACAAAAAATAGCACTTTATGCTCACAGTGTGGAATTTTTTTCCCCTTTTTATAAAAAAAAAAAATAATTTCCCTCTTTAAAACAAAATTTTGTAAGCAAAGCTTTATGTCACGCTGGGAGTGGGGAAGACACCCAGCGTAGGATAACGACGGGGGGGGGAATAAGGAGTCCCTAACGCTAAGGGGACAAGAAGGAGACGGTGACCCCTAGACTTCCTAGAGCTGACCCTGTCTGCCCTAACGTCCCTATACAGTCTCCTCAACTGTCGCCGACCACGAACCTCGTCCCTCTCTGATCCTAGATCTATCTTATCTAAGGATCAGATGGAGAGGTTCACTAGACCCCTCCACTATCAACTAAGGACAAACACCAGGGAAGACAGACATTTGGGAAAAGGAAACACTTATCTGACGGCAGAACTCAGCAACCTCCACAACCTCAGCTTCTGCTGGAGCAAGGATAATGAGTGTACAAGGAACTATCACCTGCACCGAGGAAGGGTAATGAACCTCCTTATAAGGTGGAAGGAATCTGCTGGGTCCTAGTGACCTACACTATTGGTGGATAAAACCAGACCGAGCACAAGACCTCCACAGCCGTCCCCCCATAACAGCGAGATCCCATCACACCCTCTCTCCATCTACACAGAAGGTAAATGCCCCATGAAAGAGACGGACCATCCTCCACCATTATGGCTGGTGGGCCACACGCTGGGATCGTCTGCGCGTGGCCTCCACCCTGTCATCCGGGCCACCCGTGACACTTTATAACACAAGGTCATTATCTTGGAAAATTAAAGGAGGGAGGATGAAGGGTCTGAGAGATAAAATATGACCTAAATAGGTATCAGAGGCTTCACCTTGTGTGGTTGTGAGAGTCACAACCACTATAAAAGCAGATCACGGCTGCTGCAGTCCCCAGCGTGGTGCATATAGAGGAGGGAGGATGAAGGGTTAAACACCGCGCTGCCGTATTCCACCAGACATCAAAGGGTGAGTAATATATTGACTTATTAGGCAACGTGTTTCAGGGCTCCCAGGAACACCCAGAAACATGGCAATATGATATTGATTTTTGATGATATTCTAATTCATTGAGATGAACTAGTAGATATAGTAGGTTTAGTGACTCCTTCCTAAAATAGCATTTTTTGGCAGAGAAGCAGTGTTTGTTAAATCTCCCTAAATATTGCCCTACTAGATGAAAGCCCGATGCTATCACATCGGGTGGGTGGTGACTTAATGACGGGAGGCGGGCCCTATGGCGCTGGGGGTGGCAGTCGTCTCTCTGGCTCCCCACCTGTGGTTGCTCTCTGGTCCCCCCTTTGTTGTCCCTCTGCTCTTCTCCTGTGATCACTGTGCCTCCCCCCCCATTCTTGCTCCAATGCTGCGAGCTAGACAAGGGCAGAACAGAAGCAGAGTGGGCAAGAGCAGGGGCAAAGAAGGGGCAGAGCGGGGAAGAACAGAGCGGAGCAGGGGCAGGGTGGGAGTGTGTGCGTGTGGGAGAGTGGGTGTGTGTGTGTGACAGAGTGTAGTGTGTGACAGAGTGTAGTGTGTGACAGAGTGTAGTGTGTGACAGAGTGTAGTGTGTGGCAGTGTGTAGTGTGTGGCAGTGTGTAGTGTGTGTGTGTGTGTGGCAGTGTGTAGTGTGTGGTAGTGTGTAGTGTGTGTGTGTGGCAGTGTGTAGTGTGTGGCAGTGTGTAGTGTGTGTGTGTGGCAGTGTGTGGTAGTGTGTAGTGTGTGGCAGTGTGTAGTGTATGACTGTGTGTAGTGTGTGTGTGGTAGTGTGTGGCAGTGTGTAGTGTGTGGCAGTGTGTAGTGCATGGCAGAGTGTGTGCGCGTGGGAGAGTGTGTGTGTGTGTGACAGAGTGTAGTGTGTGACAGAGTGTAGTGTGTGACAGAGTGTAGTGTGTGGCAGTGTGTAGTGTGTGGCAGTGTGTAGTGTGTGTGTGGCAGTGTGTAGTGTGTGTGTGGCAGTGTGTAGTGTGTGTGTGGCAGTGTAGTGTGTGGCAGTGTGTAGTGTGTGTGTGGCAGAGTGTAGAGTGCGGCAGTGTATAGTGTGTGGCAGAGTGTAGTGTGTGGCAGTGTATAGTGTGTGGCAGAGTGTAGTGTGTGGCAGAGTGTAGTGTGTGTGTGGTAGTGTGTGGCAGAGTGTAGTGTGTGGCAGAGTGTAGTGTGTGGCAGAGTGTAGTGTGTGGCAGTGTGTAGTGTGTGGCTGTGTGTAGTGTATGGTAGTGTGTGGCAGTGTGTAGAGTGTAGTGTATGGCATTGTGTAGTGTATGGCAGTGTATAGATGTGGCAGTGTGTAGAGTGTAGAATGTGGCAGAGTGGGTGTGTGTCAGTTTGTAGTGTGTGTGTGTGGCAGAGAGTAGTGTAGTGTCAGAGGGTGTGAGTGTGTGTGGCAGTGTGTAGAGTGTAGTCTGTGTGTGGTGTGTGGCAGTGTGTGGCTGTATGGCAGTGTGTAGTGTGTGGCAGTGTGTATAGTGTGTGGTTGTGTGTGGCTGTGTAGTGTGTGGCTGTGTGTAGTGTGTGGCAATGTGTAGAGTAGTGTGTGGCTGGGTGTAGTGTGTATAGTAGTGTGTGGCAGTGTGTAGTGTGTGGCTGTGTGTAGTGTGTGGCTGTGTGTAGTGTGTGGCTGTGTGTAGTGTGTGGCAGTGTGTAGTGTGTGGCAGTGTGTAGTGTGTGGCTGTGTGTAGTGTGTGGTAGTGTGTGTGTGTGTGCAGTGTGTAGTGTGTGGTAGTGTGTAGTGTATGACTGTGTAGTGTGTGTGTGGTAGTGTGTGGCAGTGTGTAGTGCATGGCAGAGTGTGTGCGCGTGGGAGAGTGTGTGTGTGTGTGTGTGACAGAGTGTAGTGTGTGACAGAGTGTAGTGTGTGACAGAGTGTAGTGTGTGACAGAGTGTAGTGTGTGGCAGAGTGTAGTGTGTGTGTGGAAGTGTGTAGTGTGTGTGTGGCAGAGTGTAGAGTGCGGCAGTGTATAGTGTGTGGCAGAGTGTAGTGTGTGGCAGTGTGTAGTGTGTGGCAGAGTGTAGTGTGTGGCAGTGTATAGTGTGTGGCAGAGTGTAGTGTGTGGCAGAGTGTAGTGTGTGTGTGGTAGTGTGTGGCTGTGTGTAGAGTGTGGCTGTGTGTAGAGTGTGGCTGTGTGTAGAGTGTGGCTGTGTGTAGAGTGTGGCTGTGTGTAGAGTGTGGCTGTGTGTAGAGTGTGGCTGTGTGTAGAGTGTGGCAGAGTGTAGTGTGTGGCAGAATGTAGTGTGTGGCAGAGTGTAGTGTATGGTAGTGTGTGGCAGTGTGTAGAGTGTAGTGTATGTCATTGTGTAGTGTATGGCAGTGTATAGATGTGGCAGTGTGTAGAGTGTAGCATGTGGCAGAGTGTGTGTGTCAGTTTGTAGTGTGTGTGTGTGGCAGAGAGTAGTGTAGTGTCAGAGGGTGTGAGTGTGTGTGGCAGTGTGTAGAGTGTAGTCTGTGTGTGGTGTGTGGCAGTGTGTGGCTGTATGGCAGTGTGTAGTGTGTGGCAGTGTGTATAGTGTGTGGTTGTGTGTGGCTGTGTGTAGTGTGTGGCTGTGTGTAGTGTGTGGCAATGTGTAGAGTAGTGTGTGGCTGGGTGTAGTGTGTATAGTAGTGTGTGGCTGTGTAGTGTGTGGCTGTGTAGTGTGTGGCTGTGTAGTGTGTGGCAGTGTGTAGTGTGTGGCAGTGTGTAGTGTGTGGCAGTGTGTAGTGTGTGGCTGTGTGTAGTGTGTGGCTGTGTGTAGTGTGTGGCTGTGTGTAGTGTGTGGCTGTGTGTAGTGTATGGCTGTGTGTAGTGTGTGGCAGTGTGTAGTGTGTGGCAGTGTGTAGGGTGTGGCAGCGTGTAGTGTGTGGCAGAGTGTATAGTGTGTGGCAGGGCAGAGGATGGGCTGCATTACCTGCTTGTTCTTGGTGTGTAGATCGGGCCTGTGATGACGTCACAGTCATGTGACCTTAGCTCCGCCCATGATACTGACGTCATCGCAAGTCCTGTAAGCCCCAACTGATCAGCAGTGGGGAGGATAGCTGGGGGGGGCTGTGGTGTCGGGTGAGTGTGGGGGGCTGCAGGGACCGGGGGGATTGCTGGCAGCGGGCGGGAGACTGTGCAGCGTGCAGCGGCCGCCATATTTCCATACCCATCACTTGGGTGTGGAAATATGGCGGCCGGATGTGACATAGGCGGAGATCCAGACGGAAGTGGATGAGCCACAAGGCAATCATATATAGAAATACTGTTTTTGAGCATAGAACCAGTCAGATTTGCCTTATTTACATCCACAGCTTGTTTTTGGCATAAAATCAGTGTTTGCTAAATCTCCCCCACCCACTAGACCTATACAGGTCACTGACCCACCTGAATCCCACTTCCTATAGTAATCTGTGAAGCTGACACTTGTGCCACCTGAGTGTGGCATAGTCTAAAATTTATTGGAACTTTTGCATGAGGTTTGAAAGCATCCCGCCCAACAGTCCTACACCTGTCACTCATTCCCCTGTTCTTGATCAATGTTTAACCTTGACATACTAGGCCACGCCCTGTTCCAGACCCTGTGCCATGCATGCAGACTGGGCCATTGTACACGTTTTATTCTGGGTTGATTGATGCCACTTTGGTGGTGTCTGGCTCTAATTTTCTGAACTGTGGACACTCTTCTTGGGGTCTCCTTCTTGTGTGTTTCTTGAATTTAGTAGGGCTCTCTGAGCATGATGCCACTTATCCGTCTGTGTTACTAATGAATGTTTAGCCTTGAAATGCTGGGCCAGGTCCTGTTTTTGAAAAAGTGAGGACTCCTCTTGATGTCTCTTTGCTGTGTGGTGCAGGATTAGAGCAGGGCTCTCTGAGTACACTTCTACGTCTGCACCTCTTCCTGAATATTGAACCTTGAAATTCTGGGCCCAGGCCTCCCTTCCTTGCTGCCATTGTGGCCCAATATAAAACGGATGCCACTTTACTGTGGTCTGATTCAAATTTTTTGAAATCTAGGGACTCAACTTGGGGTTTCCTTGTGTGTAGTCCATGACTTGAGTAGGGCTCTCTGAGTGACATGCCTACACCTGTCACTCATTATGCTTTTACTCCATGTTGAACCTTGAAATCCTACGGCCAGACTTTGTATCTTGCATCCATAGTGGGCATTTCCAAAATGTAGAAAACTACTGCCACTTTTCCCCTGTGACTCTCATCCATCTGTCAATTCTATGCGTCAATTCACCTCTGAAATTTAAGTGAGAGTGGGCCACCTCCTATTTTGAACTAATTTGAAGAGTGTGCAGGCTGGCATTGACCGATTTTCACACACCCATGCTACGTTATGAGACTATTTGTACTCTGGGTTGACTGATGTCACTTATCCTGGTGTCTGGCACTAATATGAGCAGTTTGGCAGCTTTTGGGGCCCTTTGAAGGTGTTTTCTATGCGTTTGATGTTGCCTGCCATTGATTTCAATGAGGTTTTGTTCGATGAACAGTTCGTTGAACAATTCGGCAAACAACCAAGCTGAACCCGAACACTAAATTGTTCGCTCTTCTCTACCAAAGAGGTGATGGTCTGATGGGGCAAGATCAGTACTCAGTTCATGTGCGGGTGGGTCAATGTTGTCACCAGTCATGGATGGGCATCCACACCCTTCTTCATGGCTAACACTTAAACTTCTCCATCCATTCTTCCTAATTGCTTCACGACAAAACACTTCCTCCATTCAGTGAACAAAGTCTATAAATATCGGCTCCAGACGCCCTCAGACCACTTTCTTCTTTTATGGAAATCACAAGTGGAGAAACCAATGTTTCACATGTTCAACCCAGGGAACAGCAACCTTGGCCAGAAAGCGCTAATATAACAATGCGGCCACAAAAGTTCTATCATAACCCGAGTGCAAAATACTGTTTATTTACCCTCGTAGTTTTTCTAGTTTTCTGTAGTAATTTGCTGTTTTTTAGTATGTGCGCCTTATCCGCTATAAACATGTGCCATTTTTAATATTGTATTTCTTGTCATTTTTGATCCTTCATTTTTTTGCCACACTTCGCTACAATTCTTGCCTTGAGTAAGATTTCTGGCTGAGTTGTCATTCCGGCGCATTTCAAGACAAACATGAGGCTTTTAAGATTTGCAAAAAAGTGGCTAAAAAAAATTGCAAAAAGAAAAACAGCGAAGAGAAAGTAAAGAGCAGTTTTTATTTTCAGTTCATTTCAAGCTTCATGCTCTCATTCATGAGGGCTGACCTGTTGCGGTGAGGGTTAACTCTGAAATGCTCAGACATATGTGGTGTCAGCTGCAGGTGTTGCCATTTATTCACTTGCAGTGGTCTGGCAACATGGGAGCGGGTTTGAGATGCACCAGGTAAATGTTAGTTCTTTATGGTCCGCTATATGCTTTATGTGGGAGGCCACATGTCCCAACTAAAATATAAGTATAGAGTAAGACCACCCTGATTGAGATTGCCTTGACATTGGCGGGACGGTTCAAAAGATGTATCAATTTTTTTGCCAAATATCTCAATTTTTATAATATTATACAGTTTGTAAGTAATATGCGCATTTGCACAATTTATATTGCAATTTATCTGGTGGTGCTGGATTTTTTTTTTTTTTTTTGCTGATTTTCAGTTTTTTTGCGCCTAATTCATTAACCATGTACCTCATTTTACCCATTAGGGGTAAAGTTTGTCAATGAAAACCACTAGACAAAGAGGTGACTTCAATAAATTGCAAATGATAAATCAGGGCCAACGTTCTCAACCTGAATCAGTTTTATGTTTTTCCCTCTTAGTTCGGCCCCAGGTGAAGGTGTCCGGTCAAAAGAAAGGTGACATCATGAAGCTTCACTGTCAGGTGTACGGATTTCACCCCCGAGCTGTGGATGTGAGGTGGATGAAGAACGGGGAGGACGAGGTTCCTTCATACGAGACCACACGCGTCCTCCCCAATCCTGATGGCACCTATCAGATCAGGGTTAGCGCAGAAGTGATCCCAAAAGAGGCTGACCGCTTCTCCTGTTATGTGGATCACCGAAGCCTGGAGGAGCCGCTCCTCGTACCATGGGGTGAGTGTGATCTGTGTGGCCTATAAAACTGGAAAAACATATTCATTTGGGATACTGAAATGATTTTGCCTCTAATGGTCTAATTTATATCCACCACTCTTGGAACAGCCCCTTAACCATCCATAAAAATGAAGTTTAAGTGTAACCGCCATTTAAATTTTGATTTAATAATAATGTAGAGCAAGTGATTTTAATAGATTTTCAAATATACCTTATCAGAGAATACTGGTTGAAAAACATTCATAAACTTTCCACAAGGTGTCCCCACTATACTGTGTGTGAAGCAGATATATGCTCATTATCAGTCAGATCCATCTTCACATGAATACGGGGCATGCAACCATATAAGGGTAAAGGGGGCATGGCCTACACTGCTTACTGCAGCTGATGAGGAAACAATGTATCGGACTACTTCAGGTGACAGCACAGTCACTAAGCAATGTCAGAATCAGTGTAAACTCCTCTTTGCTTGCCACAAGCTTCTGATCGGTCATCAGGCTCCACACAGCTCAGTCACGATCTCTTTTAACCCTTCCTTTGCTGATGACACATCACACTGTACCCTATCAGCCTGCTCTCAGAAGCTGTGGAAATACACACACAGTGCTGGCAGACACTGAGGGAAGCTGGCCACACCCACACACCCAGAAAATGCAATTTTTAAAATGGCACAGAAAAATGTGAGAAAATAAATCATATGGCACAAAAAAAGCATTATCTTAGCTGCTATGTGACCCATCATTGTCAATCAGAGGAGTATTGTTTTTTTTTTTCCAGTGAAATGACATTTATACTTTGACTAGAAAGATGGAAAGGGCATAAAAAGTAGAGGCCACCCTCTAGAACCCCCCCCCCCTCCATCTCAGCTGATATGATCAGCCTCCTGATTCTCTTCCTGTGGATGGCTGGTGAGCGCCAACATCCACAGAAAGTGATCATTTGTGCTATGTAGAGACGTGCTATAGCTCATCGCTACATAATACAACTGTGCAGCACTGTAGGGGCCAGTGTAAAATAAAGAAAATATAAAAAAAAATTTTTTTTTTTAAATATTGGGAAAAAATAAAAAAACACAAGTTCAAATCACCTGCCTTTTGCCCCATTCAAAATAAAACTATTTAAACATTTTTAAAAAATAAGCATATTTGGTATCACTGCTTTCAGATATGCTTAAATGGGCCCTCCACACCCTAAAAATAACAGGTCATAGCCGCCCCAGAACTGGCACCTCTATAACACATGACAATCCTGGCACTTTGTCCTGACTCATTCCCCTGCCCAGATGCCGGTGGCAAACTGGGTAATGAAAGGGGTTAATGACAGCTGAGTATTAACAGGTGTCATTAAGCCCTAGATTGGTAATGTAATCTATGACACCCGTTCAGTACCAATCCAGTAAGTAGTTAAAAGAACACCCAGATAAAATCCTTTATTAGAAATAAAACTGTGAAAAATCGTGTATTTCAAATAACACAGACACCCTCTTTCATTCATTTATAAGCTCCCAAACATACCCAGTTCTAACAATAAATCCACAGCACGATGTCCCTCTACAAAGCTGTTTCCCTGTGCTACATGGCGATGAGCAGTGACATTTCAGTGACCACTTATCACAAGCTGGGAGAAGGATAAACATGCATTTTTGTGACAAAAGGTGATATTAAATCTGCAAAAAGTACACACCATGGGCACAGGGCTTTACTGATTCAAAGCTAAGCTTGCTACATTCTGTAGGTCTGACTTCACTGCACACACCCAATACCGCTCCACTGCTGAGAGTCCTTTCAAACACCATCCATAAGGGTATGTGCTCATGATCCGGAGGTGCTGCGTCTTGGATGCAATGCCTCCAAATCTGCAGGAAGCCGTGGGTGTATACAGAGAGACCGCAACCGCCCTGTCCTCACCATCTGCTGTGGGTACAGGGTGCCTTCCCCCTGCAGTCACCTGATGGTTATCTCTTCTGACTCCGTAGCATGAAATGAACAAGCTGCGGAGATGCGGAAACATGACAACCCCAGATGGCTATGGGGGTGCAATATGCTATATGGAGGATTATAGAGACTACATTATATTATGGACTATGTAGACTGCATTATGCTATATGGAGGATTACAGAGGCTGCATTATATTATGGACTATGTAGACTGCATTATGCTATATGGAGGATTACAGAGGCTGCATTATATTATGGACTATGTAGACTGCATTATGCTATATGGAGGATTACAGAGGCTGCATTATATTATGGACTATGTAGACTGCATTATGCTATATGGAGGATTACAGAGGCTGCATTATATTACGGACTATGTAGACTGCATTATGCTATATGGAGGATTACAGAGGCTGCATTATATTATGGACTATGTAGACTGCATTATGCTATATGGAGGATTACAGAGGCTGCATTATATTACGGACTATGTAGACTGCATTATGCTATATGGAGGATTACAGAGGCTGCATTATATTATGGACTATGTAGACTGCATTATGCTATATGGAGGATTACAGAGGCTACATTATATTATGGACTATGTAGACTGCATTATGCTATATGGAGGATTACAGAGGCTGCATTATATTATGGACTATGTAGACTGCATTATGCTATATGGAGGATTACAGAGGCTGCATTATACTATGTAGAGGATTATACAGAGGAGAAGCATAGTGAGGATGGGATTTCTTAAAATCCCATTCATTATGCTGTTACCGTACAATGCAGCGTTTTGGATGAAGCGACAAGACGCTGCAATTCCTGACCGCGAGCAGTGCACACACCCTTACAGGACGCGCTGGTATCAATGAGCTCTGCACTACCGGCCGCGCTGTCACATGGTAGTAATGACAGATGGTACAGGGAGGGCAGAGGATATAATTGGGGAAGAATAAATAAGAAACCTGAATTAAGGCATCATTCAGACATCCATGTTTCCTGTACAAGTTCTTTGTTTTTCATAGATAGAAATAGAACTAGTATGTAAGGCTGGGGTCACAGTTGACATGCGTTTTTTAGTGCCTTTTAAAAACGCACGCGTTTTTTTTAACATGGGCTCCTATGGAAAACGCATGCGTTTTTGAATGGCACTAAATGGTACTAATTGTACATGCGTTTTTGCATGCGTTTTCCATAGGGGCCCATGTTACAAAAACACATGCGTTTTTCAAAACGCACCAAAAAATAGTACATGCACTATTTTTTGGTGCAGATTTAAAAACGCAGCCAAAAACGCAGGGAGCCATCACACATCTTAAAAAACTCATGCTGACATGACAAAACGCATGTTAAAACGCATGAGTTTTTAAAAGGCACTAAAAAACGCATGTCAACTGTGACCCCAGCCTAACTTATAATACATAGAAATCATTTCTTTCCAGGCCATGTTTTGTGTTTATCTGTGTCCAGGACTAAATCTCCGCTGCTGCTTCTGGTGTCTGTAAAGGTACCGTCACATGCGGCAATATTGCTAGGCAATTTCACTGGCAATTTACTGGTTGCAGTGAAATCATGGACACATTGTTCTATTTTGTTGTCGTGAACAAATGTAACTGTGTCCTTGATTTCACTGAAACCAGTAAATTGCCAGTGAAATTGCTTGCAATATTGCCGCATGTGACGGTACCTTTACTGGTGGCAGCCTAATCAGTGAGCTCAGTGACTGAGTTGAGCTGACTGACTGTGTCTGCAGCCCTATTGACATGATGGCAGCGCTGCAGACAATAACAGAT
The DNA here is from genome assembly GCA_033576535.1 of Allobates femoralis. Taxonomy (NCBI): domain Eukaryota; kingdom Metazoa; phylum Chordata; class Amphibia; order Anura; family Aromobatidae; genus Allobates; species Allobates femoralis. The sequence goes on from JARQOC010000008.1 coordinate 181,306,289, forward strand.
ACTGTGAGCAGTGAGCAGAGATCCAGTAATGGACCCCGAAGGCAGAGCGAATGGCGATCTGATGTCTTTTTGTATTTTTTTTAAAACAAACAATTGGGTTAAATAGGTTTTCTACAGCTGGGAAACTTCAGAACATTTCTAGACTTTGACAAATGTTATACTGTGGAAAATTATTCTCTTCATTTCCTCATTTTACTTCTCAGAACCAAGTCGGAACTCCCATCTGGCTGTGATCATCAGTGTAGCAATGGTCGTTCTTGTCATCACATGTATCAGTCTCGTTGTGTACAAAAGTAAGTAAATTCATTGAGATGCTCCTGTAAGTGTTCTTCTCTGACATAAATCAGCAAGTAATATGGTCACCCCCAGTGGCTCAGTTAAAAAGTTAAAAAAGCCAAACACGTAACCTTGTGTAATTTTAAGCATCTACAAACTTTTAAAAATCAACTCCAAACATTTAAAAAAATGTGATGACTTTCTAATAGGAGCAAAGCTGCTGGGAGTCCTGAAATGCTGTGGTGAGAATGCTGTGGTGAAAATGCTGTGGTGAGAATGCTGTGGGTGAGAATGCTGTGGTGAGAATGCTGTGGGTGAGAATGCTGTGATGAGAATGCTGTGGGTGAGAATGCTGTGGTGAGAATGCTGTGGTGAAAATGCTGTGGTGAGAATGCTGTGGGTGAGAATGCTGTGGTGAGAATGCTGTGGGTGAGAATGCTGTGATGAGAATGCTGTGGGTGAGAATGCTGTGGGTGAGAATGCTGTGGTGAGAATGCTGTGGTGAGAATGCTGTGGTGAGAATGCTGTGGTGAGAATGCTGTGGGTGAGAATGCTGTGGGTGAGAATGCTGTGGTGAGAATGCTGTGGTGAGAATGCTGTGGTGAGAATGCTGTGGGTGAGAATTCTGTGGGTGAGAATGCTGTGGTGAGAATGTTGTGGTGAGAATGCTGTGGGTGAGAATGCTGTGGTGAGAATGCTGTGAGTGAGAATGCTGTGGTGAGAATGTTGTGGTGAGAATGCTGTGGGTGAGAATGCTGTGGTGAGAATGTTGTGGTGAGAATGCTGTGGGTGAGAATGCTGTGGTGAGAATGCTGTGAGTGAGAATGCTGTGGTGAGAATGCTGTGATGAGAATGCTGTGGTGAGAATGTTGTGGGTGAGAATGTTGTGGTGAGAATGCTGTGGTGAGAATGCTGTGGGTGAGAATGCTGTGGGTGACAATGCTGTGGTGAGAATGCTGTGGTGAGAATGCTGTGGTGAGAATGCTGTGGTGAGAATGTTGTGGTGAGAATGCTGTGGGTGAGAATGCTGTGGTGAGAATGTTGTGGTGAGAATGCTGTGGGTGAGAATGCTGTGGGTGAGAATGCTGTGGTGAGAATGCTGTGAGTGAGAATGCTGTGGTGAGAATGCTGTGATGAGAATGCTGTGGTGAGAATGTTGTGGGTGAGAATGTTGTGGTGAGAATGCTGTGGTGAGAATGCTGTGGGTGAGAATGTTGTGGGTGAGAATGTTGTGGTGAGAATGTTGTGGTGAGAATGCTGTGGGTGAGAATGCTGTGGTGAAAATGCTGTGGTGAGAATGCTGTGGGTGAGAATGCTGTGGTGAAAATGCTGTGGTGAGAATGCTGTGGTGAGAATGCTGTGGGTGAGAATGCTGTGGTGAAAATGCTGTGGTGAGAATGCTGTGGGTGAGAATGCTGTGGTGAGAATGCTGTGGGTGAGAATGCTGTGATGAGAATGCTGTGGGTGAGAATGCTGTGGGTGAGAATGCTGTGGGTGAGAATGTTGTGGTGAGAATGTTGCCTTGTGGTTGGACAGATGGGCAGTGGTGTGGAAGGCTTCCTAAAAGAGGTTTAGAGCTTTCCAAAATGGCAGCATCTGGGAGAGAAGGAGCTTGGAAAGCTCAGGAGTGACATGTCTGTAATGGATCTGTATCATTGTAAAGGCCCAGTCACGCACAGATAATTGTGCAGAGATTGGTCACAGATCACTGGTTGCAGTGAAATCATGGACACATGGTTCTATTTTGTGGCTGTGTACAAATGTAACAATGTGTCCATGATTTCACTGTAACCAGAGATCTGTGAACAATATCTGCATAATGATCTGTGTGTGACTGGGCCTTATGATTGTGATGAAGAAAGTAAAGGGCCCGTTACACGCTGCGATGTGACAGCGATCCCACCAACGATGGGGGTCGCTGCCACATCGTGGACTGATCACTGGCAGTCTCACCAGCAATCAGGAGCAGCGAGCACACTGGTAACCAGGGTAAACAGCGGGTCTGCTCTGTGCTCTGCTTAGTTACCCGATGTTTACGCTGGATAACAGCTCCCAGCATATACTGGGCTGGGAGATCGTTCATCGTTGGTCTCCCGCTGTCACACGCAGCGATGCTGGTCGCCCAGCGGGAGACCAACGACAGATTTATGGTCCTGTCTATAAATCTGCGATCAACGACGTATCGTTGATAGGTGTCACACACAACGATGTCGTTACAACATCGCTGCAACGTCACAAAAACAGTGAGGTTGCAACAATATCGTTAGCGATATGGTTGTGTGTGATGTGCCCTTTAGTGTTGCACCATCAAGCTGAAGCCTCCTTTCGGTATTGTGCCTGCTCTGTGATGGTTGTTCATCCTTCAAAACTACAGGAAATGGAATCCTGCTGTAACTGTAATGATATCTACTACTTGCAACCTCCATCACATTGCAACCTCCATCACATCGCAACTCAGGCCGCTGGCACCGGCCCACAAGAAGACACCATAGATAAATTGGGGGCAGGAACTGGGCACATGACTTCTTTCTTAGGCTAGGTTCACATTGCATTAGAGCTTTTTCTTACAACATTTTAAGTCATTTTTGAGCACATATGTTTTTGATACCGCAAAAACATATGCGCTACATAAGATAGCTAGACAGACAGATATGACAGACAGATATGACATTCATACATAGATAGACAGATATGAGTATAGAATCCCCAGTCTCCCTACTCTCTGCTGCTTCCGGGTCGCTGGGTTCATATTCATGAGCTTTAATGAGCGGCACAGGAAGCAGCAGAGAGTGGGGAGATCAGCTTCACACCACGGTTTTTGGCTGTCCGTGTGGATCCTGTTTTTTGCAGGACTCAATGGACAGGAGAGAGAGAGCTCTGAACAATCCCGAACAAAATTTGGGCTGGCAGGAGCTGAGCATTGCTTCTGAGCATGCTCAGTACCAAAAACCGGATCCGGGAAACAATCCTGTTTTTTCCCAGGTCCGGCGCCATAGACTCCCCATGTTAACTGCTCCAGACCGGACTGGATTCGTTTCTGTCCGGTGCACCCAAGCACAGTGCAGTCTCCGATTTTGGGGACGGGAAAAAACAAGACGCAAACGAATCTGGAACTGAATTGACACAAACGGGTGGCCATATAGGACCAATCCGGCACCATAGGGAAACATGGGAGGCAAAAACGAATCCAGGTCTATCCATTTCAAAACGGATACACCCAGATTCCAAGAAACGTAGTGTGAAGCCTGCCTAATGCTGTTCTCGCATTTATCTATCTTTCTGTCCTATCATGCATTGCAAACACAATATAACACAATGTTGCAGATTTGCACAAATCTAACACTGCATTACATTGCGATTGTTTTCTAATAAACTAAAAAGCGCTGCAGTCCGGTTTGCCTGTGCGTTTCAACACACACATACTTGCCTATTTTGGCTTGCATTAGTATGCATTTGTTGAATGGAAGCCTATGGATCTGTTTACGTGTTTGTTACATTGCAATTATGCTGCTGTCTGACGGATCCACATCTATGATATATGCCCCTTAGCAACTTTTTTTCATTAAAACTCTGATTTATTTCAGAAAAAAAGCCTTTCCCGAGGCCTAGCTGTGAGTATCCCACCGTGTGTGCTGTGCTGTACCTTGCTTCCAGTTGTTACTATTTGGGATATTTACTCATCTACTACGTTTACATGTATATGTCTTATATTACTGCATTGGAATCATAATCCAGATATTTTCTACTGCTCTGGAACTTTTGTCCCGCTGTCTGATTACCCACTTCTAGGGATGGGTGACCCCGAATGCAGAGTTCCCTGGGAAATCAGTGTTACAGTTCAGGTTTGGGGGAGCTGTAAAAGTAATGAGTGATCAAACAGCATCATTCTACTTACCCACATCCCTCTCCTTTTACTCCCTCCCACACTTACGTTTGTAATCGCGGTGACATCAGAGTCAGGTTCACCCGAGTTCACAGCTGACGCGTCAGCTTTGAACTCGGATGACCTTTCTCATGGTATCCGGCTCACACCCGTGTGTCAGTGTGAGCCTGCTATCATCTGTGAACAGACATGTGCCTGCTCAGTCATATAGCAGAGCTGACCATGTTCACCGAGGGACAGACTGGTGGATTATTGTTGGATGGTTTATAGTTTGGTTAATAAAGATGGCAACCAGGGAAGTCTTTGTGTTTTATTTCAATTAAAATTGTGTCGTCTGTCTAATTCCAATGATATATTTATTCTCTGTGTTGTGTTTTTTTAATGTTTACTTAGAAATTCATAATGGACGGGTGTAATATTGACCTGACATTATGAATCTTGGTCTTGGTGCCAGATGGCATGGAAAGCTAGCATTAACCCCATTATTACCCAGCATGCCAACACTACCAAGGCCGCTGGAAGAGCTGTGTAAAGCGCCTGAAAATGGCACTACAAAAAGAATACACCATTTTCAGTGGCGGCTGCGGGCTTCAACCTTCAGCCAAGATAAATCCAGGCACCTGGGGGTGGCTGCCTGTAGCTATTAACTTTATACATGTCATGCTTAGGAGGTGAGGAAATCAGGAGCTGGATGGTGAGGTGGGCAAATAGATTCAAGAGAAGCTAATCTGACCCTGATACTGGGGTCCCTAGCTCACCCTGTTCTCAGAGGTATCTCTAAAGGTGAGGAGATTTGAGTCGCCAACCTTTCTCCTAAGCTCCTGAGAAAGCCCTAGGCATGAAGCCCCTACCTAAACCTACAGACCAGGGGAACCCAACAGATTCAAATGATCTCCAGTAGAACGTCTGCACACACCAGGTGTCAGATCAAGAATGAATCTATAAAATTCAAGAATGCGCACATAGGGCGATATCTTCTTTAAAGATGGGCAAAGAAGTTTATACAAAGAGGCTGCTCACCTGATGCAGTTGTGATAACCCACAACCGGTAATGATCGCTCAAATACAAGTAGCTGCTGCAGGACCGTACTCTCCACAGATCCCTGTGGTATGATCAGCTCCCAGGACACAGTACCTCGAGGTCCGCGCTTCTTAAAGAAGAATCGTTGATCCAGACATTCCCTTGTACTGGCTTCTTTTGTTCCTTTCTGAAGTGGCAGTGGCGTCATTTTTTTAAAATTATTTATTTCTTTTTACAGTACTATGATGTCAATGTGTAAGGGGCGCAACAGCCAATCACAGACGGTGTCACAGAGAATGTCCTTGTGATTGGCTGTTGGCGTAACCTGAAAACTGTACATACATTCCAGCATCACCAATGCTAAAAAGCATGGGCAGTTTTCAGGTTGCTCCAGCAGCCAATCACAGACGCCCACTCTCTGTGACTGCGCTTGTGATTGGCTGTTCAGCCTCTCAGCAGTGAATACACAGGAAGTTAATGATAGGCCCCGGAAGTACAAGGAGCGGGATGCCCAGACGCCGGTAAGGATAATGATGCTGTTTAATGATTATATTCTTTCTCTTCACAGCCCCCACTTTGTAAATTTAAAGTCCGAGTTGAGGGTTCGAATTCAAGTTCGTGTCACATTCGGCCCCAAACTCTAACTTTAAAAAATGTCTGGGCGGGTCCACTGAACCTGAACATCGGCGGGTTCACCAATCACTATCCACAACCATTGTCTGATTATCCACCATCACTGTCTGATTATCCACCACCACTGTCTGATTGTCCACCACCACTGTCTGATTGTCCACTACCACTGTCTGATTGTCCACTACCACTGTCTGATTGTCCACTACCACTGTCTGATTGTCCACTACCACTGTCTGATTGTCCACTACCACTGTCTGATTGTCCACCACCACTGTCTGATTATCCACCATCACTTTCTGATTATCCACCACCACTGTCTGATTATCCACAACCACTTTCTGATTATCCACCATCACTGTCTGATTATCCACCATCACTGTCTGATTATCCACCACCACTGTCCGATTATCCACCACCGCTGTCTGATTATCCACCATCACTTTCTGATTATCCACCACCACTGTCTGATTATCCACAACCACTTTCTGATTATCCACCATCCCTCTCTGATTATCCACCATCCCTGTCTGATTATTCACCATCCCTGTCTGATTATCCACCACCACTGTATGATTATCCACCACCACTGTCTGATTGTCCACCACCACTGTCTGATTATCCACTACCACTGTCTGAATATCCACCACCACTGTCTGATTGTCCACCACCACTGTCTGATTATCCACTACCACTGTCTGATTGTCCACCACCACTGTCTGATTATCCACTACCACTGTCTGATTATCCACCACCACTGTCTGATTATCCACAACCACTTTCTGATTATCCACCATCCCTGTCTGATTATTCACCATCCCTGTCTGAATATCCACCACCACTGTCTGAATATCCACCACCACTGTCTGAATATCCACCACCACTGTCTGATTGTCCACCACCACTGTCTGATTATCCACCATCCCTGTCTGATTGTCCACCACCACTGTCTGATTGTCCACCACCACTGTCTGATTATCCACCATCCCTGTCTGATTGTCCACCACCACTGTCTGATTGTCCACCACCACTTTCTGATTATCCACCATCCCTCTCTGATTATCCACCATCCCTGTCTGATTATTCACCATCCCTGTCTGATTATCCACCACCACTGTATGATTATCCACCACCACTGTCTGATTGTCCACCACCACTGTCTGATTATCCACTACCACTGTCTGAATATCCACCACCACTGTCTGATTGTCCACCACCACTGTCTGATTATCCACTACCACTGTCTGATTGTCCACCACCACTGTCTGATTATCCACTACCGCTGTCTGATTATCCACCACCACTGTCTGATTATCCACAACCACTTTCTGATTATCCACCATCCCTGTCTGATTATTCACCATCCCTGTCTGAATATCCACCACCACTGTCTGAATATCCACCACCACTGTCTGAATATCCACCACCACTGTCTGATTGTCCACCACCACTGTCTGATTATCCACCATCCCTGTCTGATTGTCCACCACCACTGTCTGATTGTCCACCACCACTGTCTGATTATCCACCATCCCTGTCTGATTATCCATCACCACTGTCTGAATATCCACCACCACTGTCTGATTATCCACCACCACTGTCTGATTGTCCACCATCACTGTCTGATTGTCCACCATCACTGTAATCTATATTTTTATAATAATTTATAATCTAAAGGTGCCAGAACTCAGGCTTAGGTTTTATTCACACGTCCATGATCATCGCTCCAAACTCTGATCGCAATGCATGAACTGGCCGTGCATAATATGTGGTTAAACCTTTTATTAAACAGCATGAGACATTTTGACAACTCTGGAACATTTGCAAACTGTCTGGTCTTAGTTTGCACTGCTTTTATTAGACGTTAAGTAAAACGGCTCCAATGTAAGCAGCTGTGCCCTTCATATTGGGTGGCCGTGGCACCCTCGATCACATAATCAGTGGGGGTTCCAGGAATCAGACCACCAATCTAATACTGACGCCCTATCCTCAGAGTTGTTCATTATGATCAAACTCGCAGAAAACCCCTAGCATTGCCTATTACTTCCAGGCAACTCTGATTATCATCTTCTACTGACTGATGCTCTGTTACGGTATGTACCACTATAGCTGCCTGATAATCCACTACAATTGTCAAATAATTCACAATATACCATATTTTTTTTATATCTTCACAGCTTTAGACACATCCTCTGACGGGAGTTCAACAGGCACAAGTGTAAGTAATGAACTCACATCTATGAAGTCTTAATAGGAAATCTGAATAAAAAGTTTGAGAATGTATTCAAAAGTACAATGTTAGTCAATGAGGCAGGGCACCTGTCCAATTTGTTTTTCCTCAGACCGAGTGGTCCAAGAAAAAAATTTGCAGCATGCACAATTTTCCTTTTTAAATTGGATGTACAAGAAAGATATTAGTGTAGTCTGATGTCCATGGACTGACCGAATAGAGAAGATGGAGGTTTTTTGTTTTTTTAATATACTTTGTTCTCCACCTCCGGGAAAAATGGATCCCAACCTGACCAAACTCGGATCAGAGTCTGGTTAGCACAATCAGACCATTTTCCCGGATGAATAAGATACAATTGTGTGACCCCAGCCCAGCCTCATTGTGGGTATAGAGGAGCCTCATAAAATGAATAAGTATGGATTGGTTATGCTTTAAAATCCAGTGTAGACTAAAGGAATCCAGCACAACACAAACCCACCCCCACACACCTTCTTGTATTTTCCGGATTATAAAACACACTTTTATTTCCATCAAATTGGGGGGAAAACGGGGGTCTGTGTTAAAATCCGAATCTTTAAAAAAAAAAACACAAACAAAAAAAAACACATATATTCCCGAGGTGGGGTTGTGGGGGTGCATGCGCCACTTTTCACTGTCAACGGAGGGTTGGGTTAACGCCAGCAGCTGCGGGAGGTCGTGGCACTGGGCTCTGCCATCTCCGATGTCCCAGCATGCATTTCCAAGCTGTAATACATGCTGTCCAAACATCAAGAAAATGGCCGTGGAGTCGGCGCATGTGCAGAGTGCGATCCACAGCCATTTCTTGAAGTCTGGACAGCATGTATTACAGCTCGGAAATGCATGCTGGGATATTGATGATGGCAGAGCTCGATGTCGCAACGCACTGCAGCTCCTGGCTTTAACCCCCCTCTGTGGACCAATGAAAACCGGCTTATGCACCCCCTTCAACCTCCACTTGATAAGCCATGGGGGTCTATGTACAAGGATGGGAGATTTATGTTACAGGATTGGGGGCATATATATATCAGGAGGGGACATATATACCAGGATGGGGGCATGGATACCAGGATAGGAACCATATATATATCAGGATGGGGGGCACAAACACCAGGATGGGGGCATGGATATCAGGAGGGGGCACATATACCAGGCTCGGGGACATATATATTGATTGTAAGACAGACACTGGCATTACAAGACGGACCCCATTTAATATTAAAAGTTATATTTTTTCTCTTTTCCTTCACCAAATTTGGGGTGCGCATTATAAAGCAAAAAAATATGATATATCTTGCCTTCTTAGTAGCCTCCACGCTGTATCATGGTCCCTTAGTAGCCTCCACTATTTGATACCCCCCAGTCGGAGGTCTAAACTCCTGTCGCTTACTTAATCCTTTGGCCTCTCTCAATGGTCCTCCACAGCCACCCACACAGACGGACATACACTAGACCTCATCTTCACCCACCTCTGCTCCCTATCTAACCTCACAACCTCCCGTCTCCCCCTCTCTAACCACCATCTACTGACTTTCTTATCCCTGTCCGCCTCACCTGCTCTCTAAAGTCCAGCTACCAGCGCCCACCCCCTGCAGACTCTATTCTACCGCTGTCCTCCATGTATTCACTCCATGACATAGCAAGTGCCATTGTCTTCTACAACTCCATGCTGTCATCAGCTATTGACTCAGTCGCCCCTCCAGTGCATGGCAAAGTACGACGAATCAATACACAACCCTGGCACAACAACTTCACCACCACCGGTACCAACCACTAGCATATTAGTAGCCTGCAGTGGCTGAAAGTCTTATTGTAGGGTTTTGGCATTGCTACTGTTCTTCTTACATAAAGGATATATTAGTTTGTTGGTGGGTCGATGACCTTCTGAAAAAGCTGAACTCCTTGAATGTGCTGCAGGTACCACCTTGTGCTACTAGTAGAAATAAGGACAAAACAGCTGGAGAAGCAGCCAGGAAGGAGAAGGATGACTGGAATGGTCTATGGCATCACCTGCTCGCTTCCCTCTTTAAAGGTCACCTGTCAGCTGTTTTGGGGGTTGTACACCCTGCCCACCACCTTTATCATGATGTAATTGGGGTTCCTGTAACCCCTTTATATCCCCAGACGTCCCCCTGCACCCCAGAAATAGAGTTTTATTCTGTCCGATGCCACATTCTAATTTCTGTTAGGGGTCATAAGGGGGTCTGCAGATTGTGGTCAGCACCGCCCCGCTCCATGCAATCACTACCCTCCTGAGTGTGTGTAAGTGAATGACATAGCGACATCATCCACACAATGCCCACGTCTCGCTCCTGCGCAGACGCCTCACTGTGCCCTATTGAACAGACAGTGATTCCACTGCGCAGGCGGGAGACTTCTGTCTCTCATCAGCCGCACAGTGCCTGACATCACACGCCTGCGCCGTGGAATCACTGTCTGTTCAATAGGACACAGTGAGGCGCCTGCGCAGGAGCGAGACGTGGGCATTGTGTGGATGATGTCACTACATCATCCACTTACACAGTTAGAAGTGGTGATGTTTGCATTAAGAGGTGATGACCGCAATCCAGATGATCAAACCATGAAATTAGCATATGGCGCGGGACAGTGAGGTGCAGGGGGACGTCTGGGGATATAAAGGGGTTACAGAAACCCCAATTACATCATGGTAAAGGTGGTGGGCAGGGTGTACAACCCCCAAAACTGGTGACAGGTGACCTTTAAGGGAGTTTTGCTGCTGAGCTTCATGTCAAAGAGGATGACGGCATTGATTCACCCCATGATTTCACTGGACAGATTGATATTCCTAATTGACAGGGGGTTACACTGAGTAAATCTTCTCTTCATTTTTAAGCAGTTTATATAAAAAAAAAATGCTGCAACAATATCTAAGCTTAAAAAAAGAGAAAATAAAAAAAACACTTCCGATATCACAACAAAGCATTGCATTAATTTTGCAGTATTAAATAAGGTAGTTTGCAATTTTCTTGCTTTTTCTATCTATTGTCACTCACCTGCAATTAGGGCTTTTATCATAGACTGGATGGGCCCGATTCTATGGTATCAGGTGATTCTAGAAGGTGTGCGACTACATATTATACCAACTACTCCCGCTACTAATCACAGCATCACTGAGGAGGGCAGGGGGAGCCACTGCTGCACGGTGTGACCGTGGCTTGGCGGGTGCTGCTGCTTACCATCCCCCTGTGCGATCACTCTCCCATTGTGCTGTCTCTCACACCTATGCACTCTCTCCCCCTGTGTGCTGTCTCTAATCCCCTGTGTGCTGTCTATTCCCCCTGTGTGCTGTCTCTAATCCCCTGTGCGCTGTCTTCCTGTGTGCTGTCTCCCCCCCCCTGTGCGCCGTCTCTCCCCCCTGTGCGCCATCTCTCCCCCCTGTGCGCCGTCTCTCCCCCCGTGCGCTGTCTCTCCCCCCCCCGTGCGCTGTCTCTCCCCCCTGTGCCCCCTCTTGCCATGTGTGTTCCCTCTCCCCTTGTTCTGTATCTCCTCTCAGAGCATTTTTTCTTCTCCCTGTGCGCTCTCTCTCTCCCCTGTGGGCTCTCTCCCCTTTTGCGTTCTCTTTCCCTGTGCGCTCTCTCTCTCCCCTGTGTGCTCTCTCCCTTTGTACTGTCTCTTCCTCTTATGCACTCTTTCTTCCCCTTGTGCTGTGTCTCTCACCCCTGTGCATTGTCCGTTTTCTCCTGTACACTGAGGAGCAGTGGCACCACCCTGCATTCCACAGTGGAACGCAAATGCAAGGAAGTGTCATCACGGGCAGCAGTAGCAGCAGGATGGGTCCACCAGGTGTGAAGGAGTGGACCCAGGTGCAGGCGATAACTTGATTGATCAACTGCTTCTTCACACTCCAGTTTAACTGTAGTTTACACAATGTCCAATAGGTGGCGCTGTTTTTGGGACAAACTTACAGTCATACAACCATACAGACAGACTGGATAGGGCTTTTGTATATTGGATTTTGTCCCAGTAGCAGGATATTATGAGCTGTAGGATGAAGCTACTGAGCCAATAGTGTTACTCAGGATAGCGTGCTGCCCCCCAGCAACACAGAAGTAAAGAGACCTGGAGAGCAGTGGGGCGCTGATCTTATATTGGAAATAATAAATACAATATAACACAACTCTGAACATTCTGGCTGTGGATGCTTCTGTGTGGTTCCAGATTTATTGCAATAACTGACAGATATGTTTTTTTATTACATTGGTATAATTGATGATTTTTTTTATGCAGTTTTATTTATCTTTTGTCATTCCAGATAGAGATGACCAAAGCTGAGGACGTCCAGTGACACAAGCTGCAGAGATTCTGTTTTTCCAAACCAAAGATCTTACATTGTATCACACTCTGTAACTTAAAGGAGATTTCCCATAAACAAAGTTAATTTCAAAGTTCAATTTAACCAATAGATGTGGTATGATCAGACCATGTCCCTGTACGGTCAGACACATCCATTACACAGTACATAGCAGGGACACATATATAAGATTATCTCAGCACAGGAGATGTGGTATGATCAGACCATGTCCCTGTACAGTCAGACACATCCATTACACAGTACATAGCAGGGTAGCAGGGACACATATATAAGATTATCTCAGCACAGGAGATGTGGTATGATCGGACCATGTCCCTGTACGGTCAGACACATCCATTACACAGTACATAGCAGGGACACATATATAAGATTATCTCAGCACAGGAGATGTGGTATGACCAGACCATGTTCCTGTACGGTCAGACACATCCATTACACAGTACATAGCAGGGACACATATAGAAGATTATCTCAGCACAGGAACATTTTTTTAAACATCCAATTGTGGCAATTATTATTCCAAGATCTATTGATTAACATGAATTTTTTTCATGGTAAACCCCCTTTAAGAGAGCTGAATTATACCAGAAGCCATATTTTTTAGATTATTCTGTCTTTGAGAGGTCATACAGATTGTCATATTGTGGATCAGTAATATGGGACCCATGTACTAGTCTACACTTTTTGTTACACTTGTCACAAGATTTATGTAATTTACGCCATTGCTTGTATAGATTATAAATGAATGACTGAAAAGGTACAAATAATTTTTCCAGTCCGAGGCACAACCAGGTAATTAGATTGTTCAAAAGATTAATAATATAAAACAGTTTAATACTGAGGAACACACAATGCGTTTTGGCTTTCTAGTAAAAAATGAGACTAGTTCAGGTATGGTATACAGCATGTGAGCTCTTGGACAAAGTTTCATTGTATAAAGACAGGTGTGTGTACTTCCATTGGGGCAGGTGTGTGTAAGGCAGGTTCTCAACCACAGCTGGTTTCATACTAGCGTATTTTGGAATCCAGGGGCGTGCAGGAAAATCCCCATAATGATGACACTCGCAAGTCTCTCCGGCCCCATTGAAAGTCAATGGAGCCGAAAACTGATGTGGGGGCACACAGCTGACGCCGGATTCACACGGATGCCGAAAACAGCTGTATGAAACCAGCCTAAGTCAGGCTTCAGAAGGAGGCCACAATATCATTTGTAATATAACAAAAAGATTGAAAGAACACTTGACATAAAAATATTACTTATTACAGAAAACGGTTAATTACTAAACAATTATACAAATCTGAATGGTAATGGATATGGATATACATATTCTATAAATATCTGTTAAAAAACATTTTAAAATATTTAACTAAAGTTTATATATAAGCAAATTTATGTATACCCCTGCCACCACATCGTGTCGTCCGTCAGGGTAGAGTGTTTGCAAACAGAAAATAGAGTAGGATTCATCACGATTGAGTCTCCGTGTTCTATTGTAGAATTCAATGAATGACTTATTTAATACAGTATTAGGTCCAAGATCCAGGGATGTGCTCGGACTGGAATAGTCATCTTAAGTGTTCAGTTTTTTTTAAGTTGTGTTCATTTCGACAATAACTAGATGTAAAAGTTCTTTGCAGTGTTGTAGTTAGTATTATACAGTAATTATGTAGTGTTAATAGTTCATTTCTGTTGCAATGTGTATTATTATTAGTATAGTGTAGCTCAGCTTCACTTACGCAGACTTTACAAAGACAGTTATTAAGTTTAGAAAACAAAGGATTAAAGGGACTCTGTCAGGTTATTTTTTAGTATGATACTAACAGTCCCCTTGAATAGTGCCTGGGCAGACCTTTCAGAATATGTAAAAATCATTACTGTACCCTTTGTAGTTCTCTTGCTATAAGCATCTTCACACCCTGTAAAACATAATTGTCATGACTCTCCTGAGTCACAGTATCCAAATGTTATTTAAATGCCCACGCCTATCCAAGCTGGTATTCTGTCCCTCCCCTCTGTGGTCTGTTACACTGAATCTCAGGCTTCTGCAGGCTGCTGGGGAGGGGGTTGAGAGGGGGGAGGTGTTTTGTGCTACAGTTCTTGTAGTAACATCACTAGTCTGTGCTGTCTGTGAGAGATTTCTATCTGTTTTATATGAACGTTGGTTTTCCTACATACATGTATTGTGTGCATCTGCTGAGCAAATGATCAAATGTTCATATAAACACACAGAAATATTTCAGAGCACACACTACACACATGCCTCAGATACACACAATGAAGATCTCAGAGCTGCATCTGCTAAGAGCACACACCTCCTCCCCCCTCCTTTCTCCTCTGTCTTCAATGAGTCCCTGCACCTAGAGAGTCATCCAAACACAGCATACAGATTACAGAAGGGCAGGGCAGTGCAGTGATGCATGAATATTCATTCCTTGGGGAGTGGGCAGCAGAGAACTCACTGTGATTGACAGATGGAATTAATCTTTTATTTTGAAGTTTACACAGGATAGGAGGGAAGTATGAATAATAGAAATACATGAATAGAGAGAGTTTCACCAGAGGAATTAGAAAATTATATTAGTTACATATGGATTTTTGACCTGACAGATTCCCTTTAAGGGTTGATCTTATTACAATGTATAAATATATGAGGGGACAGCACAGAGATATTTATAATGGTCTTATTACACCTAGGCCTGAGACTGGGACAAAGGGGCTTCCTCTACATCTGGAGGAAAGAAGGTTTAATCATAATCACAGATATTTCTATACTGTAAGAGAAGTGAGGCTGTAACAGTGTATCCCCCCTAGCCTGTTTTACATGGCTGGGTTTTTATCGATAAAAATTGATATCGGGGGGCCGCATTGCTTGTAGGATTAAGTGCCATTTTTAGTAATACCAGAATTTTTTGCTCAATGTAATAAAGTACAAATCCTGATCTTCTGCTTTTAGTAATGTCTCCACCGTGATTCCCTTCTTGTAGCAATGTCCCCATCTTGATCTACTTCTTGTAGTAATGTCCCCATTCTGACCCTTCTTGTAGCAATGTCCCCATTCTGACCCTTCTTGTAGTAATGTCCCCATTCTGACCCTTCTTGTAGTAATGTCCCATCCTGATCCCCTTTTGTAGTAATATCCACCATCCTAGTTCCCTTTTGTAGTAATGTCTCCATCCTGATCCCCTTTTGTAGTAATATCCCCATCATGATCCCCTTTTGTAGTAATGCCCCATCCTGATCCCCTTCTTGTAGAAATGTCCTCATCCTCATCCCCTTTTGTAGAAATCTCCCCATCCTGGTCCCTTTTTGTAGTAATGCCCCATCCTGGTCCTTCTTGTAGTAATGTCCCCATCCTGGTCCTTCTTGTAGTAATGTCCCCATCCTGGTCCTTCTTGTAGTAATGTCCCCATCCTGATCCCCATCTTGTAGTAATGTCCCATCCTGATCTCCTTCTTGTAGTAATGTCTCCATCCTGGTCCTTCTTGTAGTAATGTCCCCATCCTGGTCCCCTTTTGTAGCAATGTCCCCATCTTGATCTCCTTCTTGTAGTAATGTCCCCATCCTGGTCCTTCTTGTAGTAATGTCCCCATCCTGATCTCCTTCTTGTAGTAATGTCCCCATCCTGGTCCTTCTTGTAGTAATGTCCCCATCCTGATCTCCTTCTTGTAGTAATGTCCCCATCCTGATCTCCTTCTTGTAGTAATGTCCCCATCCTGGTCCTTCTTGTAGTAATGTCCCCATCCTGATCTCCTTCTTGTAGTAATGTCCCCATCCTGGTCCTTCTTGTAGTAATGTCCCCATCTTGATCTCCTTCTTGTAGTAATGTCCCCATCCTGGTCCTTCTTGTAGTAATGTCCCCATCCTGATCCCCTTCTTGTAGTAATGTCCCCATCCTGATCTCCTTCTTGTAGTAATGTCTCCATCCTGGTCCTTCTTGTAGAAATCTCCCCATCCTGGTCCCTTTTTGTAGTAATGCCCCATCCTGGTCCTTCTTGTAGTAATGTCCCCATCCTGGTCCTTCTTGTAGTAATGTCCCCATTCTGACCCTTCTTGTAGTAATGTCCCCATCTTGATCTACTTCTTGTAGTAATGTCCCCATTCTGACCCTTCTTGTAGTAATGTCCCCATCTTGATCTACTTCTTGTAGTAATGTCCCCATTCTGACCCTTCTTGTAGTAATGTCCCATCCTGATCCCCTTTTGTAGTAATATCCACCATCCTAGTTCCCTTTTGTAGTGATGACCCCCATCCTGATCCCCTTTTGTAGTAATATCCCCATACTGATCCCCTTTTGTAGTAATATCCCCATACTGATCCCCTTTTGTAGTAATATCCCCATACTGATCCCCTTTTGTAGTAATGTCCCCATACTGATTCCCTTTTGTAGTAATGTCCCCATACTGATCCCCTTTTGTAGTAATATCCCCATACTGATCCCCTTTTGTAGTAATATCCCCATACTGATCCCCTTTTGTAGTAATGTCCCCATACTGATCCCCTTTTGTAGAAATGCCCCCATCCTGGTCCTCATATTGTAGTAATGTCCCCATACTGATCCCATGAGCAGTTCTGGGTGCATGTCTCTAATCTCTGCTTGATAGTTCCAGCAGATACTAGTGCATTTTAATGAATTACCATAGAATATCATCAAAAAGTTAATTTATTTCAGTAATTCAATCCATAAAGTGACACACATCTATTATATAGAGTCATTACACACAGAGGGATCTATTTCATGTGTTTATTTCTGTTAATGTTGATGATTAACGAGAACACAAAGGTCATTATCTCAGAAAATTAAAGTAGGGAGAATGAAAGGTTAAACACCGCGCTGCCGTATTCCACAAGACATCAAAGGGGGAATATAATATTGATTTATTAGTCAATGTGTTTCAGGACTCCGAGGAACACCCTGAAATATAATATTGATTTTTGATGATATTCTAATTAATTGAGATGCACTAATAGTAGCATAGACAAAGATCTTTACAAAAAGTATTTCTGCAGATCGTTTATGAGATGCTAATTATGCCTGGAATCGGATGCCAAATAGGCGTCTGATCCCGACATTTTATCTGATGCCCGCCCTCCTGTCACCTCGTTCCTGTCAGCTGTCTCTCCCCCAGTCCTCTCCTCTTCTCCCCTGTGTCTCCTCTCTGCACCCCCGTCCTCCCCTCTTGTCCCCCGGTCCTCTGATGTGCTCCCCCTCCTCCCCTCTTGTCCCCCAGTCCTCCAATCTTTTCTCACCTGTCCACGACTCCTGCACGGTCCCGCACGCTCCCGTGTCTCCCGATGTCTTGCTGTTCTGTGCTGACAGGACCAATCGTGACGTCACAATCACATGACTGCCAGTTATTGGTTACTGGCGGTCATGTGATTGTGACATCACGGCAGGTCCTGTCAGCACAGACAGCAAGACACCGGGAGACGCGGGTGGGCCTCGTGGACAGGTGAGCATAGATTTTTTATTTTTTTTTGTTAACCCCTTACTTTCCTGTTAGGAGCTATTTTAGTGTACTGAGCATGCTCAGTACACTAAAATCGGGTCCGAGGAGACATCCGATGTTTCCTCGGACCCTTCTCCATAGGGCCCCATGTTAAATTGATCGGACCGAATCGGATGTGCACTAAATGTCATCCGATTTGGTCCGATCCGATTCTGTCCGATTTTATTTTCGGTGCAAAAATCGGAGCATGCTCCGATTTTTGCACCGATAAAAAAATCAGACAGAATCGGATCGGACCAGATCGGATGACATTTAGTGCACATCCGATTCGGTCCGATGCCCATAGGGCTGCATTGGGGCCAAAATCGGATCCGATGCTGTCCGATTTTTATCGGACAGCATCGGAAATGAAAAATCCGTAGTGTGAAACCAGCCTTAGTGGAACGAACGCCCCTGCAACCAGACAAAGCTGTAATCAACATCTCATAAACAATCTGTAGAAACACTTTTTCTAAAGATCTGTAAAGGTACCTTTACACGCGGCAACTTTTCAAGGAATTTCACTGACAATTTGCTGGTTGCAGTGAAATCATGGAGACATTGTTACATTTGTACACAGCCACAAGATAGAACAATGTGTCCATGATTTCACTGCAACCAGTAAATTGCCAGTGAAATTCCTAGGAAAGTTGCCGCGTGTAAAGGTATCTTATATGTATACTACAACCTGCTGGGTCTATCAGAAAGGGATATCCACCCAGAACTGCGCGTGGCTTTGGGTGCACAGGGGGAGCTGGACAGGTTCCCTTTAAATGTGTTACACTTGTGTCATCGTTCAACCTTAAAATGATGAATTAATAGTTTATTTTGAGTGATATTGGTCAGACGTCTGTGCACAGTTGTATCATATGTATAATGGATACACAGCACTGCACATCAATTACTGCCTGTTACAAAGTCCCGATATGTATTTATTCTTTGAAAATAAAGCTTTACAAGCTGAAGTCGTCTCCCACCATGTTTTGTTTTATTCTAATTGTTTTACATTACGTTTTCTTGAGGATATGACTTTCTGATCATTTTTTATTGTTTCTTTGCCCTGTCTGCCATTCTGTACAATGCTGGACTCATAACTGGCTTCCAAACGTCTTGAACAGCATGTTCAAACTGTAATCTCCTCCCACCTCTCATCTAACTCTGTTTGACGACCTTCAATCCGTCTTCCGCCCCACCGAAACTGCCCTGACCAAAATAACTAACGATTTACTTACGTCCACCGCTAACAGACACTTCTCCGTCCTCCTCCTTCTAGACCTGTCCTCTGCATTCGACACAGTCAACCACTGCCTCCTATTACAGATTCTCTCTTCCATTGGTATCACTGACCTTCCCCTCTCCTGGATCTCCTCCAACCTTTACAACCACACATTTAGTGTCTCCCACTCCCACACGACCTTTTCGCCCCATCCCCTCTCTGTTGGGGTCCCTCAAGGCTTTTTCCTGGGTCCCTCCTTTTTTTCAATCTATACCCTTGGTCTCAGACAACTCATAATGTCCCATGGCTTCCAGTATCACCTGTACGCAGACGACACCCACATCTACCTCTCTGGCCCAGATGTCACCTCTCTGCTGTCCAGAATCCCGGAGAGTCTATCAGCCATATCCTCCTTCTCCTCCTGTCGCTTCCTAAAATTCAATGTAGACAAAACTGAACTCATCATCTTTCCTCCATCTCACACACCTTCCTCACCTGATCTATCTATCACAATAAATGATATCACACTTTGCCCTGTACCGGAAGTCCGCTGCCTCGGAGAAACCCTTGACTCTGTCATGTCCTTCAAACCACACACAAGCCCTCGCCCCCTCCTGCCGCCTCCAACTCAAAAATATTTCCAAAATCCGTCCCTTCCTCAACCCTCAATCTACTAAACTACTAGTGCTCGCCCTCATCATCTCCCGCCTTGACTACTGCAACCTCCTCCTCTCTGGTCTCCCTGCTAACACTCTTGCACCACTTCAATCTGTCCTGAACTCTGCTGCCCGACTAATCCACCTCTCTCCTCGCTATTCCTCCACTTTTCCCCTCTGCAAATCCCTCCACTGGCTCCCAATTCCCCAGCGTATCCAATTCAAACTACTAACATTGACTTATAAAGCCGTCCACAATCTGCCCCCCCATATATCTCTGAACTAATCTCCCGACATCATCCAACTCGCAATCTTCAATCCTCCCAAGATCTCCTCCTTTCCTCCACACCTGTACGTTCCTCATCTAACCACCTGCAAGACTTCACCCGAGCATTCCCCATTCTCTGGAATTTTGCACCCCAAAACGTCCAACTATCCCCCACACTCGGAACCTTCAAGCGGAACCTGAAAACCCATCTCTTCAGAACAGCCTGCAATAAGAAAAGATAAAGGAGACAAAACGAGGTGCAATAGTGCCCTATCAATATGACACAGATCTTTGCACACAGATCGAAAGATGGTGCACTCACCTTATCTAGTTGTGTGTACCCACAACTAGTTTAAATCGCATGTGGTTTAAGAAGCTGCCGCAGGACCTCCACCTCCACGTAGTACGTGTAGGAATATCCAAATCCAGGGATGGTGTATATACAGTCCACGCTGCTTGAAATAATCACTCCAAAGTCTTGAGTAAAGGACCCCCCTTCTTTATTTTCCACCTACGCGTTTCGATGCTATTCCAATGCCCTGATGACGGTGCTTGGAATAACATCGAAACGCGTAGGTGGAAAATAAAGAAGGGGGGTCCTTTACTCAAGACTTTGAAGTGATTATTTCAAGCAGCGCTGACTGTATATACACCATCTCTGGATTTGGATACAACCTGCAATGACCACAGTGCCGCCTCAAAACCACTGGACCCAGCGCTCCACCTGCACTGGACCCGGCGCTCCACCACCACTGGACCCGGCGCTCCACCACCACTGGCCCCGGCGCTCCACCACCACTAGACCAGGCGCTCCGCCACCACTGGACCTTGTGCTCCAACACCACTGGATCCTGCGCTCCACCACCACTGGACACCCGGCGCTCCACCACCACTAGACCAGGCGCTCCACCACCACTGGACACCCGCGCTCCACCACCACTAGACCAGGCGCTCCACCACCACTGGACCTTGTGCTCCACCACCACTGGACCCAGCGCTCCACCTGCACTGGACCCGGCGCTCCACCACCACTGGACCCGGCGCTCCACCACCACTGGACCCGGCGCTCCACCACCACTAGACCAGGCGCTCCACCACCACTGGACCTTGTGCTCCAACACCACTGGATCCTGCTCTCCACCACCACTAGACCTGGCGCTCCAACACCATCGGACTGGCGCTCTACCACCACCAGAGCAGACCCAACCTACTGTCTCTCTCCACTGCCCTGTAGAATGTAAGCCCGCAAGGGTAGGATCCTCTCTCCCCTCTGTACCAGTCTATCACTGTTAGTTTGTTCATTGTATTTTTATCTTGTTTGTATGTCTTTCTCATGTACAGCACCATGGAATCAAAAGTGCTCTATAAATAAATAATATTGTATAATAATGCACTTTTGATCCCTCATTGTTCAAACAAAACAGGTATCTGATATTTTTATTCTTAAACCCTTTACACACTCTTGTCAATTGTTCAACCAACTTCATGTGGTCGAACCTGGGACGCTTTACGACCTTCCAGAAGATGTTCCCATATAGACTAGAGGCATACTTGTGTAAGGGCCAACAGGCCATGTAACCAGGTGCTAGGGAAAGGTACTTAGTTTGTCTTAATGTGTAAATGTCATTGAAGAAAAAAGAAAGAACAATACTGCACTGGTTGTTAATGATGGGTCACATAGCAACTAAGGATAATGCTTTTTTGTGCCATATGACTTTTTTTCTCATATTTTTCTGTGCTCTTTTAAAAACTGCATTTTATGGCTGTGTGGGCATGGCCACCATCTGCCAGCACTGAGAGCAGGCTGATAGGGAGCAGTGTGACAGCAGAGAAGGGGTTAACAGAGATCCTGACTGAGCTGGGTGGAGCCAGATGATAAATCAGAAGCTTGTGCCAAGGAAAGAGGAGTTTACACTGTTCCTGACATTGCTTAGCAACTGTGCTGTAATCTGAGCTAGTCTGATACATTGTTTCCTCGCCAGCTGCAGTCAGCAGTGTAGGCCCCACCCCCTTTCCAATATATGGTAACATGCCCCGTATTCAGTGTGAAGACGTATCTGACTGAGAATGAACATATGTCTGCTTCACACACAGTCTAGTGGGGACACCTTGTGGAAGGTTTAGGAATGGATTTCAGCCAGAATTCTCTTAAAGTATATTTCAAAGTTTATGAAAATCTCTTGCCCTACATTACTATTAAATAAAAATGTAATCAGCGGTTAAGCTTTTAAAGAGATATTTATATATAATCCCAATTAATTGTTTCCTAGCCACAGGTGGAAGAAACTTCATCAGCACTAATGTGGGCTGAGCACTCGTTGACATTTTGGTTTCTCTCTTTGCTCAATTCATCCCGGACCATCTCTGTTGGATATATAGCGCGTGATGGTCAGGTCATATTGTGCAACCATTCACAAAAAGGTTTGTTCTCAAAAGAAAAATGTACGAGCAGATAACATGCTAAGATCCAAAAAAAAAAAGTCCCCCAATACACTACCAGTGGTGTACCGCTAATTGCAGCAGGCCATGCAGCCGCTTTGGGACCAAAGAGACATGGTGACCCGCCTCCATTGCCTGAGGCTCCTCCCCATCCATCCGTCACGGGGGCCTAGTGTCAGTGTCGGCACTGGCACTTCACGTCTGTCTTCTCCCACTTTGTCTGCCCTGCGCTCTGAAGTCCAGCACAGCGGAGCGTGATGATGTCACTGCTGCCGTCACTGTGCTGAGATGTTCAGAGTGCAGGAAACTCAGAGACCGGAGCAGCAGGAGAACCGAGAAGATATTTATTTAATCAGTGAGTACTGTGGCCTGATAGCTATGGGGTGCATTATCATAATAAGAGGACTATAGGGAGTGCATTATACTATATAGACAACTATGTTCGACCCATTATACTATTTAGAGGGCCGTGAGGGAGCCTTTATACTATATGGAGGGCTATTTGAGAGCCAATTATTCTGTTTGGAAGCAATTATACAGTGTAATGGTTTGTGTGGGGGCCATCATACCGTGTGGAGGGCTGTGTGGGGTCCATCATACTGTGCGGAGGGCTGTGTGGGGTCCATCATACTGTGCGGAGGGCTGTGTGGGGTCCATCATACTGTGCGGAGGGCTGTGTGGGGTCCATCATACTGTGCGGAGGGCTGTGTAGGGTCCATCATACTGTGTGGAGGGGTGTGTGGGGTCCATCATACTGTGTGGAGGGGTGTGTGGGGGCCATCATACTGTGTGGAGGGCTGTGTAGGGTCCATCATACTGTGTGGAGGGCTGTGTGAGGGCCATCATACTGTGCGGAGGGCTGTGTGGGGGCCATCATACTGTGCGGAGGGCTGTGTGGGGTCCATCATACTGTGCGGAGGGCTGTGTGGGGTCCATCATACAGTGCGGAGGGCTGTGTGGGGTCCATCATACTGTGCGGAGGGCTGTGTGGGGTCCATCATACTGTGCGGAGGGCTGTGTGGGGTCCATCATACTGTGTGGAGGGCTGTGTGGGGTCCATCATACTGTGTGGAGGGCTGTGTGGGGCCTATCATACTGTGTGGAGGGCTGTGTGGGGCCTATCATACTGTGTGGAGGGCTGTGTGGGGCCTATCATACTGTGTGGAGGGCTGTGTGGGGTCCATCATACTGTGTGGAGGGCTGTGTGGGGTCCATCATACTGTGTGGGGGGCTGTGTGGGGTCCATCATACTGTGTGGGGGGCTGTGTGGGGTCCATCATACTGTGTGGAGGGCTGTGTGGGGTCCATCATACTGTGTGGAGGGCTGTGTGGGGTCCATCATACTGTGTGGAGGGCTGTGTGGGGTCCATCATACTGTGTGGAGGGCTGTGTGGGGTCCATCATACTGTGTGGAGGGCTGTGTGGGGTCCATCATACTGTGTGGAGGGCTGTGTGGGGTCCATCATACTGTGCGGAGGGCTGTGTGGGGTCCATCATACTGTGCGGAGGGCTGTGTGGGGTCCATCATACTGTGCGGAGGGCTGTGTGGGGTCCATCATACTGTGCGGAGGGCTGTGTGGGGCCTATCATACTGTGCGGAGGGCTGTGTGGGGTCCATCATACTGTGCGGAGGGCTGTGTGGGGTCCATCATACTGTGCGGAGGGCTGTGTGGGGTCCATCATACTGTGCGGAGGGCTGTGTGGGGTCCATCATACTGTGCGGAGGGCTGTGTGGGGTCCATCATACTGTGCGGAGGGCTGTGTGGGGTCCATCATACTGTGCGGAGGGCTGTGTGGGGTCCATCATACTGTGCGGAGGGCTGTGTGGGGTCCATCATACTGTGCGGAGGGCTGTGTGGGGTCCATCATACTGCGTGGAGGGCTGTGTGGGGTCCATCATACTGTGTGGAGGGCTGTGTGAGGTCCATCATACTGTGTGGAGGGCTGTGTGAGGTCCATCATACTGTGTGGAGGGCTGTGTGGGGTCCATCATACTGTGTGGAGGGCTGTGTGGGGTCCATCATACTGTGTGGAGGGCTGTGTGGGGTCCATCATACTGTGTGGAGGGCTGTGTGGGGTCCATCATACTGTGTGGAGGGATGTGTGGGGTCCATCATACTGTGTGGAGGGCTGTGTGGGGTCCATCATACTGTGTGGAGGGCTGTGTGGGGTCCATCATACTGTGTGGAGGGCTGTGTGGGGTCCATCATACTGTGCGGAGGGCTGTGTGGGGTCCATCATTCTGTGCGGAGGGCTGTGTGGGGTCCATCATACTGTGCGGAGGGCTGTTTGGGGTCCATCATACTGTGCGGAGGGCTGTGTGGGGTCCATCATACTGTGCGGAGGGCTGTGTGGGGTCCATCATACTGTGCGGAGGGCTGTTTGAGGTCCATCATACTGCGCGGAGGGCTGTTTGGGGTCCATCATACTGCGCGGAGGGCTGTGTGGGGTCCATCATACTGTGTGGAGGACTATGTGGGGCCTATCATACTGTGTGGAGGGCTGTGTGGGGTCCATCATACTGTGTGGAGGGCTGTGTGAGGTCCATCATACTGTGTGGAGGGCTGTGTGAGGTCCATCATACTGTGTGGAGGGCTGTGTGGGGTCCATCATACTGTGTGGAGGGCTGTGTGGGGTCCATCATACTGTGTGGAGGGCTGTGTGGGGTCCATCATACTGTGTGGAGGGCTGTGTGGGGTCCATCATACTGTGTGGAGGGCTGTGTGGGGTCCATCATACTGTGTGGAGGGCTGTTTGGGGTCCATCATACTGTGTGGAGGGCTGTTTGGGGTCCATCATACTGTGTGGAGGGCTGTTTGGGGTCCATCATACTGTGTGGAGGGCTGTGTGGGGTCCATCATACTGTGTGGAGGGCTGTTTGGGGTCCATCATACTGTGCGGAGAGCTTTGTGGGGCAATAATACTATTTGGAGTAATTTTAGGGGCCACTATACTGTATTGAGGGCTGTGTGGGGGTCACAGGGATTATACTGTGTTGGGTGCACCATACTTTGCCAGGGTAGTTGAGGAGGGTACAGTAGGATCATCATACTCTGGGGGGATCATACAGTGTTTGGGGGACACTTTTGTTGGAATCACACTTCACGGGTGCAATAAAAGGGGAATCTCCTGGCTCCATTAGGAGGAAAATTATGTTGTAAAGGTGAAAAAGTTGTCAGATACGCTATTATGTGACCCAGAGCATTATTAATTTTTTTTTTTTTTTAGGGGGGGGCTTGTAGGAATTCTGCTCTGGGGCTCCAGGAGTTCTATGTATGCCAATGCTCCAGCTCTACCGTTCTTGTGGTCCCACATGCTGCACCTTCCTGTGACCACTGCAGCCAATCACTGCTGCATGTGAGGTGGTAGGAGAATGCTGAGACCGGAGATTGCCTGCAGCGGTGAAGCACTGCACTGTGATGTAACTGTTCTGCCTTCGTTCTCGTTATGTGATGTGAGTTCCAGCATACAGCCAAGGCTGGTATCACATCGGGGTTTTTTCCTGTCCGTGGATCCTACTTTTTGCAGGACCCCACAGAAAGGAACAAACAGCATCGGAGGTGACCGCCAGATGGTATTTCTGTGTCCAGGTCCGTGATTTTCACAGACAGAGCTGTGCGGGACACTTTCACTTCCGCAATGTATATACATACACTATATACATGCATTGTGGAAGTGAAATTAAGTAAAGCAAGGGTTAAAATAAAAAATATATATGCTCACCACTCCAGCGATGCTCCGATGCCTCCATCTAGCTCCCAAGGGTTGAAGGACCTGGGGAGGCGGGGCTATGATTGGGTCACATGACTGCACTTACCGCGGTAAACGGTCACATGACCTGATCAGCTGATCAGGTTGCCACACAACGCCAGGTCCTGTCCTGGGAGCTAGATGGAGGCATCGGGGATCGCCGGAGAGGCGAGAATATAATTTTTTTTTTTTAACCCTTGCTTTACTTAATTTCACTTCCGCAATGTATGTGTATAGTGTATGTAATATTAAAGTAGGGAGGATGAAGGGTCTGAGAGATAAAATATGACCTAAATAGGTATCAGAGGCTTCACCTTGTGTGGTTGTGAGAGTCACAACTATAACAGCAGATCACGGCTGCTGCAGTCCCCAGCGTGGTGCATATAGAGTAGGGAGGATGAAGGGTTAAACACCACGCTGCCGTATTCCACCAGACATCAAAGGGTGAATATAATATTGATTTATTAGTCAATGTGTTTCACGGCTCCCAGAAACATGACAATATGATATTGATTTGTCCTGAGGAAGCGGCCATGGAGCCCTGAAAGGTGATGACTAATAAATCAATATTATATTCACGCTTTGATGTCTGGTGGAATGCGGCAGCGTAGTGTTTAACCCTTCATCCTCTCTACTTTAATTTCCTGAGATAATGACCTTTAGGTTTTCATAATCATTAACATGAAATAGATCCCTCTGTGTGTAATGACTCTATATAATAGATGTGTTTCACTTTATGGATTGAATTACTGAAATAAAGTCACTTTTTGATGATCTTCTAATTCATGGAGACGCTCCTGTAATTAGCCATTTCATGTTTGAGAAAAAGCGTGTAAGTTCCAAAACTGTGAATGTGGCTGGTTCTAAGACGATGGGTGTAAGTACGGTATAACTTATCTTCCTAAGGCGGCCGTCACACGGTGAGATATCCTTAGCGATATTGTAAGCGATCACGTGCACGCGCAATCGCTTACAATATCGCTCACATCGCTGGTGAGATGTCACACAGACAGACTCACCAGCGATGCGGAGCCGCGATCTCGCTCGTTACTATGGTACACATCGGGTTACTAGGGCCGCGCGTCGCTTAGTTACCCGACGTGTACCATAGTTACCATCTCCCAGCATAGGCTCTGCTGCTGGGAGATGGATCATCGTGGTGTCATACACCACGATGATGCAGATCGTTGCATCGTTCATCGCTAGATCTGAGAACCGAACCTCAGATCAGCGATGTCACGATCAAGCGATGTCACATCGTGAATCGCTTGTTTACATGCAACGATATCTTGCCCGATATCGCTTAAGCGATCAAAAAGGAGATCGCTTAAACGATATCGGGCAAGATATCGTTCCGTGTGACGGCCGCCTAACACATCAAGAAAAGTATTAGGCTGCCTTCACACTAGCGTTTGTGTCTGCATGCTGATGGCATGCAGCCACAAACGCAGGCCAAAGCAGTGCCATTTTGATGTGTCCGCAGCGGAGAATGTCCGCCTGCGGACACATCACTGTGCAGCCCGGGCAGGCAATCGGAGGTGTCCGGGGGCGGGCCGGAGGCGGAGATCAGCGGCGGAGATCTCCTCCTCCCGGCCGCCGGTAAACTCCGGGACATGTCGGCGGGGAGAAACAGTTGATATGACAGCTGTTTGAATCTCCCGTGCCAACACCGAGAGGAGATGTCGGCGCGGGAAGATTCAAACAGCTGTCACATCAGCTGTTTCTCCCCGCCGACACCGCTAGCAGATTACCGGCGGCGAGGAGGAGATCATGAGAGGCTCCAGCTGATCTCCCGGTGGCCATCGGTGATCTCCTGTGACATCACCGCCGGCCACCGGGAGAGATTCCAATGGGTCCGCAGCGTTCTCCTGCGGTGTCATGCGCAGAACACTGCGGACCCATTGACACCAATGCATTGTTTGTGCGCTTGGGGACGCTTGCTGATTTTCCAAGGTCCCAGAGCGCACAAAAAATGCAGCATGCTGCGTCCCAGGTGCGGACAGGAGACCCTGGAGGGAGCAGATATCTTCCGCATCCGCACCCGAACGCAGCTGGCAAACGCCGGCACTATGCATTCCTATGTTAAACATAGGAATGCAGTGCACATGCGTTTAGCTGCGTTCACATACGCTAATGTGAAGGCACCCTTAGAATCTGAGAGTCCTCGGTGGTTGATACCTTTTAATGGTGAACTGAGAAGATGGTAAACATAGCAAGCTTTTGAGATAACTCAGGTCTCTTCTTCAGGTTTAATTAAGAAGCGATCTGAGCTGTCTTGAAAGCTTGCTATGTTTACCATCTTCTCAGTTCACCTGTAAAGGCCACGTTACACACACAGATATCTGTTCAGATATTGGTCACAGATCTCTGGTTGCAGTGAAATCATGGACACATTGTTACATTTGTGCACAGCAACAGGATAGAACAATGTGTCCATGATTTCACTGCAACCAGAGATCTGTGACCAATATCTGAACAGATATCTGTGTGTATAACATGGCCTTAAAAGGTATCAACCACCGAGGACTCTCAGATTCTAAGGGTACCGTTACACGTCGCAACATTGCTTGCAATATCACTGGCAATTTGCTGGTTGCAGTGAAATCATGGACACATTGTTACATTTGTACACAGCAACAAAATACAACAATGTGTCCATGATTTCACTGCAACCAGTGAGTTGCCAGCAATATATCTCTGTGTGTAACGGCACCTTTATACTTTTCCATCTACTGGGTAACACGGTGCAAACATTATTTATCTTAAGACAACCAAGTAATCGAAGATTTATTTCAATGCTTTCCGGTAGCAGCCATTAAAGTGTTAATGCTCCTTTTTTCTCAAATCATGTGATATTTTCACTTTCACTTTCCTCCTCTCCCTCCTCGTCCTCCATTGCAGTCAGTCCGTCCTCCCTCCCCTCTATGTGACCGGTTTGGTGTTTGCTCGGTTCCTTCCTGGTTACATTATTGCTCCTTTCTATGAAGATGACGATCCTCCCTCTGCTCCTCCTGGCAGTGTCCGGGGTGGATTCCGGTGAGTCCGTTATGTCGTTACATTATATTTGTCACATTGTTTTGTGTCGCTGTCGTTTTCTATCATCGCAGTTTTATGATCTTTTGATGCAACGAGTAACTTATGTCGCTTAAAAAGATATTTTATTATTTCACATTAAAGACATGTACCATAATAAATTGTACGTGTAGATACAAAATATATAAACCTATAATAATGCAAACAGAAAATGACTGAAAGGCAGGGACAGTCGGGCGAGAGCCGACGTGCCGAACACATGCTACGTTCCAAAATGATAACCGTATCGGCAGGAGCGAGGTGCAAACGGTGCATTGTCAGGAAGGACGCACCGCCGGTAACTTATATGTCTACACTACTTGGAGCACCACTGGCTTCTACAGGAATGTTTTTTTTTTACTGATAAGGAGCCAGGGGTGCTCCAAAATGCGTAGACATATAAGTTACTTTCTTCATCTCCATTCCGGCGGGGCGTCCTTCCTGACAGTGCGCCATTTGCACCTCGCTCCTGCCGATACTCTTCTCTCCTTGTGGCGGCTGCAGCAGTCATAGTTCTATATGTGTGCATAGTGGTTACGGCCGGGTGAGCCCCCAATGTGTATATACCCCTGTGATATCACACATAAGACCCTATTTATGCACTTTCTGACATTCCAGCTTGCTTTGTATCAATTTCCAAAATCATAGAGTAAAGCAGCGAGACTCAGAAAGTACAAAAAGCTCGTCTCAATAAATTAGAAGATCACCAAAAAGTGACTTTATTTCAGTAATTCAATACATAAAGTGACACACATCTATTATATAGAGTCATTACACACAGAGGGATCTATGTCATGTGTTTATTTATGTTAATGTTGATGATTAATGAGAACCCAAAGATCATTATCTCAGAAAATTAATGTAGAGAGGATGAAGGGTCTGAGAGATAAAATATGACCTAAATAGGTATCAGAGGCTTCACCTTGTGTGGTTGTGAGAGTCACACAATCACGGCTGCTGCAGTCCCCAGCGTGGTGCATATAGAGGAGGGAGGATGAAGGGTTAAACATCGCGCTGCCGTATTCCACCAGACATCAAAGGATGGATATAATATTGATTTATTAGTCAAGAGTGGAGAGGCCACAATCCAAGAGACTGGAGGAAGAGCAGACATACCACAATCCAAGAGTCTGGAGGAAGATTGGAGAGGTCATAATCCAAGAATATGGAAAAAGGGAGGAGAGGCCACAATTCCAGAGTCTGGAGGAAGAGTGGAGAGGCCACAACCCAAGAGTCTGGAAGAAAAGTGGAGATACCACAATCCAGGAGTCTGGAGGAAGAGTGGAGAGGCCTCAATTCCAGAGTTTGGAAGAAAATGGAGAGGCCACAATCCAAGAGTCTGGAGGAAGAGTGGTGAGGCCTCAATCCAAGAGTCTGGAGGAAGAGTGGAGAGGCCTCAATCCAAGAGTCTGGAGGAAGAGTGGAGAGGCCTCAATCCAAGAGTCTGGAGGAAGAGTGGAGAGGCCTCAATCCAAGAGTCTGGAGGAAGAGTGGAGAGGCCTCAATCCAAGAGTCTGGAGGAAGAGTGGAGAGGCCTCAATCCAAGAGTCTGGAGGAAGAGTGGAGAGGCCACAATCCCAGAGTCTGGAGGAAGAGTGGAGAGGCCTCAATCCCAGAGTCTGGAGGAAGAGGGGAGAGGCCATAATCCAAGAGTCTGGAGGAAGAGTGGAGAGGCCTCAATCCCAGAGTGTGGAGGAAGAGTGGAGAGACCACAATGCAAGAGTCTGGAGGAAGAGCGGAGAGGTCACAATCCAAGAGTCTGGAGGAAGAGAGGAGAGGCCACAATCCAAGAGTCTGGAAGAAGAGCGGAGAGGTCACAATCCAAGAGTCTGCAAGAAGAGTGGAGATACCACAATCCAGGAGTCTGGAGGAAGAGTGGAGAGGCCTCAATTCCAGAGTTTGGAAGAAAATGGAGAGGCCACAATCCAAGAGTCTGGAGGAAGAGTGGTGAGGCCTCAATCCAAGAGTCTGGAGGAAGAGTGGAGAGGCCTCAATCCAAGAGTCTGGAGGATGAGTGGAGAGGCCTCAATCCAAGAGTCTGGAGGAAGAGTGGAGAGGCCTCAATCCAAGAGTCTGGAGGAAGAGTGGAGAGGCCTCAATCCAAGAGTCTGGAGGAAGAGTGGAGAGGCCTCAATCCAAGAGTCTGGAGGAAGAGTGGAGAGGCCTCAATCCAAGAGTCTGGAGGAAGAGTGGAGAGGCCTCAATCCAAGAGTCTGGAGGAAGAGTGGAGAGGCCACAATCCCAGAGTCTGGAGGAAGAGTGGAGAGGCCATAATCCAAGAGTCTGGAGGGAGAGCGGAGAGGCCACAATCCAAGAGTCTGGAGGAAGAGCGGAGAGGTCACAATCCAAGAGTCTGGAGGAAGAGTGGAGAGGCCACAATCCAAGAGTCTGGAGGAAGAGCGGAGAGGCCACAATCCAAGAGTCTGGAGGAAGAGTGGAGAGGCCACAATCCAAGAGTCTGGAGGAAGAGGGTAGAGGCCTCAATCCAAGAGTCTGGAGGATGAGTGGAGAGGCCTCAATCCAAGAGTCTGGAGGAAGAGTGGAGAGGCCTCAATCCAAGAGTCTGGAGGAAGAGTGGAGAGGCCTCAATCCAAGAGTCTGGAGGAAGAGTGGAGAGGCCTCAATCCAAGAGTCTGGAGGAAGAGTGGAGAGGCCACAATCCCAGAGTCTGGAGGAAGAGTGGAGAGGCCATAATCCAAGAGTCTGCAAGAAGAGTGGAGAGGCCATAATCCAAGAGTCTGGAGGAAGAGTGGAGAGGGCACAATCCAAGAGTCTGGAGGAAGAGTGGAGAGGCCTCAATCCCAGAGTCTGGAGGAAGAGGGGAGAGGCCATAATCCAAGAGTCTGCAAGAAGAGTGGAGAGGCCACAATCCAAGAGTCTGGAGGAAGAGTGGAGAGGCCTCAATCCCAGAGTGTGGAGGAAGAGTGGAGAGACCACAATGCAAGAGTCTGGAGGAAGAGCGGAGAGGTCACAATCCAAGAGTCTGGAGGAAGAGAGGAGAGGCCACAATCCAAGAGTCTGGAAGAAGAGCGGAGAGGTCACAATCCAAGAGTCTGCAAGAAGAGTGGAGAGACCACAATCCAAGAGTCTGCAAGAAGAGTGGAGAGACCACAATGCAAGAGTCTGGAGGAAGAGAGGAGAGGCCACAATCCAAGAGTCTGGAGGAAGAGTGGAGAGGCCACAATCCAAGAGTCTGGAGGAAGAGTGGAGAGGCCATAATCCAAGAGTCTGGAGGAAGAGTGGAGAGGCCACAATCCAAGAGTCTGGAGGAAGAGGGGAGAGGCCACAATCCAAGAGTCTGGAGGAAGAGTGGAGGGGCCTCAATCCAAGAGTCTGGAGGAAGAGTGGAGAGGCCTCAATCCAAGAGTCTGGAGGAAGAGTGGAGAGGCCACAATCCAAGAGTCTGGAGGAAGAGTGGAGAGGCCACAATCCAAGAGTCTGGAGGGAGAGCGGAGAGGCCACAATCCAAGAGTCTGGAGGAAGAGCGGAGAGGTCACAATCCAAGAGTCTGGAGGAAGAGTGGAGAGGCCACAATCCAAGAGTCTGGAGGAAGAGCGGAGAGGCCACAATCCAAGAGTCTGGAGGAAGAGTGGAGAGGCCACAATCCAAGAGTCTGGAGGAAGAGGGTAGAGGCCACAATCCAAGAGTCTGGAGGAAGAGTGGAGAGGCCTCAATCCAAGAGTCTGGAGGAAGAGTGGAGAGGCCACAATCCAAGAGTCTGGAGGGCGAGCGGAGAGGCCACAATCCAAGAGTCTGGAGGAAGAGCGGAGAGGCCACAATCCAAGAGTCTGGAGGAAGAGTGGAGAGGCCACAATCCAAGAGTCTGGAGGAAGAGCGGAGAGGCCACAATCCAAGAGTCTGGAGGAAGAGCGGAGAGGCCACAATCCAAGAGTGTGGAGGAAGAGTGGAGAGGCCACAATCCAAGAGTCTGGAGGAAGAGCGGAAAGGCCACAATCCAAGCTGCTTGAGGTCTAGTGTGAAGTGTCCACAATCAGTGATGGTTTGGGCCATGTCATCTGCTGGTGAAGGTCCACTGTATTTTATCAAGAGTAAAGTCAGTGCTGCCGTCTACCAGGACATTGTACAGCTCTTCATGCTTCCCTCTGCTGCTATTTGGAGATGAAGATTTTATTTTCCAGAAGGCCCCTGTCCACACTGACAAATATATCAATACCTGGTTTACTAACCACAGTATCACTGTGCTTGATTGGCAGCAAACTTGCCTGACCTAAACCCCATAAAGCAGGGGTGGGGAACTCCAGGCCTCGAGGCCCGCCAACAGTGCAGGTTTTCAGGATTTCCTTGGTATTGCACAGGAGTTGGAATCATCACCTGTGCAGGTGATTATATTATCACCTGTGCAATACTAAGGAAATCCTGAAAACATGACCTGTTGGTGGCCCTCGAGGCCTGGAGTTCCCCACCCCTGCCATAAAGAATGCATGAGAAACACCAGACGACGGAGATGAGCTGAAGGCTGCTGTCAAAGCAACCTGGGCTTCCATAACCCCTCAGCAGCCACAGGCTGATCGCCATCATGCCACACACATTGATGCAGTAATTAATGCAAAAAGAGTCCAACCAAGTATTGAGGGCATTTACTGTACAGTCTTAGTATTAGGCCCCAACATTTATGAGTTATAAATCATTATTTCAGTTGGTCTTATATAATAATCTAATGTTCTGAGACCTTTAGGTTTTCATTAATCATCAACATTAACAGAAAAAAAACACATGAAATAGATCCCACTGTGTGTAGTGACTCAATCCATAAAGTGAAACACATATATAGAATTACTGAAATAAATGAACCTTTTGATAATATTCTAGCTAATGAGATCCTCCTGTATATAGTCATGGACAGAAAAAATGGAAATATCACTACAAATGACTCCATAGTCTGAAAAAGGGGCGAGCATAGTGCAGAGTATTTAAGCAATATAAAGGATACATTGCAAATATAAAGTGAAATATGTAAAAAAAAAACTTGATGTTAGTTTATAAAGATCTAAGAACAGATATTGTGCAAATATTTAAGTAATATTAGAAATATAAAGTGCTATTTGTAAATTACCTAAAAACTGCACCTCAATAGGTTTAGAGTATAGACAGCAGTAGCCTCATATATTAGACAGTATGTATCACTTCCAGGCACCACAATGGTATGACAATGTATATACTATTGTATTGTCAATGCATGGTGAGTAAATGGTGAATATATGGTAACTAGACAATAAAAAGACAAAGCAAATTAGAAACTTACTCACAAAAGCCTCTGTGCTGCTGAAACCCCGCCACACCTACGCACGTTTCGATAATCCTTTATCAGGAGCTGGGGTAGATGTAAGGAAGCAGAAAGCTGCGAGTCCAGTCATGGAAACACATAATAATAAGGGACAATCACCTTTCACATCTGGTGCACAACCCACCGGAGGAGGCACCACTAATGCCAATATTCACCAATAGGCCAAAATGTACATGTGGGCCTCTGCCATAGGACTGGCGCATAGTATTAAAAAGACAGTATTAGTAGGGTCAAAAGTAACAGTGGGTTACTATAGGGGTCATCATTGGAGACACAGGTAATGTAACACAAAGGTCGGTATTGGAGGGGTCACAGATAACAGTGCAGTACCACAGGGGTCAGTATTGGAGGGGTCACAAGTAACAGTGCAGTACCACAGGTGTCAGTATTAGAGGGGTCACAGAAAACAGTGGGGTACCACAGGGGTAAGTATTGGAGGGGTCATAGGTAACAGTGGGGTACCACAGGGGTCACTATTAGAGGGGTCACAGGTAACAGTGGAGTAATACAGCGGTCAGTATTGCAGGGGTCACGTGTAACAGTGGGGTACCACAATGGTCAATATTAGAGGGGTAACAGGTAATAATGGGGTAATACAGGGGTAAGTATTGGAGGGGTCACAGGTAACAATGCGGTACCAAAGGGGTCAGTATTAGAGGGGTTACAGATAACAGTGGGGTACCACAGGGGTAAGGGTGCCATTACACACAGTGATGTTCCAGCGATCCCAACAATGACCAGGATTGCTGGAACATTGCTGTGTGGTCGCTGGGGAGCTGTCACACAGGCAGATCTCCTCAGGACCAGAGACCAGGGAGCCACTTCCACATCGCTTGTAACCATAATAAACACTGGGTATCTAGTCATCGCGCGCTGCTTAGTTCCCCGGTGTTTACCATGGTTACCAGCCTGGGAGGTCGCTGATCGCTGGTCTCTCACTGTCACACGCAGCGATGCATGCTGACCAGCGGGAGACCAATGGCCAAAAAATGGTCCTAAAGGATGTGCAGCGATCAGCGACCTCACAGCAGGGGCCTGATTGCTGCTGCTTTTCACACACACCGATATTGCTGTGTGTGACGTACCCCTAAGTATTGGAGGGGTCACAGATAACAGTGGGGTACCACAGGGGTCAGTATTGGAGGGGTCACAGCTAAGAGTGGGGTACAACAGGGGTCAATATTGGAGGAGTCACAGGTAACAGTGGTGTACCGCAGACCACAGGGGTCAATATTGGAGGAGTCACAGGTAAGAGTGCGGTGTCACAGGTAAGTTTATGAAAAACTGAAAATTATGAAAACAAAATATAATCAGTTTCCAGCATCACTTTATTCCCAACATGCAGTCGGCATCTCCCAACTCCCAATATTATTACCGTCTATCTCTCTGATCCTCTTAGACAGTCACACTCTGCGGTATTACTACACGGGGGTCACGGCTCCGGGATATGGGATACCTGAGTTCTCCATCATTGGCTATCTGGATGACTGGTGCGTTGAACTGTACAGCAGCGACACCGGCAGAACCGGACCGGTGGCTTCATGGATGCAGGGGAAAGAGAGTCCGGAGCACTGGGAGAGGGAATCCAAGATCGACCAAGAAAATGAGGCGGTGTTCAAACAAGAAGTGCGGCTGTGGAACAAGAGATTCAACCACACGGACGGTGAGAACACAACGTCCTACATGGTGGTTACACATATTTACACATTTATTTGAAATTGTATTCCGCATGTTGTGTGACGCCCAGTGGACACGGACAGTCAAAGGTGGAGAACAAAATGTGTCCGTGCCACACATGTCATTCTCCTTCCGTGTATCATTAAACACGAGCTGTGTATGAGGGAGTCGTGGAGTAGAAGTCACGGAAACTGAGGAGTCAGAGTTGGAGTCGGTGGTTTGCCTTAACGACTCCTCAGCCCTGGTAATCACAGTGGTGACAAGAGCAGTCCCCTTTTTATACCCCTCAGCTCCCATTTTAGGGCATTGTGTCCCACAGGATTGGTGGGAGATAGCTGTTTTCTCATTGGTCGCTAGTTTAATCGGATTGAATAATTGTCCTCTGAAGGATTCAGTCTAGTACACCGCAGGGCGCTAATGCAATCTGCAATCAGCAGCCATTCCACAAACTAGTAGACAAAAGTGTACACAAGACAGTCTCATATGAAGCAATGGCTCATGTCCCTTGACTTGTAGAACAAAGGAATAGTGCACGTGGCATAATTAAGAATATTTCACCCACACACAAGTAGCCAGATGCTGAGTTGTCACACTACAAATGTATAATTTCTAATTCTATACATTCCCTGTGTATAACATGTTCCTGTATCGTGGGCAGGTCTCCACTTTGTGCAGGTGATGAGTAGCTGTGAGCTGCGAGATGACGGCAGCACTGTAGGATTCGAGACGTTTGGGTACGATGGGGAAGAATTCATGTACTTGGATGTACACACAGGATCATTTCACCCTACCATGCCCCAGGCTCAGTTAATCACACAGAGGTGGAACAGACCGGATGTCAGAATGGGCGAGAGATACAAGGTTTATCTGGAGAATAAATGTATTGATTTACTGAAGAGATTTGTGGAGCACGGAAGAGAAGTCCTGGAGCGGAGAGGTGATTGCCTATAGTCTTTCCATCTTACATCAGTGCTCATTAGACAGTAACCATTGCTTATCAGATCCGGTCACTTGCGTAAAAAATTGAGCAAAATATCTTGCAAAAATCCCTGAGCTCTCCTGATTCTGCCACTTTTTTCCGCTTTCTGCTGCATCGCTTTATTGCAGAGATATTCACATTTGTTTCTTCCAGAGGTCATCATGTGACATCTCTGCTTGTAGTTCACCTACAGGGCGTTTCTTCAGAGCCTTCTCGGGGGGACGGGGACACTGCCAATCACAGCTGAAGACTGATCTAACCTTCACAGGTACCACTGAGCTGTGACTGGCAGTGTCTGTGAAGGAGAGGTGAAAGCACACCCCCAGAGAAGGCTCTGAAGACACACCCAGCAGCACTACAAGCTGAGATTTCACATACTGCCCTCTAAAAGCAACAGATGTGAATATCTCTGGAATACAGCGACGCAGCAAAAAATGGAAAAGAGCATCAGAATCGGGGGCACTTAGGGATTTTCTTTATCAGGCATTTAACTCAATTTTGTTTGAGCATCTGTTAGGTCCTACTTAAATGTTTAACTGGATCATATGTCTCTAACAGCTCCTCATACTGTACATTTTATAGTCCATACACTGTATGATCATAGCTGTGGGGAGTCTGTGATGTCCTTTGTTTGTTTGGGGTCTACTAAAATATTTTATATCTCTCAATCTTAGTTCGGCCCCAGGTGAAGGTGTCCGGTCAGGAGAAAGGTGACATCATGAAGCTTCACTGTCAGGTGTACGGATTTCACCCCCGAGCTGTGGATGTGCGGTGGATGAAGAACGGGGAGGACGAGGTTCCCTTATATGAGACCACACGTGTCCTCCCCAATCCTGACGGCACCTATCAGATCCGGGTCAGCGCGGAAGTGATCCCCAAAGAGGGCGACAGATACTCCTGTTACGTGGATCACAAAAGCCTGGTGGAGCCGCTACTGGTAAATTGGGGTGAGTTTATTCAGTAAAGGGGTTAGCGATTCTGCCTTCATCTCCACCACTTTATCTCTGCTTTAACCATCATCCGCCATCAGCTGTGACTGGTCTGAGTCAGAAACAAGCAGCAGTAAGAGCGGATATGACCAAACATGCAAGGACAACACAATATGGTCAGGACACACTACAGCTCTCGATAAGGCAGCTGGAAAGAGTCAGCTCAAGGTGTGCATGGGGCTTAAATGAAAGGGTTATTCCCAAACATACAAATTAGGATAGGAAATAACTTGGTCATCACTGGGAGACGTACCACTGGTACCCCCAAAGATGGTGCTTTTACTGTCTCATCTTACCTGGTATGCAGGTGCACAATGCTCCATTCATCATCTATGGGGCTGCTGGATAAAGGCTGATACTGAGGTCCAGCACTCCGCTATCTCCAGTGTTATATAATAAATATAACACTCAGTATTTAGACCCCCAGTGATTAGAAAGTTATGTACAGAAGATATTGTCATTTTAGGATAACTTGTAAAGTGGTGCAGTAGTGGAGTGCGAGGTAAGGCCCAGTTACACACACATAATTGTGCAGAGATTGTTCGCAGATCTCTGGTTGCAGTGAAATCATGGACACATTGTTCTATTTTGTGGCCATATACAAATGTAACAATGTGTCCATAATTTCACTGCAACCAGAGATCTGTGAACAATCTCTGCACAATTGTCTGTGTGTGTAACGGGGCCTGTAGTCATTTGCTGCTCCCTACACATTGTTTTTCACATCAAGTACATTTTTATTAGTTTTCAGCACTTAGGTAACAATAATCCTTGTACAAATATGGTTTCAAATTATGCACCTATACAATTTGCAGCCCTTCTAGCAGGGCTGTGGGGTCGGTAAACCAATCCTCCGAATCCGACTCCTCAATTTTCGGGAATCCGATTCCAACTCCACTAAAATGGACCCCGACCCGACTCCACATCTATGGCTGTGAAGTCAGAAAACCAAACATCCAACTTAGATTCTGACTCAATTTCCCTGAATTTGACTCCAACTGCACCAAAATGGACATCGACACCACAGCCCTGGCTTTCAGAACCACCGTCCCCAAACCACCCCAACACCTCTCAAAACACAGGGTAAACATTCCACTCGGCAGCAGGACGTCGTGAGCGATCGTCATTACATTGCAATAACGTGTATATTCATTATCTAATGTGGAAGAGACCTGGCAGGGGAGAACCAAACCAACCGCTCAACCAAGATGAGCAGTCGTATAACTCATTAAGCCGCAGGAGCAGGTCCTCCCCGGCACATTAAATCAAAAGGACGTCCTGCATGGGTGTGTCGCCTTGTACTGGGTAGGTGATAAGCCTTTGCAGGCTGCATGATGGTGATAACCTCGGCTGGCCAGGACCAGATGTTAACCAGTTCAATGAGGGAGATCACTACATCTTAATAAACATTATTTTACTTAACAACTATTTGATGACAACTATGTGCAGTAGATAGCGGGTGCACAATGTCTTGTATATTTCATACATACATCTTGGACACAGAACATGAATACACAGCTGCTTTGCTTCTTCACACTCATTTGTTCCTGCCTCTATTTGTCTCACGTCACCACAGCCCGGCTTATCTCCACAGAACAGTCCATAAGTGTTATTTCTTCCACCCGCGGTTCTGCCTCTTGTTCTTACAGGAGCTGATTTGACAATATGGCCAAACTTAGTCTCTTGCTCTCTGACACTGTGTCCATGGCAAACACTTGGTCTCAGTTTTCTGTTCCATCCTGGTCCGTTAATTTAAGAGTTATAAACTAAAAGTCGTACTGCGAGACGTCCTTTCCCAGGACCCGTCACCTGTTGATCACTCTGCTCTTTCCTTTGGTCAATCCTCTGACCTCTCTAAAATAGATCACTCTGTATCTCAGTTAACCTTCTCTCTCCAATATCTCGCTTTCCACAGCCATGGTCTCCTTTCCTTCTAGGGACACTCCAATCATGTTGCTCTGTTTTCTAACCAGACCTTAGGTCTGCTTTTGTCACAAGCTAGGCCCTATCAAGCTGTCACTGTCCCTTCAGTCCCGCCTATCCCACTTGGGGCTTGTTCCAAAGTTTAACTCTCACTTATCCTGTTGTCTCTGGCACAACATATCTCAATATCACTAAAGGGGGAGTCACACGCTTCAATATCGCCTGCACGATATCGGCTGCACGTGACGTTGCAGCGATATTGACGCGTGTGACATACTGAATCAACCAGCGATAAATCGCTGGTTGATGATCGCCAGGTTTTAGAATCTGTCCTAAAACCTGGCGATGGTCGCCCGGTGTACACGCAGCATCGCTGCGTGTGACACCGGGAGTAGCGATATTCCAGCTCCCAGCGCCTCTCACAAGCGCTGGGAGCTGGTATCCAAGGTAAACTGCGGGTATCTAGGCAGCGCGCGCTGCCTAGATACCCGACGTGTACCTTAGTTACCAGCCTCCTCCGCTCACCGGCTGGTATCTAAGGTACACAGCGGGTAACTAGGGTCCCTAGTTACCCGCTGTGTACCTTAGATACCAGCCGGTGAGCGGAGGAGGCTGGTAACTAAGGTACACGTCGGGTATCTAGGCAGCGCGCGCTGCCTAGATACCCGCAGTTTACCTTGGAGACCAGCCTGCTCCCGCTTCCAGCAGGCTGGCAGTGGGAGCAAGACATCGTGGAAACGATATTTAAATCGTTTCCACGATGTCTCTGGTCAATTGATCGCTGGTGAGTCTGTCTGTGTGACAGCTCACCAGCAATCAGCCGTCAATGTCGTCAGCGATCATCTCGCTGACGACATTGACGCATGTGACTCCCCCTTAACACATGTTACAATTCACATTGTGCATTACCAACTCTTATCACATTACATATCACAATAGCATTGGTGTCTTCAAGGGGGACCAAAGGCAATATGTCCTTCTGCTTACAAACTCTTTTATAATATGGGAGATACCTCCAATTATATGGGAAGGGGATAAATAAGGTTTAATATGGAGGCCAAACAGACTGTACTTTTAACAGCAGAAATAGTGAGGTGGGATGAGACACGGGTATTCTTCTGCTTGGCCTTACCCAATGTGAGGTGTACAAAATGTCACATGTCAGATGCAGTGTCGGTGCTGTGACTCAAATGATACCATCCGACAGAAGGCTGCGGCCCATCAATGGTCATGTGACTTAACAATGTCACATGACTGCCTGCCGCCACAGAGCTGACATCATAGGAACGACGCCGGTCCGGGAGGAGGGTAGATCTTCTCATTACACTAGCACTTAAGGGAAAAATCCCTCATTCGTCTCTATGCAGATAAAAGGGCGCATGTGACAGCTACTGCAGCTCCTGTACGGCTACATGGTGCAAATGCACAGGAGAAGCTGGAGAAACTTGTCTCTCTTATGTTCTTGAAGGAGGAGGATCAGACAGGACACCTCTGCTCTGTCCCATCGGTCGTCTCCTCATGAATCAACCTACTGAAAAAGTTCTGATATCAGTTTCTTCTTCATTTATACTCTTGTACTTGTTTTTATCACATTCATGACCAGGGCTGTGGAGTCATTATCAGGGAAATTGAAGAGTCGCAGTCGGATGTTTGGCTTCCCGACTCTACAGCCGTGTTCACGACCCCAGACGCTCCGTCACGCCTCTCCAGTTTTATCAGTTTAGTGATTCACCGGCTTCACGTTACCTTTACAAATGATTGGGAAAAGTTTCCACATTCGTGAGACATTCGGCCTCGTAGACTTGTGATAGGTCATGCAAATCTTTTAGGCCCCAATGAGTCTCTGTGCAGGAATAATATCTTATTTTCATGATATTATTATGTGAGAATCTCTTGTGTGTTCATGCTCTTATCATTTCCTTATTTTTCCTTATAGAACCAGCACAGACCGCGCTCCTGACTGTGATCATCACTGCCGGGGTCATCATCATCGTCATCATCGTTCTCACGGGTGCTGGATTCATGTTAAACAAAAGTAAGTGTCAGGAATAATCCCCTAATAAATAACTTCTTAGCATGGTGCTGTCTGTGGCAGGAGGAATGTCAAATTACATGGCACATCTATCATACTCATACATAGGCACAGTATGGATCTATGGAGCTCTATACACTGTAATAATACTTATTAATTTCTATAGCACTATTAATTCCATAGCACTTTAGATACATCAGTAATGTTGTACCCATTGGGGCTCACAATCTAAATATTCTATCAGTATGTGTTTACAATGTGGGAGGAAACTAAACCGGAGTGCCCGGAGGAAACCCACGCAAACACGGGGAGAACATACAAACTCCTTGCAGATGTTGTCCTTGGTGGGAATTGAACCGTGGACCCCAGCTCTGCAAGGCTGCAGTGCTAACCACCGTAGGTGTATCCAGGGGTGAATATATCATTGACGCAATCTATGCAACCATACATGGGTCCAAGACATAAGGGGGCCACATCCAGCTCCAGAGCAGGTGAAAGTGTGCATTATTATCAGCTATTGGACTGCATAGGGCCCATATACTGTTCTGTACAGGACCCTGATGCCGGCCCTGCTCCTATATCTGTGTCCGCCTCTGGGAGTATCGTACCGTTTGGAGTATCGTACCGTTTGGAGTATCGTACCGTTTGGCACAGTTATTTCATCATAAGAAATGAAGGGCCCATTATTTATTTTTGCAGAGAAGGTTTTCTGTTCCTAATTCCATCTCCTCTAATTTCAGAGTCTAAGAGCCATTACACAGCGGCCAGCGGTGAGTAAAGTGTGACTCCTCACTATATGTGATATTAAATAAGCAGACTCAGATATAGGACATATATCCAAGGGGGGTGGGGCTTCTTGGGGAGCTCTGAAGAGTTGTCCCTTCATACTGGGTGATTCCTCTGCGGCCTACAATGGCTGCAGCTTCCATGATGACATCCTCATCCCTTTTTATCCCTCCTCATTCTTCCTCATCCCTCCTAATCTTTCCTCATGCTTCCTAATCACTCCTCATCCCCCCTAATCTCTCTTTACGCTTCCTAATCTCTCGTCATCTCTCCTAATTCCTCCAAATCTCTCCTCATCTGTCCTAATCTCTCCTCATCTCTCCTAAATCCTCCAAATCTCTCCTCATCCCTCTTAATCTCTCCTGATCCCTCCTAATCTCTCTTTATTGCTCCTCATCCCTCCTAATCTCTCCTAATTCCTCTAAATCTCTCCTCATCTCTCCTAAATACTGCAGATCTCTCCTCATCCCTCCTAATCTCTCCTCATCCCTCCTAATCTCTCCTCATCCCTCCTAATCTCTCATCTCTCCTACTTCCTCCAAAGCTGTCCTCATCCCTCCTAATCTCTCCTCATCACTTTTCATCTCTCTTCATCACTCCTCTTCCCTCTTCATTGCTCACCTCATTGCTCCTCTTCCTTCCTCATCCGCCCTAATCTCTCTTCATTTCTCGGCGGACACATGATCACAGCTCTTTGTCTCCTATATTGTATAGAATATTAATCTTTTTGTCTTTCCGCAGATTCGGACCCCTCCCCGGACTCCAGTACATCGGTCACCGCCTGAGTGTGAGTATCGGTCATTATCACATTAAGGAAACTGGTGCGTACACCTTTACCTTCCCCAGTATGTGCCGGACCCTCCGCTATTTCTGTACTGAAGGTGTTCAGGTCCATCAGGTCCTTTTCTGTCCCCCTGATGGTGTCTGATCAGTGAAGTATAAGCCTTTTAACTCCTTTCTCATGAGTTGATTTTTCATTTTTATGCTTTCCTTTTTTCCTCTCCTCTTTCTGAGAGTTGTCACTTCTTTATTTTTCCATCCATACAACCATATAAGAATTTGTTTTGTTGCGGAACGAGTTGTGGTTTTCTCCAACACCATTCATTTTACCAAATAATGTACTAAAAGAGGGAAAAAATAAAATTCCAATTGTGGAGAAATAGTGAAAAATTGCAATTCCGCCTTCTTTTTTTTTAGTTTGTCACTTTTCAGAGTTCATTGTGCTCTATAAACAGATCACTCATCACTGACATTACACCAATGGCAACTTGTATATACGGTAGTTAAGGGGGAAATATATTATATATTTTTTATATTTTACATTTTAGTAGTTAAAACAATTCAGAACTTTCTAAAACAAAACATTAGCTTTGTGTCACCACTTTGTTCTACCTTTGATAACACAACACTTGTATGTTCATATGTATGGGGGGGGGGGTCAGGAGAGGAATGTGTCTGGGCGCCTAAAGTCTAGTCTGATGGCGGGTTTACACGTCGCGATATCGCAGTACAATTTCAATCAAAAGTCACGTGGTTCGCTCGTTGGACCC
The DNA here is from genome assembly GCA_033576535.1 of Allobates femoralis. Taxonomy (NCBI): domain Eukaryota; kingdom Metazoa; phylum Chordata; class Amphibia; order Anura; family Aromobatidae; genus Allobates; species Allobates femoralis. The sequence goes on from JARQOC010000008.1 coordinate 181,350,809, forward strand.
GATATCGTTCCTGCGTTGTATGGTGTGAACGTCCAATGCGATGCAGGAACGATGTCAATGCGATATCGGGGATCGAATGAGCGTGCTATTCAATGCCCCGATATTGCATAGCGATTGAAGCCGGATCGTGCTGTGTAAACGCCCAATTACGATGCGATTTGATACGTCACCCATTCACTCCCATGTTAACTATGCGATCCTGGGTTGGGAGGCGGAGACATCGCACGGACGTTGTATTTCGATATCGCAGCGTGTAAACAGTCAATGCGATGCGGGTGAAACGTGCACTAATTGCGCGCTCCCGCGCCATTGAGTTGCGATATCGAAACGATATCGTGGCGTGTAAACCCACCATTATTTACCGCTATTTTCAAGATCTCTGCTCCTCATCACTGAAGGGAACGTGTGAATCACACGGGGGAACAAACTGTAATTAGGGAAGAGCGAACCAAAGTTTAAAGATCGGGATTCAAATCGAACGCAGACGTTACAAACATTATCAGTGTTCGGGTTCGGATGCTCTACTTACACAACTCACTGGAGCGAGCACCGGTACACTCGTGCTCAGCCCGATGCGAGCCACTTGCAGTGTTTGATTGGCTCACACTTGGGTAAAAGCAGTTATCAGATGTATTACTATCAGTGTACTAAAAAAGAAAAGTGCTGGATGTAGTTGGGTGTAGAGCAGAACTGCTCAGTCAGTGACTTCCAATAAGGTTTGAGTCAAGTTTGGGTCCAGAACAGAACTTTATATAAAGTCTGACTGCACCCCCAGAACCCGAACTTCCACGGGGCCACTCATCTCTAACTGTAATCACATGGCTGCTTACAAGAGATATAGGGAGTTAAGCAACTGTGACGCTAGAGACACTACAAAAAAAAAAGATGTGGCAAACTCACAACTTACGTGATAAGAGGCAAAAGGGGTGGTCAGGCAATCTGGGGTCCGTACCAGGAGTTATATGACCCCATTTCTTTCTTCTTCCAGATATAACGGTTCAAAGTCAGGTTTTCCAGGAAAGCACAATGAGAATCAAAGAGTTAAACAAGGGCTTAAACAGGTAGCGGTAGAGGGGTCCAAATACCAGGAGAATGATAGCAAGTACAAGGAACAGGCACAAGAGTAGTCAAATAACAGTCAGGGTCAGCTAACAGAGATGGCCACACAAGACTTCAGGCAAATGTATGACTGGCAGTAATCTGGGGAAAGCTGCCGAGTTAGGCAACAGAGCAATCACTGTAAGTAGAGACACCTGAGCAATCCAACCCTTCCCAGAAACCGCATGGAGAATAACTCTGTACATAACATACTGACCACTAATCATACCCAAGTAGATTAGATTCAGAAATACAAGAAATTACAATTCTTTTTCCATTCAAAGCAGCAAGCACCAAATTAGTTTGTAATTAAAAAAGCTAAAGTATAAAGAAAGCAGAGACTAGAAAAGGCAATCATTAACTCTTGTCTGCATGTGGTATACTGTAGAATAATAATGTAGTACCAGACACAGCCATGGACGTGGGGGACACTGTTTCTGGGAGAACACAGCCATGCTCTTTCTAATCTCACACAACTTCTACATCTTTTGTCATTTTGTTTTGCAATTTTTTTGTCATTTTAGATGAAGAAGAGAAGACGTAAGACGTTTCAGTGACATAATCCGGAGATGATGTTTTTGCAGTCCTTTATTTCACACACTATTTATTATATGGGATACAGAGGACACCGCAGTCTGTGAGATCCACGGCTCAGATACCAGTATCACCAAGGATAGCTTATACATGGCGTTCTCCCCCAGAGCCATCACTTACACTGCACTGCACGGTATATGATACTGAAGCCTCGATTCTCCATGTGCCGCCCGTACTCCGCTGTGCACAATCACCTTCTAATGGGGCCAGATACATAAAGAGGTCACAATGGTAGGATCTGTGATTTTTGGACTGTGGTGCCCCATGGGGAGGGGTAACGCCAGCTTGTTAACAATTTGCACTAATGTATTTGTTATGTAATGTGTATTGTATTCCTGTGTATCACAGCTACTTTGTAGATATACATGTGTTCTCCATAGACAGCAAAAGTAGACCAGGCAGTGCGGAGGCGACATAGATAACACTCCGCTCAATCCTGGTGAACTGACAAGTGCACACAGCAACTGGCCAGAGCCGATTTGTCTGCCACTCCACCCCCACAATGTCTGCCTCCCGCCACTTCACTGCCACAATGTCTGGCTCCAGCCACTCCACCGCCACAATGTCTGCTCCAGCCACTCCACCGCCACAATGTCTGCTCCAGCCACTCCACCGCCACAATGTCTGGCTCCAGCCACTCCACCCCCACAATGTCTGGCTCCAGCCACTCCACCGCCACAATGTCTGGCTCCAGCCACTCCACCCCCACAATGTCTGGCTCCAGCCACTCCACCCCCACAATGTCTGGCTCCAGCCACTCCACCCCCACAATGTCTGCCTCCCGCCACTCCACCACCACAATGTCTGCCTCCCGCCACTCCACCGCCACAATGTCTGGCTCCAGCCACTCCACCCCCACAATGTCTGGCTCCAGCCACTCCACCCCCACAATGTCTGGCTCCAGCCACTCCACCCCCACAATGTCTGGCTCCAGCCACTCCACCCCCACAATGTCTGGCTCCAGCCACTCCACCCCCACAATGTCTGGCTCCAGCCACTCCCACTCCACCACCACAATGTCTGGCTTCAGCCACTCCACCACCACAATGTCTGCCTCCCACCACTCCACCGCCACAATGTCTGGCTCCAGCCACTCCACCCCCACAATGTCTGGCTCCAGCCACTCCACCCCCACAATGTCTGCCTCCCGCCACTCCACCGCCACAATGTCCTCCTCCGTGCATATCACAGAATGATCTAACTGGCGAGGGTGTTTTGTCCGCTCCCATCATAGATCATACTGTTGCATCCCCTATGTCAGGTGCGGGAGAGTGAAACAAGTCGTAAATCTAAAACCAAAAATTAACGGCTGAATTTTTTGGACATTTCATTGTACTTGGAATTTAGTTCTCAGTTCCCAGAACATCATAATGTGAAATGACTGGTGTAATCCAAAATGACAACTCACCCCGGTAAGAAACGAGCCCTAAAATTTGCACTTTCACAGAAAAATGGAAAAGTTACGGCTTTTAGAAGAAAAAGAGGAAAAAACAAAAGGATAAAAACAAAAAGTTGGGAAGGGGATAAAGTCCTATATAGACCACAGTCCTGGGTTAGATCCCAGAGCATTGGAATAGTCAGTTACACATATGAAAGTTGTAGGTGCAGCAAACCATGTAGGGTTAATGTCTCCTGTACTCACAGAAGCTAAGGGAGGAGCTGTAAATCCCATGAGGCTGCTACCCTACTATGGATAAGGTGCAAGTGTGCAGATGTCAGGGGTGATGCTACACTAAGTGGAGGAAGACTGTTATCAACATGAGATTTCCAGTACTGGGAAATTAGAGATTGGCTTTATTTTCTGCACCTGGCCCATTCCTAGTTGCATAGTCCAGAGTTGCATTTGTACAGACTGGAATATCCCCAACCGCAACACTAAGAAACCCCAGCTCAGACCTGGCTACCTGAAAGGCTGTCGAGTTGTTCCTCGAAACTCCTTATAAACCAGAGGGAGATAGTAGGGCATTATAACCCCGAATAGGGAAAGTGTGCAGAGTGTGCTCACTAGTAGACAAAGGAGAGAACACATCCACATCCCTGACTTTTTGTGCTGCACCACTTCTCTGGAATGCACTACCCACTGTCAGCTGGGCTCGCCTTTATAGTCACAGAGTCTATTAAAGTTTGAGGCCAGATTCACTTTAACATCTCAGTTTCTACTATCGATTAAGAAAGGCTTATCTGTTCTTATTACTATGCAAATGGGAAAGTGAAGACAAGACTGGTCTGGTACTGGTGTAAATCTGGGAATCATAAATTGTATGAAGACAGCACGCGACTATTAGGCTGGGTTCACCTCAACGTCCATTTTTGTTAAGATATGGATAAATCACATCGACATGTAGTGGCGCTAGCAGGTTTTGACACTGAGTCTTGCATCAGGATCAGCATAGAGTATCTCATCAGTCATATTTTTGATATGTATACAGAATTGAAGAGTTGTGGGAATTTTTTAACCTCAGTAAAGGGAATCTGAAATGCAGGTTTTGCCACCTAATCTGAGAGCAGCATAATGCAGGGCCAGAGATCCTGATGCCAAGAATATGTCACTTACTGGGCTGCTCATTGTAGTTTTGATAAAATCACTAAGGCGCCTGAAGGCACACTGTCATGCATCAAAAACAGAATGTTTTTGATGCACAACAGTGATGCGAGTGCTGTGCGTGTGGTAGTGCGGGTGTTGTGCGAGTGTGGTCCGAGTGTGGTGCCAGAGCGATGAATGTGGTGAGACTGTGGTGCGAGTGTGGTCCGTGTACATTGCGTTTTTAACATGGTCTTTCTCTTGCTATATAATATGAGAAAATAGCAGATTGAATAGCTAGATCAGGCTTAATAGTCTCTTGCTGTTACTTCCGGGGCCGCCTATTAAGCTCATTACATATTCACTGCACTGTCAAACAAACAGCCAATAACAGGAGCTCACACTCTATGGAGCCTCTGTGATTGGCTGTTGCAATCAGACTGGATTTCCTCAATCTGGATAGTGATTCTGCTTGGTTGCCGTACACATCAGTGTAGGGCAACCAGCCTGGCGTTATAGGGTGTTAAATAAATAATTATTTTTAAAAAACAAACGTGTGGGGCTTCACAGCAATTTTAAGTCTAGCCTGAGGAAAGCAGGCAAACTGCGAGCCGCCACCCTCAGCTGCCTAATTTTCTCTTGGCTGACAAAAAAAGATTTGTGGGCTCCGCCCTATTTTTAATTGCCAGCCAAGGTGAAACTAGGCAGCTGAGGGCTGGTATTCTCAGCGGGGTGAGGGCCCATTGTTATAGCCCCCTCCCCCCCCGCCCCTGAAAATGGCACATTAATAATAAGCACCATTTCCAGGCGCCTTACTGGGCTCTTCCACTGGCCTTGGTGGCAGTGGCACGCTGGGTCTTAAAAGGGTTAATACCAGCTTTGTCTTTTCAGCTGTGCTCTTCCAATGCTACCGCAGCATCGCAGAGTGCTGGCGTGAACTGTCAATCATCAGGAGGGCACCGCCCCCAGTGGCAGGAGAGTGGTGTGCTCCTGAAGATGAAGCTTTACAACAAACCTTTATTTCTGTTACAATGTATCTCTCACCTGTACTTGCATAGATTTCTTCCCAATATGAGAAATGTCAGCTATAAAGATGTGGCTACGATATGAAGAACATATTACGGTATCCTAAATTAAAAATACTTGTTAGTAAAGGTCCATATTCCCAATGACAATTTATTGTTTATCCTAGGTCACATTATTTTAGTTTCCGCAGACAGTATTATAATAAAACCTACAATTGTAGCATTCACCAATAATGAACAATGACAGAGAATTAAGCCCAAATGATAAGTCTTCAATCCAGAAGAGCAGACTTCTCCTGTTTGGAGCACGTGGTTTTCCCACTGTCTTTTGTTCCAATACACAGAAAAGAAATAAACGTGTATGATAAAATGTGTAATTGTCTTAATTTCGAGAGTTCATTTTCTAGAGCAATGTCAAGGTGCCGACACTTTTAGCCATGACTGTATGTTCACCTGTATTATTATTACAAATAAAGCTACAAATAAACCCTTAGGCTGCGTTCACACGCTGCGCTATTGATCCGCTATTACAGTGGAATGCAAAGAAACGCATTGACGTTAGGGGTCCCAGCCAAGTCATTGCATTTCACTATTTTGCATTTACATATTGAGTATTTGATGAGTTTTTTTACCTCAGGATTTGTAGCCAAAACCAGCAGTGGGTGATAAATACAGAAGTGGTGACGTGTTTCTATTATACTTTTCCTCTGATTGTTCCTCTCCTGGTTTTGGGTACAAATCCTGAGGTAAAAAACTCACCAAATACTCTTCATGGCCTCAGGCTACGTTCCCATGGTATTTGGAGAGTTTTTTACCTCAGGATTTGTAGCCAAAACCAGGAGAGGAACAATCAGAGGAAAAGTCTAATAGAAACACGTCACCACTTCTGTATTTATCACCCACTGCTGGTTTTGGCTACAAATCCTGAGGTAAAAACCTCACCAAATACCATGGGAACGTAGCCTGAGGCCATGAAGAGTATTTGGTGAGTTTTTTACCTCAGGATTTGTACCCAAAACCAGGAGAGGAACAATCAGAGGAAAAGTATAATAGAAACACGTCACCACGTCTGTATTTATCACCCACTGCTGGTAAGAAATTCTGAGGTAAAAACTCACCAAATCCTCAATGTTTGTGTGGCCTAATAGTTTCAGTAACTGATCATGCAAATAAATACAAATTACATATCTAAAGGTGTGACACATATAGATTAAGGCCCTGTGCACACGCTGAGTATTTGATGAGTTTTTTACCTCAGGATTTGTAGCCAAAACCAGCAGTGGGTGATAAATACAGAAGTGGTGACGTGTTTCTATTATACTTTTCCTCTCATTGTTCCTCTCCTGGTTTTGGCTACAAATCCTGAGGTAAAAAACTCACCAAATACTCAGTGTGTGCACATGGCCTAAAACTAAAATAGCATGATGTGCGGAAACCACATCAATATCTTAGCGCTGCCTAAAGGTGAAACTAAACCCCCAGACATCAAAAAGATCCACAGTTCTGACATTTATAGATTCATGGCAAAAGAAATAGTGGCACTCACCATTTGTTTGCTTTATATATGCAATCCTTTATAGGAAATCCATTAAAATAAGAGCAGTTGCAGAAAGACATTCAGACGACGGCTGTTTCGTGCGCGCCTGCACTTCAATAGGTCATGTCAATGTTGGCCTGCATGAAGGCGTTATAACAAGTACGGATTGTGAACCCAAAGACCTCACACCCAGCCAGTGTCACCACAACCAATACTTTCCCCCCTTGCTTTATGGAGGTGGCCAGGGCACCCAAGGTCGAAGCACTGAGCCCCTTGCCTGCGGTTACCACCCTGGGCCACCCTCACACCCAGAGGTTGTGAGAATGTGCAGAAACCACATATACAAATATCTCAGCGTTGCCTAAAGGTGAAACCAAACCACCAAACATCAAAAAGATCCACAGTTCTGACATTGATAGATTCATGGCAAAAGAGAAACAGTCCTTTATTGGAAATCTATTAACATGAGTGCAATTGCAGAGAGACATTCAGACAACAGCTGTTTTGTGCTGCATGGAGACAAAGTACAGGATGGAGGATGGAAACTACGGCCGTTTCCATCCTCCATCCTGTATCTTGTCTCCGTTTTCATGTGTAACTTGCTGAAATAAAGAAGTTCCCCAGCAAAACTTTTGAGTGCTACTGTTTTCTTCGGAGTATGTAAATATAGACCGTGTTATGCGAGTATGCACCCGGGAGCATAAGTGCGGCTTCTGGAATCTGTGGATCCCGATATAAGCACTGACTGATGGTGGTGCACGACCTTTTCTATTATTATAAGTAAAACATACTGTTTTACATTTAGATGCTTTTTATTTGTTTTCTAAGGCCCTTTCACATCAGCGTTTTTGTTGATTTGCAGAAGATCTGGTAGAATTACCGCATCTGCCGCGTAATGGTTGCCCTTGTGGAAATCCCCATTTATCCTCTATAAGACTTGCGGCAAGTGCGGTTTGCCGGAAGCGGCAGATCCAACACTTGCTGTGCGGGAAAACGCTAGTTGCGTTTTTTTATGCGGCCGCAACTGCTGGATCCGGCAAACTGCACTTGCCGCAAGTCTTATAGATGATGAATGGGGATTTCCACAAGGGCAACCATTAAGCTGCAAATGCGGTAATTCTGCCGGATCTGCCGCAAATCAGCAAAAACGCTGATGTGAAAGGGGCCTTAAACTGTTTACTTCAGTTATTGTTTTTCTAGGAAACAAATCACATGATCTCCTGACACTCCTTAGGGTGCCCTCACATCAGCGGTTTGTAGCAATAGCGGCAAATCAGGCAAAGTTGAACTTTTGACCTCAGTTGTGCCTGATCTGCTGGAGGCCGGGACACTTGCGGCAGGATCACGGCAAGACTGCATTCTGCCTAATGCATTCCCTATAGGACTCGTGGACATATGCAGCACTTGCGGTTTTGCCGCGATTTGGCAAATGAGGTACTTGTGGCAAATTTAAAACTGCAGCTAGTGCCAGATTGGCCAGATTGTGGCAAAACCGCAAGTGCCGCACATGTCCACAAGTCCTATAGGGAATGCATTAGGCAGAACGTAGTCTTGCTGCGATCCTACCGCAACTGTCCCGACTGCCGGCAGATCAGGCACACCTGAGGTCAAAAGTTCAACTTTGCCTGATCTGCCGCAATTGCTACAAACCGCTGATGTGAAAGTAGCCTTAAAGGGGTATTCCCATCTCCAAGATCTTATGCCAATATGTAGTAGGTGTAAGAATAATAATATCAGCAAATCCCTTCAATATCAAATTTAGCATAGATCTCCTGATAAGCCGTGTATTCTCCTCCAGTGCAGGACCTCAGGTATCAATAGTTACAACCATGAACAACTAAAGGTACTTTCACACTGGCGTTTATTTGAAATCACGGCAGATGCGGTGAAAAAACCGCATCTGCCGCGATTACCGCATACCGGCTGCACTTGCGGCACGATTGCGGCAAGCCCCATACAATGTATAGGCGGGCCTGCAGCAGGTGCAGCAAGTGCGGTTTTGGCACATGTGGCAGCGAAAAAAAACGCGGTCAGCCGTATTTTTTCCGCGACTACACCTGCCGCAAGTGTCAAAACCGCACTTGCTGCACCTGCCGCAAACCTGCCTATACATTGTATGGGGCTTGCCGCAACCGTGCCGCAAGTGCAGCCGGTATGCGGTAATTGCGGCAGATGCGTTTTTTTCACCGCATCTGCCACGATTTCAAATAAACGCTAGTGTGAAAGCAGCCTTACTGACGTTCCCTATATTCTTGGCTGTAACCCTGATATCTAAGGTCCTGCACTGGAGGAAAAGACATTGCTTATCAGGAGATCTATGCTACATTACTAATTGGAGGGATTTGCTAATATTATTATTACTAGCTGGGAGCCCGATGCACATGCATCGGGATTCTAGAAGGGCGAGTCTCAGACTCGCAATGGTCGCTGCGCGAGTTGACTGAGAACTGCCAATGCTTTGCGCGTATCCACATGACCACGCCGGCTCGCATTGCAAGTCGACTCAGAACTGCTCGCAATGGCCGCTTCGCGGCCAATGCTTCGGGCGTATCCACATGACCACGCTGACTCGCATTGCGAGTGGACTCAGAAGGGGCAAAAAACCTATTCGCAATTATATAATAGATTACACCGACTACATATTGGGACAGGATCTTGGAGATGGAAAACCCCTTTAAGTCTTCAGAAAAAGATGTAAAAATTGATATATTTGCTTCACAATCCATCCGTTTCCATCACTTTTCCGGATCCTTTTTTCCTTTCTATCAATATAAAACCAGGGAGGTTTGTAAAGTCACAACATTGTGATGTAACAGGTTCTCGTCCCCCTTTCGCTTTCCCCGGCTCTCACCTCTCCAGCCTCCCTCTGCCCGGTAACTGATGATCAGCTGGAGACTGATTTTCCTATTGGAGGAAGCTGTCCCTCCCGTCCAATCAGAGCTGAGCTCCGCCCTCCTGTGATACTGTTGCAGTTGTGTCTCGGGTGTTGGTGGATGAACTTTCGTCTTGTTCTCGGGGTCCCCCCATATATCAGAGGAGGATGAGGAAGATGATCCCCCTCATTGTGCTGCTCCTTTATGTGTCTGCGGTGGATTCTGGTGAGTGCGGAACTGATCAGATCTTATATTAATATGTAAATTGTCTCTTCAAAGAGGACTGAACTCTAGAGCCGCCTATTGGAAGTAGCAATCTTTAAAGTCAATATTGACCCTTTAATGACCCTTATCATGTGACCAAGGACATAAGCCGAATCATATTCTCAATTTGCAGACAGTATTAAATGTTGTTATGTGTTTTGTTAACTGTTAGGATTGTCTTTGCCGATTCTAGACAAATTTGGGCCCTTGGAGAAATATAAAGAGGGGCCCTTATTGTTGGAATATTTCGGAGATTAACCCATTCACCCCCAGGTGATTTTCACATGTGTGAGGGATGATGCGAGCTCAACGTGTGAGGGGTGATGCGAGCTCAGCGTGTGAGGGGTGATGCGAGCTCAGCGTGTGAGGGGTGATGCGAGCTCAGCGTGTGAGGGGTGATGCGAGCTCAGCGTGTGAGGGGTGATGCGAGCTCAGCGTGTGAGGGGTGATGCGAGCTCAGCGTGTGAGGGGTGATGCGAGCTCAGCGTGTGTGAGGGATGATGCGAGCTCAGCGTGTGAGGGATGATGCGAGCTCAGCGTGTGAGCTTGAATCAAAGGGAGGCGGTCGGTGATGTTTCTGTGATGACACAGCCTTTTTCAATGCATGTTGTGGTTGAATGTCCTTAATTTGGCCAGATGTATTGTTCTGTGTCGTGCCTTTCTAAGAAATACTGTATATTGTTTGCTTGTTCAGAGATGACTCTATAGCGCCATCTGTTGACAATGTTCCCACATTACATTATGTTTACTGCATAGTCTTAAAGGGAACCTGTCACCTGGATCTAAGCCCCTACACTATCACTACCTGTCCCTGCACCTTCCTAGCTGCTCCCTATCAATCCCTCTCTGAGCTAAATCCGCCCTATAAAACTGCAGAAAAATAACTTATAACTTACAGAAGTCCCTGAGGCTGGGGACTGAGAAGGCGGCGCCAGGCTCCATTCAGCCCCTCCTCCATGCAGCAGCACACGCCCCGCTGGGCGGCATTATTCTTTCTTCATCGCCGCCTCCTCCATTTGGAATCTCCCGCCTGCTTTACACCTATCATGTTGTGGTGATGCGACCTCGATGTGTCCCCTGACTGAGACACAGCATATGGGAGATTGTATCTTCTGCTCGGTAGCAGCACACACAGGGTTAGCTGCTGCTGGAGGTGAGTGCTGATTGAAATCACTGACCCCCAGGTGTGCGGGTGAATAGGAGATGATATGTGCTGCCCTGGGCTGTGGGGAGGGGGTGGAGTGTGTCAGGACAGCAGCAGGAGCTGCTGGGATTGTATGAGGTTCTACTTGGCTGTGCCCCGGTGTAACAGGCCAGACTAACCCCCCCAACCAGAATATACTCGGGGTTAAAGTGGCCTAGGCCAGATTATACCCCTCCGTATACCACAGCAGCTGTAGATCAGGGCTCCAAGCAACACATGGGGGCCCGAGGCAGCACAAAGTGGCCCCAGGCAGCAGAAAGTGGCCCTAGGCAACATACAGGGGCCCCAGGCAGTGCTAGGGCCCCAGGCAGTGCTAGGGCCCCAGGCAGTGCTAGGGGCCCCAGGCAGTGCACGGGGCCCCAGGCAGCACAAAGTGGCCCCAAGCAGCACAAAGAGGCCCCAGGCAACATACAGGGGCCCCAGGCAGTACTAGGGGCCACAAGCTACACACAGGATCCCAGGCTACACACAGGGGCCCCATGCAGCATACAAGGACCCCAGGCAGTGCACGGGGCCCCAGGCAGTGCACGGGGCCCACGGCAGTGCACGGGGCCCCACGGCAGTGCACGGGGCCCCACGGCAGTGCACGGGGCCCCAGGCAGTGCACGGGGCCCCAGGCAGCACAAAGTGGCCCCAGGCAACATACAGGGGCCCCAGGCAGTACCAGGGGCCTCAGGCTACACACAGGATCCCAGGCTACACACAGGATCCCAGGCTACACACAGGATCCCAGGCTACACACAAGGGCTCCATGCAGCATACCAGGGCCCCAGGCAGCACACAGGGGCCCCAGGCAGCACAAAGTGACCACAGGCAATATACAGGGGCCCCAGGCAGTGGGCCACCCGGGGCCACTTTGTGCTGCCTGGGGCCCCTGTGTGCTGCCTCTGGCCCCCATGCGCTGCCTGGGACCCCTTTGTACTGCCTGGGGCCCTTGTATGCTGCATGGGGCCCCTGTATGTAGCCTGGGACCCTGTGTGTAGCCTGGGGCCCCTAGTACTGCCTGGGGCCCCTGTATGTTGCCTGGGGCCACTTTGTGCTGCCTGGGGCCCCGTGCACTGCCTGGGGCCCCGTGCACTGCCTGGGGCCCCGTGCACTGCCTGGGGCCCCGTGCACTACCTGGGGTCCTTGTATGCTGCATGGGGCCCCTGTGTGTAGCCTGGGATCCTGTGTGTAGCTTGTGGCCCCTAGTACTGCCTGGGACCCCTGTATGTTGCTTGGGGCCTCTTTGTGCTGCTTGGGGCCACTTTGTGCTGCCTGGGGCCCTGTGCACTGCCTGGGGCCCCGTGCACTGCCTGGGGCCCCTAGCACTGCCTGTGGCCCTAGCACTGCCTGGGGCCCCTGTATGTTGCGTAGGGCCACTTTCTGCTGCCTGGGGCCACTTTGTGCTGCCTCGGGCCCCCATGTGTTGCTTGGAGCCCTGATCTAAAGCTGCTGTGGTATACGGAGGGGTATAATCTGGCCTAGGCCACTTTAACCCCGAGTATATTCTGGTCGGGGGGTTAGTCTGGCCTGTTACACCGGGGCACAGCCGAGTAGAACCTCATACAATCCCAGCAGCTCCTGCTGCTGTCCTGACACCCTCCACCCCCTCCCCACAGCCCAGGGCAGCACATATCATCTCCTATTCACCCGCACACCTGGGGGTCAGTGATTTCAATCAGCACTTAGCTCCAGTAGCAGCTCACCCTGTGTGTGCTGCTATCGAGCAGAAGATACAATCTCCCATATGCTGTGTCTCAGGGGACACATCGAGGTCGCATCACCACAACATGATAGGTGTAAAGCAGGCGGGAGATTCCAAATGGAGGAGGCGGCGATGAAGAAAGAATAATGCCGCCCAGCGGGGCGGTGTGCTGCTGCATGGAGGAGGGGCTGAATGGAGCCTGGCGCCGCCTTCTCAGTCCCCAGCCTCAGGGACTTCTGTAAGTTATAAGTTATTTTTCTGCAGTTTTATAGGGCGGATTTAGCTCAGAGAGGGATAGATAAGGAGCAGCTAGGAAGGTGCAGGGACAGGTAGTGATAGTGTAGGGGCTTAGATCCAGGTGACAGGTTCCCTTTAATTTTGGTCCCTCCATGCCTATGTAATCCCATGAGGCCGTGCTCTAGGCTCAGCCCCTTCTCCTCCAGTAGCCATTATAGCTTTATACAAGCTGACATCCTGGTGTGCTGACCCTTCTCTCCCTAGATTTCAGCTTATCTGCATGTTTCCCTCAACATAGCACAGTCGGTGAGTTTAATATGCTGCTGCCCACCTATATGTAACAATGTAATGTTTTGCACTTCATGTATACTTATGTTGTACTGAGAATTTCTATCTGTTTTTTATAGTTTTACACTTAACCATTAATAAAAGTTGAAAAGGACCCCCAGCGTCCATGTCAATGCATTGATGGGAAAGAGTTTACCTGTCTGCCAACTCGTTCTTCAGGAGTACAGAGCGAGGGTGCCAGAACAGTAAAACGACTACTATAAACGGGGTCGAAGCACAGATACTGACTTCTAGCAGAGAACAGTAAAGCTGCATTCAGACACAATGTCAGATCTGAAGTTCATGTGACACGCTCCCATGTAAGCGCATCTTCACGGAAGTCTGTGAGCAGCGCTGCAATTGCCATCGCCAGGGCGAAGGCGGAAGCCGCAAAAGTGAGAGCTGCTTACGCTGAACAGGAGTGGATATTAAAGAAAGAAAAGGCACGTCTGGAAGCCGACCTCGCAAAACTCGCCATAGACACAGAAGCAGCGGCAGCAGAAGCTGAGGTACAGGTTTTAGAAGAAGCAGCACGCTGCGATAGTGAAAGTTTCAGCTTAAGGCTCGGACCTGAACTTAATCATCGTGACATCGCACAACGCACTTCAGACTATGTGCTACAGCATGCCACATTAGATGACCATCGACATTCAGCTCCAAGAGAGATGCCGAATCCTGTCATTCAGCCATCAACCTTCATTCACCAATCATCCCACATTAAGCATGAAAGTAATTCTGTCCACCTTCCATCATCAGTGAGACCAGTACCCGAACCTGTAGATCCCTACTACACAGAGAACACTTTCAAGATAGAAGACCCCGACGGTGACTATCGTGACGAAGATGCATTTTACGGCAACGATAGCTCACGGAGACCTCATCACAGCAACAGGCACCCGGACCGCCTTCTCAGAGATCAAGAGCTACCAGCTTTCCTCAAGTTCTTTGCACGTCGTGAGTTACTCACCAAAGGTCTCTTAAAGTTCAACGACCGTCCCGAAAGTTTCAGAGCATGGAGAGCTTCCTTCAGAAACGCCACCGCTGACCTAGACATCTCTGCCAGCGAAGAGATCGACCTCTTGGTTAAGTGGCTAGAAAATGAATCGGTAGAACACGCGAAACGCATCAGAGATCTCAGCATCAACAACCCGAGGAAAGGTTTGTGCACGTTATGGGAGAGACTTGATGAGTGCTATGGCTCCTCAGAAATGATAGAAGAATCCCTCTTCAAAAGGTTGGAAGACTTTCCTATAATCTCTAATAAGAACTTTCCCATGCTAAGAGAATTGAGCGACCTCTTAATAGAACTCCAAGTCGCCAAGACTGAAGGAGACCTGCCAGGCCTCACATTCCTAGACACATCCAGAGCCATAAAACCCATAGTGAAGAAACTACCTTACAGCTTGCAAGAGAAATGGTTGAACTGGGGTTCAGATTACAAGCAGCGTCACAATGTGGTCTTCCCTCCATTCCACATCTTTGTAGATTTTGTCCGCCAGCAGGCCAAGATAAGGAACGATCCCAGCTTCAACCTTTCTGCCGTAGATCCTGTCAACCCAAGAACAAGTAAACCTGTTCCAGTTCGCAACCCCAGAGACTCACCTATCACCGTACACAAAACTAATGTGTCTTCTGCAGACTCATCACACAAGACCCACAGTACAATAGACCCGGAAAGGGAGTGCCCCTTACATAAAAGGCCTCACCCACTACAAGAGTGCAGGAGTTTTAGGGGAAAATCCCTTAAAGACCGTAGACTCTTCCTCAAAGAGAACAACATATGCTACAGATGTTGCGCATCTACATCCCATTTAGCTAAAGACTGCAAAGCCGGTATTGTTTGTTCGGAGTGTAACAGCCAAGAGCACAGCACAGCTCTACACCCAAGGCCAGCCCTGCAGACCCCCTCATCCATAGACCGACTTACAGAGCACGGCGGGGAGGAGAAAGACAGTACACCTCCTGAAGTGTCACCCCAGTGCACCCAAGTCTGCGGAGAAGGTCTTATTAACAAATCCTGCTCAAAGATCTGTTTGGTTACAGTTTACCCTATTGGCCACAGAGAAAAGGCGGTTAAACTCTACGCTATACTCGATGACCAGAGTAACAGATCACTTGCCAGCTCAGTTTTCTTTGACATCTTTAAAATCGAGGGACTCAGCTCGTCCTACTCACTGAAAACATGCACAGGAGTGAGTGAAGAATCTGGGAGAAGAGCTACAGGTTATCAAATCGAATCCCTGGATGGGAAGACATCCCTAGCCCTTCCTACACTAATCGAGTGTAATTCTATCCCGAACAATAGAGAAGAAATCCCCACTCCAGAAGCGGCACTATATCACCCTCATTTGAGAAGCATAGCGCATCTTATTCCCGCACTCAATCCCCAAGCCAAGTTAGTCCTTTTGCTAGGGAGAGACATCATCAGAGTCCACAAGGTGAGGAAACAGATAAACGGTCCTCATAACTCGCCCTACGCTCAGAAGCTAGACCTGGGATGGGTAGTTATAGGGGACGTTTGCCTCAAAGACGCTCACAAGTCAAACAACATTCACTCTCTCTACACAAACACGTTGGAGAGTGACCATCCATCCTTTTTCCTACCCTGCCCCAACAAATTCCTTGTGAAGGAGAAGCACACCAACTCGGCACAATTAAATAGCAGAGAAGACAACGCCACTGAATCGAAAGTCCTAGACTCATCCACAGACTCTCTTCCTGTACAATGCAGTCTAGGGTTTAATTGGGACTCAGAGTCTGATGGTTTAACTTTTCAAGTCAACCTAGAGAAAAAACCCTTCACATGATGAGGCGTCCTGTCCACAATCAACGATCCTGATGACTCATCTCTGCTTACTCCTCCAACTCTCCTTACCCAGAAGTTTAACGTGAGCACGCCGACGTCCGGAGAGTCTACTACTAAAGACTTGTACAAATCCTAGTGGAAAAAGAGTTCAAATGCTAGCAGACCTGTTTCTGAACTTATTCTATTGCTCTAGTTGAAGTTTATGTGGCATCCCCTGGATACCAGACGGGGAGTGTCGTGCCTTTCTAAGAAATACTGTATATTGTTTGCTTGTTCAGAGATGACTCTATAGCGCCATCTGTTGACAATGTTCCCACATTACATTATGTTTACTGCATAGTCTTAATTTTGGTCCCTCCATGCCTATGTAATCCCATGAGGCCGTGCTCTAGGCTCAGCCCCTTCTCCTCCAGTAGCCATAATAGCTTTATACAAGCTGACATCCTGGTGTGCTGACCCTTCTCTCCCTAGATTTCAGCTTATCTGCATGTTTCCCTCAACATAGCACAGTCGGTGAGTTTAATATGCTGCTGCCCACCTATATGTAACAATGTAATGTTTTGCACTTCATGTATACTTATGTTGTACTGAGAATTTCTATCTGTTTTTTATAGTTTTACACTTAACCATTAATAAAAGTTGAAAAGGACCCCCAGCGTCCATGTCAATGCATTGATGGGAAAGAGTTTACCTGTCTGCCAACTCGTTCTTCAGGAGTACAGAGCGAGGGTGCCAGAACATTCTGTTTGTTGACTCATGAGAAGTGGGTCATTGTTTCTTACCAGACTGCCTCCATTAGAGCCTCCATTGTCTGAGTTTGTGCATTGCTAACTAAATGTAAATTACCTCACTCCCTCTGTCTATAGCATTCAGGGGAGAATTATGCAGTAAAACTGCATTGCCAACCAATAAGAGAACAGCCTTATCCCACCAATCCTGAAAGAATACAGTATATCCTGATGTGAGGGCTCGAGATGTAAAAAAAGACTGCTTTAGTCACCAGTAGTTCACATGCTACGTGGCTTCTGTCTAGGGGTTTCGGTCCCAGCTAGAGGGTTACATCGTGTCTTCGTACTGTGCATGGATCAGTCTGGGAGCTTCAGGTTCTGATTAGAGGAGCACCAGAACTGGATTATATTCTGCAGGAATTCAGCCTAGGATTCGGCTGGGAGATCAGAGACTACTTAAGGAACCCAGGTTGAGATAAATCGATCACCTGGCTGCAGACTTTGCTGTGCTCGGTCACCTTCCTAAGTGTGCTGCTATTCCTTTCTCGGTGCGTGCCCGCCACAGGCGGAGTGCTGCTAGAATGGAGTAAGTGGCTCTAGAAGTGTCAAAGGCACGAATAGTGTAATCCCTGGTGAGCCAGCGGAAGGGTGAGACTTGGTTGCTTGTTATATTGTGTTTTGTCTTTGACTGTTGGGGATCCAATGAAGTCTTACCATTGTGTGTCTCCCTCTCCCTGGGCTGTCTGAGTAGTATTCTGCCCACGAGTAAGTAGTTCGGGTGTTCAGTTGGGATGAGACCTGGTCCTTTCTAAAGGCAGCTGGGCCAGCGGACGAGACACCCACTGACACCTATGTCTCCACAGTGGAGAGCACCCACTGACTCCTGTGTCCCCACAGTTCCTATAAGTCATAGGTCGTGAAGGGGTTAACACTGTTAGAACGCAGTAATACGGCTGTATAACCCGGCCGAGGATCATATCACACTGCCCGGACTGGCCGTTGGCTCTCCTGATCTGAGTGTGACAGCGGAGTAGAAAAATACATGAAGCCTACACACTCGGGTCAGGAAAGCCAACAGCTTTCCTGATATGATCCTCACCAGAGTTATACAGCCACCTGACTTCGTAGTTCGGGTAGGTGCACACACTAAATCTGGCTCTTTTCTGTTTGTGCACTTGGTCATTTTATATGTATAAATCTGATGTTATTTGATGTGTAATGAAATGATCTATGCTGTGATTTGATGGATCTGAAAATCCTGTGCCTTTTTAAAGTAAAAAAACATTAAAATCTGTTTCAATTCTAAGTAATCTGCAGTATGATTTATTGCTGCACATGTGACAGAACTGGGGGCAGAAACCCTCCTCTTTTATGTAATGACTTCTTTGGTTGTTGGGTTTCTTGGTGCCTGTGACCTTCCCACTACTCCCTCCTATGCTGTGAGTTACTTCCATCCGGGCTGGTAGCACGGGTCCTGTGGGTATCCTTGCCAGTTCCCTGACCCTCCATGCTACTGAAGCCCTGGAGAACTCCACCTAAGTGGCTGGTGAGCATAAAACCCACCCAGTGCTTCACCAAGCCCTAAAATACTGGGTGACCTAGGGGCTGGTACCCTTCAGAGCAGTGCCCGCTGCCTCCTCACTAGACTCTCCTTTGCCTACTCTGCCCTACCACACTCAGCCTACCCCTCACCAGGGAGTGTGTGACATGCACAAAACAGGCATCAGGTGCACAGTCTCCTAATAAGGGATCAGGCAGTGTGTATTTAGACATCCAGCAGAGGGACCACAATTCTCCTCAGACATGGCATTACATGAGATGTTAGAGCAATACCATTTTTGATGGTCAGGCACAGAGGGGGCCACACATACCTGTGTCATATCTTCCTGTAATGGCTGTATATCCTGTATGTGTGATATATATCTCTTTATGTCTCCCACAGACGGTCACTCTCTGCGGTATTATGACACGGCGGTCTCTGCTCCGGGGTCTGGGCTGCCCGAGTTCTCAATGGTCGGATACGTGGATGATCGGGAGATTGTGAATTATAACACAGACACCGGCAGAACCCGACCCAAGGTCCGGTGGATGGAGAAAGTGGAGGACGGATACTGGGAGGGACAGACACAGGGAGCTAAACAACTGGAGGATGCATTCAGATATAATGTGAGGACACTGATGAGCCGCTTCAACCAGACCAGAGGTGAGAGACAAATAAACTGTGTACACTGAATATACACACTACATATGTGCCCTATGTAACACCCCACACATCATACATATCAATGTACATACACTATATATGTGCCCTTGTAACACCCCACACATCATACATATCAATGTACATACATTATATATGTGCCCTATGTAACATGTCCCCACGTCATACATATCAATGTACATACATTACATGTGTCTATGTAACATGTCCCAATTGTACATATCACTATACATATATTATATATGTGTCCAATTTAACATGTTCCACATTGTACATATCGCTGTACATACAATATATATTATTATTATTAATTTATTTATATATCGCCATTAGATTCCATGACGCTTTACATATGGCAAGGGCAGACAAGGATATATGTGTCTATGTTGTACATATCACTGTACATACATTACATATGCGCCCTATGTAAAATGTCCCATATCATGAGGTGTCACACATCGTACATATCCATACATACATAATATATGTGTAGGTGATGTGTTGTGTGTTGTCTGTAGGTGACGTGTTCTGTGTTGTCTGCAGGTTTCCATATTGTGCAGCGGATGTACGGCTGTGAGCGGGGAGATGACGGCTCCATCACAGGGTACGAGCAGCACGGATATGACGGGAGAGAGTTCATGGCTCTGGACACACGGACATGGACATATGTCCCCACCATGGCGCAGGCACAGATCACCACACAGAGAATCAACAGTCCGGATGTGCAAGAGGGGAGAGATGGAAGAATTATGTGGAGATATCTGTGTGGAGTATCTGCAGAAACATGTGGAGAACGGGAGAGAAGATCTGGAGAGGAGAGGTGAGCGCTCCGCACCGCACACTGACACCGCACAGGAGGGGAGGGGGCAGCACTGGGGAGAGGGGGGCATAGTGCAGACTGTCACTGCACAGGAGGGTCCGGGGGCAGCACTGGGAGGGAGGGGGGCATAGTGCAGACTGTCACCGCACAGGAGGGTCCGGGGGCAGCACTGGGGGGAGGGGGGCATAGTGCAGACTGTCACCGCACAGGAGGGTCCGGGGGCAGCACTGGGGGGAGGGGGGCATAGTGCAGACTGTCACTGCACAGGAGGGTCCGGGGGCAGCACTGGGGGGAGGGGGGCATAGTGCAGACTGTCACTGCACAGGAGGGTCCGGGCCGGGCAGCACTGGGGGGAGGGGGGGGCATAGTGCAGACTGTCACTGCACAGGAGGGTCCGGGGGCAGCACTGGGGGGAGGGGGGCATAGTGCAGACTGTCACTGCACAGGAGGGTCCGGGGGCAGCACTGGGGGGAGGGGGGCATAGTGCAGACTGTCACTGCACAGGAGGGTCCGGGGGCAGCACTGGGGGGAGGGGGGGCATAGTGCAGACTGTCACTGCACAGGAGGGTCCGGGGGCAGCACTGGGGGGAGGGGGGCATAGTGCAGACTGTCACCGCACAGGAGGGTCCGGGGGCAAGCCTGGGGGGGAGGGGGGGCATAGTGCAGACTGTCACCGCACAGGAGGGTCGGGGGCAGCACTGGGGGGAGGGGAGCATAGTGCAGACTGTCACCGCACAGGAGAGGGAGAGGGGGGCATGCACTGGGGGAGGGGGCCATAAGTGCAGACTGTCACCGCACAGGAGAGGGAGGGGGGGCAGCACTGGGGGGAGGGGGGCATAGTGCAGACTGTCACTGCACAGGAGGGTCCGGGGGCAGCACTGGGGGAGGGGGGCATAGTGCAGACTGTCACCGCACAGGAGAGGGAGGGGGGGCAGCACTGGGGGGAGGGGGGCATAGTGCAGACTGTCACCGCACAGGAGAGGGAGGGGGGGCAGCACTGGGGGGAGGGGAGCATAGTGCAGACTGTCACCGCACAGGAGGGTCCGGGGGCAGCACTGGGGGGAGGGGGCATAGTGCAGACTGTCACCGCACAGGAGGGTCCGGGGGCAGCACTGGGGGGAGGGGAGCATAGTGCAGACTGTCACCGCATAGGAGAGTCCGGGGGCAGCACTGGGGGGAGGGGGTCATAGTGCAGACTGTCACCGCACAGGAGGGTCCGGGGGCAGCACTGGGGGGAGGGGGGCATAGTGCAGACTGTCACCGCACAGGAGGGTCCGGGGGCAGCACTGGGGGAGGGGGGCATAGTGCAGACTGTCACCGCACAGGAGGGTCCGGGGGCAGCACTGGGGGGAGGGGGGCATAGTGCAGACTGTCACCGCACAGGAGGGTCCGGGGGCAGCACTGGGGGGAGGGGGTCATAGTGCAGACTGTCACCGCACAGGAAGGTCTGGGGGCAGCACTGGGGGGAGGGGGGCATAGTGCAGACTGTCACCGCACAGGAGGGTCTGGGGGCAGCACTGGGGGGAGGGGGTCATAGTGCAGACTGTCACCGCACAGGAGGGTCTGGGGGCAGTACTGGGGGGAGGGGAGCATAGTGCAGACTGTCACCGCACAGGAGGGTCTGGGGGCAGCACTGGGGGGAGGGGGTCATAGTGCAGACTGTCACCGCACAGGAGGGTCTGGGGGCAGTACTGGGGGGAGGGGAGCATAGTGCAGACTGTCACCGCACAGGAGGGTCTGGGGGCAGCACTGGGGGGAGGAGAGCATAGTGCAGACTGTCACCGCACAGGAGGGTCCGGGGGCAGCACTGGGGGGAGGGGAGCATAGTGCAGACTGTCACCGCATAGGAGGGTCCGGGGGCAGCACTGGGGGGAGGAGAGCATAGTGCAGACTGTCACCGCACAGGAGGGTCTGGGGGCAGCACTGGGGGGAGGGGGTCATAGTGCAGACTGTCACCGCACAGGAGGGTCCGGGGGCAGCACTGGGGGGAGGAGAGCATAGTGCAGACTGTCACCGCATAGGAGGGTCCGGGGGCAGCACTGGGGGGAGGGGTCATAGTGCAGACTGTCACCGCACAGGAGGGTCCGGGGGCAGCACTGGGGGGAGGGGAGCATAGTGCAGACTGTCACCGCACAGGAGGTCCGGGGGCAGCACTGGGGGGAGGGGAGCATAGTGCAGACTGTCACCGCACAGGAGGGTCCGGGGGCAGCACTGGGGGGAGGGGAGCATAGTGCAGACTGTCACTGCACAGGAGGGTCCGGGGGCAGCACTGGGGGGAGGAGAGCATAGTGCAGACTGTCACCGCACAGGAGGGTCTGGGGGCAGCACTGGGGGGAGGAGAGCATAGTGCAGACTGTCACCGCACAGGAGGGTCTGGGGGCAGCACTGGGGGGAGGAGAGCATAGTGCAGACTGTCACCGCACAGGAGGGTCCGGGGGCAGCACTGGGGGGAGGGGGTCATAGTGCAGACTGTCACCGCACAGGAGGGTCTGGGGGCAGCACTGGGGGGAGGGGAGCATAGTGCAGACTGTCACCGCACAGGAGGGGGAGGGGGGGGGCATAGTGCAGACTGTCACCGCACAGGAGGGTCCGGGGGCAGCACTGGGGGGAGGAGAGCATAGTGCAGACTGTCACCGCACAGGAGGGTCTGGGGGCAGCACTGGGGGGAGGAGAGCATAGTGCAGACTGTCACCGCACAGGAGGGTCCGGGGGCAGCACTGGGGGGAGGAGAGCATATGTGCAGACTGTCACCGCACAGGAGGGTCCGGGGGCAGCACTGGGGGAGGGGGTCATAGTGCAGACTGTCACCGCACAGGAGGGTCTGGGGGCAGCACTGGGGGGAGGGGAGCATAGTGCAGACTGTCACCGCACAGGAGGGGGGGGGGGGGGCATAGTGCAGACTGTCACCGCACAGGAGGGTCCGGGGCGCACATGGGGGGAGGAGAGCATAGTGCAGACTGTCACCGCACAGGAGGGTCTGGGGGCAGCACTGGGGGGAGGAGAGCATAGTGCAGACTGTCACCGCACAGGAGGGTCCGGGGGCAGCACTGGGGGGAGGAGAGCATAGTGCAGACTGTCACCGCACAGGAGGGTCCGGGGGCAGCACTGGGGGAGGGGGTCATAGTGCAGACTGTCACCGCACAGGAGGGTCTGGGGGCAGCACTGGGGGGAGGGGAGCATAGTGCAGACTGTCACCACACAGGAGGGTCTGGGGGCAGCACTGGGGGGAGGGGAGCATAGTGCAGACTGTCACCGCACAGGACCATAGGGAAGAGGATACCGGGAGATGTATCACAGTCCCACAGATCACCCTGGGGTACGGGTTATATATAAGTGATAGATACTGGGAATATCTCACCTCTATGCATCACTGACACTGATTGTTGTCACTGTATGGCGGTGGTATATACAGTCCACACATCATGGTCGTGCACTGCTCCCATATATCCAAAGCTCCTTCCTGACATTATATTATATATACAGTGGATACACAGGGACGGGAGACCACAGTAATGAGAACCCTCCACATATACAGCAATATATAGACAGGCCGTTCACATCATGTAAGAACATTACAATGGGGCATTAGTCAGGACCCCCATTGATGAGTGGACCCATAGACATTTGGGTTCACCGAATCAGCACAAACTAAAAACAAAGTCGAGTTTGGGAACTGAACTTGATCCTGAACCCCAAACCCCCATACAAGTCAATGGAGACCCAAACGTCGGTGCTGAAAAATGGCTGTAAACTGGTCGTAGGTGAGGGCTAATGGGCTGCAAATGGAGGCAAAATGGGGGTAAGAGCAGGATAATGGCCCTGCAAACAAGTGGGGAAAGGTAAATTACTTGTAGGGCTTCTGCCTCCATATCAATCATGGTAACATAGCAAGTCAATGAGGAAACCAAACATTTGCAGTCACTCCACAGAGACGGATACTGCATAGAAGAGCAGCAATGTTAATAAAAGCCCTGTACAAAGCCTGATCTCACAGTGCACCCTCATAACCAAAACTGCCCGAGATCCAGCGCTCCTGCACACAGATGGTTTTAACCCCTAAAGGTACCGTCACACAGGGAGATATCGCCGGAGATATCTCCCCGTGTGACGGGCCCTTTAGTGACGGAGACAATTTCCACCCTAATGACCAGACCATATTGTGCAATTCTGACCAGGGTGACTGTATGAGGTTTTATCTCCGGAGCTTCAACAGAACCCAGTGATCCTGAGATTGTTTCTTTGTGACATATCGGCCTTCATATTAGTGCTAAATTTAGGATGATGGGTTTTTTTGCGTTTATTTGTGAAAAAAACAGAAATGTGTCGAAAATGTAAAAAATGTTACAATTTTCAACTTTTTAAACTTGAGAGTTATATTAGACAAAACAGTTAATAAATAACATTTCTCACATGTCGACTTTACATCAGCACTATTTTGGAAACAACATTTTTTTGTTGGGAAGTTAGGCCGGCTTCACACCGCGGTTTTCGGCTGTCAGGTTGTGTCCGGTGTTTTGCAGGATGCATTGGACACAACCTGACAGCCCCGGAAGAGCAGAACCGATCCTGCTTTTTGCTGTCTTCATTTATGCCGCTGTCCAGTGCTGAAATAGCAGCACCGCAAGTGCAGGGGAGCTGGCCACGGTGCTGAAATTTCAGCCGTGGAGCTCTGTCCATGGTGCTGAATGAGCGTGGCTGCTTTTAACAGCCGCCGCTCTTCAGTACCATGTATCCAGGACCAAGTCCAGGAACCAGTCCGCTGGGTGATCCGGCACCCATAGACTGCCATGCTATGGGCGCTGAATCACGCTGGATCCGGCTTTGTCCAATTTTTGCATCGGATACAAAAAATGCTGCAGATTCCGATTTTTTTGTCCAATGCAAAAATCGGACAAAACCGGATCCTCCTGGAAAAGCACCAAACCGGAGGCCAAATAAGGCCAATCCGGCACCATAGGGACACATGGGGGTCAAATTCGGATCTGGGTCTGTCTAGTGTGAACCCAAAAAATCATGGTGTGAAGCCGGCCTTAGAAGGGTTCAAAGTTCATCAGAAATTTCTCATTTTTACATTAACATTTACAAAACCAATTTTTTTAGGGACAATATCACATTGAAGTGACTGAGGGCCTATGTGACAGAAAATACCCCAAAGTGACACCATTCCAAAAACTGCACCCCTCAGGCTGCTCAACACTACATTCAAGAATATTATTAACCTTTCAGGTGCTTCATAGGAATGAATGCAAAGTGGAATGAAAAAATATTTATATTTTACCTAAAAATGGTGTGCTAGCCTCACTTTATTCACTTTTATAAGGGATAACATTGCAAATTGGATGCCAAAATTTGTTACCCAGTTTCCTATGAACATGCCAATACCCCACATGTGGTCAGAAACCGCGGCTTGAGCTGACGGGAGGATTCAGAAGGGATGGAGCGACATATGAATTTTAGAAAGCAAATTTGGCTGAAATAGATGATGATGTATTTTTCGGGCCCCTAAGGTACCTAAGCAGCTGAAACCCCTAAAAATTGACCCCATTTTGGACAGTAGACCCCTCAAGGATTATATCTAGGGATATACTGAGCATTTTGAACCCCTGGGTACTTGACAGAATTTGATAAAAGGTCGTCATATGAAACATTTTCTTTTTTTTTCACAAAAGTGTTGCTTTAGCACCAAATTTTCCACTTTTACAAGAGGTAACACCACGGAGTGGACATCATAATTTGTTACCCACATTATTATGAGTGCGGCGATACCCCATATATTGTCAAAAAGTTCTGTTTGGATAATGGCAGGACTCAGAACGGATGGAGCAATATTTGAATTTTGAAAAGCAAATTTGGCTGCAATAGATGGCGGGAACCATCTTACATATTCCGGACCCCTAAGGTATCTAAACAGCAAAAAACAAACTCAAGTGACCCCCATTTTGGAAACTAGACCCATTATCTAGGGGTATAGTGAGCATTTGGAACCCACAGGTACTCCACAGAATTTGATCATATTGAACATTTTCTTTATTTCACACAAAATTGCTCACTTTAACTCTGTAGCGCTAAATTGACATGCTGCGCACAAGCAGCGGCACGGAAAGCCGACATTGTGCACAGGATTTCTGTAAATCCCATCCACTGTACTTGTACTGCACAAAGCAGCGGTTTAGACGTAGTGATAACACGCCGCATCCTAACCACTGCAAATATTGATTGTGTGAACACACCGTTAGGCAATGTGCCAACTAGAAAATAGTGCTGCCGATTTTGTGCTTCCAGAAATTCGCACCTGCAGAAATTGACTGTGCCAATGGTGTGTTTTTGCCACGTTTTTTCATGCGGATTTTGCTGCGCTTTTTTGAACAATTGTTCACTGTTGTGACTGTGAATAAAGCTAAGATAGGCAGGAAAAAAAAGTTTTAAGATGTCATAATATTTTGGTTTCCAACCATGTACAGCTAGGCAGCTGGAATCCTCAGCACAGGGTGGCTCGAGCTTTCTGCCCCTTCCTCCCCCGCTGTGAATTGCAACCCGCAGCCGCCGCAGAAACTGGCACATTCATGGAAGCCCCATTTTCTGTATCCGACTCTTCCAGCTGCTGTATAGCAGTGGCAGACTTGGTAATAAGGGGTTAATGCCCGCTTTGTATTGGCAGCTGTCACTAAGCCCGAGATTCATGATGTCGGGCCAATATTAGACCCGACCATTAGGAAGCAACAGCTGACTACTAGCTATGGGCCGGTCACTGGGCTTTTGCCCAATGCTCCCTCTTTTGCTATGGTGCTGTTTAGTCAGTGTAACCTCCTCTTCAACCGACCTGCACACGTCACTATCATGGCCTTCACTCCAGGTGGCATCGAGCACTTCATCATCCATCGCATAGTCTTCCACCCACTCGTCACCACTGCCCTCCTTCCTGATCTGCACACTAACAAAAGATGGGAGCAGTTGGCACCTATGTTTCATGAGCTGTGGAGTGATCTGATGACCGTGTGCACCTGCCCTCCCTCGAACTCATTCTCCAACACAAAAATGGTTGGGTGTTAGTGCACTTGGTCTCTTCCCCCTCTAGGACAGGGCCAGGTGGACGGGACACGGAACTCCATCCAGCAGAGTCATCAAAACTATACGTGACTCCTGCATGACATGTGGCTCACACTACTTGGTTGATTTTGAAGGGGTTGAGGTGGAAGGAAGGAAGATGACCATGGAACTCAGGAGCCAACTCTGAGCTTTCAGCTGTGGACCGGGTAGAAGACAATGTGAAGGAATTGAAGGCACTGGTAGCTAAATAATCTAAAACTGCCTCAACATGTTCTGGTCTCGCCATTCGTGCAGCAGTAATCAGGCCTAAGAAATGGTGAAGAACAGCCTGTGGCCTGCGAGCACCAGAGGAAAGTGCTTCATTTTGGTGCATAGCAGGCACAGATCTACCACGTCCTCACCCTGAAGCAGCAGCACGGGCATATCCCTTATGTGATGTTCTCCTCATTCTTTGGCACACAGAAAACTGCAGATTATTACACGGCCTGTAACCAGAAAGAGACTGATTATAGACTGCCTGTATGCAGCTGTTGTTGGAGCGCTAAGCACAGCTGCGTGATGAAGCGCAGTATGAGGTTTGTTGGATATTTACACTGCAAGGCTCGCTCTATAAACCCTCTGCTTTTGGGTAGATTAAGCAAATAGTCAGATTACAGTTGCATGGTGCAGCCCTGTATCAGATTTTGGATGAATTGCACTTATCACTATCCCTCACTCTATCGTCCTATCTCTAGCGCTTGTCAAAATAAAAAGGCACTGCATCCCGTGATCTGGCCTCTATACAGGTCAGGGCACAGGGTGCGCCGGCCATTCACTGGCGTGCCCATACTTGACATGGCTGCGATGGGTCTGGAAATGTCCATAACCTAAAAGCTAGTTGATTTCCTGCACTGCAGCCTTTCAACTAACTTTATTATGATGACAAACATGAACAGGAAGTGGACATTAGAGAAAAGGCCATGTTCAGAGTTCAGTACCGTGTGAATCCCAAACTTTACGGTTCAGGTTCGCTCATCCTTACCCTCCATCTCTCCAACCCCCACACTCAGATTTTAGTGTAGCCATACCCCGCTAACACAGCGCCACCTGTTGGCAGAGACACGAACAGCATTACATGTCACTGGGATCTGGATTGTTCTGCTCCTTGTCTTGCAGGTAGTAATAGAGCAACCAAATTATAGACATTTCTGATTGGTCGCTACTCAGGTTTTCTGTACGTCTATGTGAGGATCTGAAGTTGTGGGTTGTAGTAATCACCTAGGCAGGTTAACAATGCAACAAATTTTATATGTATAAATACATGGTATTACAGCAACTCCAGGTAGATGGCCACAATGCAATGCGCCCATACCAGGTGATATCCTCTGTCTCCCACAGCTTTTGTATCTCTTGGCGATATTGTCTGCAGTCATAGCCTATGCTCCTCTTCATGATGGCTATCACGACCATAGCATGTGTGTCCAGCTCCACAAAAATCATTAGGTTAGTTCCTCAAATCCAGAAGGTAGATATCACGACTGCAACACATGTATCCAGCTCCAAACTCTAGTCCATTCATAAGCTTCAGGATCTGGCCTCAGCTCTGATCCTCTCCCTCCCAACTCACAGCACCAACCAACCTCCCCCAAACTCATGTCTTCTTTTCTCATTTTTTTCTTGTAATAAGCCACCCAACCCCCATAACTATCAAGTACATTCAATTCAAAAAGTACAAGAAGTTCAATGAAGTCTCCAGACAGTCTGCAAAAGTGTGTATCCAGGAGGTCTCCTGCAGGAAGGAACGTAAGACTTACAACCCCTCAACCTGATGCAGGACATTGAATGGTAATGTAGACCTGATTTGCATTGGTGTCACGGAAGGCTAGCTAAGATGACACATTGTTACCACCCCTTCCCTTTTGAAACGGTGTATAGACAAGTGACCTTAACTGACAAATAAGCAAATTTCTAATAAAACTCAGAAAATAATATCGATGTAACCAGCGCTCCATGTTGTAAAGAGTTAGCGTCACATCTATTTGTCCAATAGTCTTTAGTCCATGGACAGCACCTCACAGGCTAGGTCAGTAAATTGTTAAATACACAGGCCATTATTATCCACAAGCTGTGGATGGGAAAAAAAAGTTGCCCCTGCCCATAAGAGCTTACAATCTACAATGGGGCGGGGGTGACACAAAGTACAGGAGCTTATTTACAATGACGGTGCAGCCATCTTGGAGAAATGAGGGGTTGGTAAGGGCTGCATGAGTCATCACCAGCCGATATGTGTAGCTTTTGGATTTGGAGGAACTTGATGGAGAATTATGATCAGAGAAGTAGTGAATGGGCTGTATATAATCAGTACTGTGCACATGGATTGGAGATCCACTCATGTGAACTTAGCCTTATAGAAAGTTCAGGGGTCTCTGTAGATCATACAGACCCCCAGACCGGAGCACAGGTCAGATCTTCACTGATTTCTTCTTCTTCCCTCTCAGTTCGGCCCCAGGTGAAGGTGTCCGGTCAGGAGAAAGGTGACACCATGAAGCTTCACTGTCAGGTGTACGGATTTCACCCCCGAGCTGTGGATGTGCGGTGGATAAAGAACGGGGAGGACGAGGTTCCCTTATATGAGACCACAAATGTCCTCCCCAATCCTGACGGCACCTATCAGATCAGGGTCAGCGCAGAAGTGACCCCCAAAGAGGGCGACACATACTCCTGTTATGTGGATCACCGAAGCCTGGAGGAGCCGCTGAATGTCAAATGGGGTGAGTAGTGTCCGTACTGGGTGAATGATGGGAGTAAGACGATGGACCATGTCATTATAGTGATCACTGTGGTAACATGTATTTGTATAGTCATTTCGCATTAATGGGAAATGTCTACATTATTCTGTACGGACTTAACCCTTTATGTCCTGTACACATCCCTTACTCCTTTAAGGTGTGAGATCATCTCCTGACATTTATATGATGGATCTATCCATGATGATAACAGTATATTATTACTTGGGATAGATATCCAGTGCCAGTGTAATCTGCGTATTGTATGTGGAGGTGTAAGTGTCAGCACAGTGATCACATGGAGGGTAAAAGCTTTTCCCCATTTCTTGCACAACGTCCCCCGATCCTTCCTCTCAGCACAGACTGCACAAATCTTATATTCCTTATTCCTGGAGTTTCCATGTTCCTGAGTGAAAAGGATTTAGAACACGTCAGTGCTGCCTGGAGAGGCAGTATATTATACAGTCATTGACACTTAGTGCTGGGAATTTGTTGTAGAATCAGCAGGGAAAATCGTTTGCAAATCTGCAAATTCTGAAAATATAGTAAGGGTGACCTGCATGATAGAGATGAGAATTGTACACATGTACACTGGGGGAAATAAGTATTTGATCCCTTGCTGATTTTGTACGTTTGCTCACTGACAAAGACATGAACAGTTTATAATTTCAACAATGTGACATAGAATATAAAAAAAAACAAATCCAGAAAATCGCATTGTCTAAATGATAACAATGTATTTTGGACATTAGGGATCAAATAGCATCATGGAAACCAGAGAACACACTGGACAGGTCAGGGATAAAGGTTTAGAGAAGAGTTTATAGAGTTTAGGAGCTTAGAGAAGAGGGTATATACATACATCATCACTACAGAGGAGACTAATGTGAGTGATATATGAGAAAGAGATGTAGATGTGCAGGTATGTAATGCTATACATATACATCACTACAGAGGAGAGTAATGTGAGTGATACATGAGATAGAGATGTAGATGTGCAGGTATGTAATACTATACATGCTATTCTCAGTAGCTCATATTTATCTGTTTTTTATCTAGAACCAAAAACGTTCAATGTCTGGGGCATCGTAGCTGCGGTCATCATTGCGGGGGTTGTCATTGCTATCATTGTATTTCTCGTACATAAAAGTAAGTTCCATGTTGCGCCTATGTTCATGTATATAACATATTATCATTAACTAATACATAAGGTAATTAAAGGGTATTCTCAAGTTGTCTCTTGAGCAGCTATGTCATGCGGTAGTATAGAGAATCAGGAAGCACGCAGGTAAGATGGGCTCAGGTAAGATGCCCCTCAGACTGGGGGTCCCTAGCTCACCCTGCTCCCAGAGGTACCTCACATGGCGAGGATGTTCAGGCCACCACCCTAGCCCTATGCTCCTGATCAACACTAGGCTCAGTGCCCCAGATCTGGTGAATAGAGAAGTATGTAAAGCTCAGCACAAGTTCTGCTGTAACACATTTAGCAGTCAGCGGTTTCTTCTATGTCTACACTTGCATCTCTATATTTACACATAGAGATAACAGAGAATCAGAACAGGCACATGACCATGATTAGACCTGCTCCAAAAGCTGGGGCTGGTGATACAGCAAGAGGATGAGCGGGAAGAGAGGGAGGTGAGAAGATATATGAAATATATATCTTATAATAGAAATTAATGGGTTGGGGAGAGGTGATTGGTATAATAAAAGCAGAACATATACGAAAAATTGAAACGATACAGAGATCAGCATGGCCCCTGTACAAACTTGTGAAACATTCCATTAAAACAAAGTTAACCTCTCTACTGGAATGTAACTACTGAGCATCGGAGGCCAGGATTTATAGAAGTCACTGTACACTTTAGGGCCTCATTCACACGTCCGTGTTGAAACATGTACCGGTGTCATCAGTGTTTGATCAGTTTATGGCCCATTTATTTCACAGGTGGATAAATGAATTACAAAGCTCCTATACTTTGAGATGTTAAACACGTACAGCTCACAGACTGTACCCTGATACCATACGTGCGCTGTACATGTTTTCACTGACCCTTTTCTTCTGTGATACTGGGAAAAAAACAGAAAAGTCTCTGTGAATTTTGCGTGGACACACAGTCTGTCAAAAAACACGGAAATGTAAATAACACCATAGATTATAATAGATATGTGTTCTATGTGTGAAAAATAAAAAATGAATATAACATGTTCATGCAACATGGATGTCTGAATGAGACCTTGAGGACAAAAACTCTCATTGTAGGTGGAACAAGCAAGTCAATTGCAAACTTGCTTATTTTCATGCTAACTAATTTATACAACTTAGAAACCTGAGAATACCCATTTTAAAGTTTTTTTTTACTAGATGTGCTACCTCTTTAAGGCCTCGTTACACACTACGACATCGTTGCAGCGATATTGGTGAAATTGGTGACTTTGCAGCGATGTCGAAACAACATAGTTGCATGTGACATTTACCAACGACCAACGATGAGGTCGTCCATCGCTGGTCGTTGGTAAATGACCTGAACCATAAATTTATCATTGGTCTCCCGCTGGGCCCCCAGCATCAGCGCGTGTGACAGCGGGAAACCAACGATGAACGAACTTCCAGCGCCGCACAGCACACGCCTGGTAACCAGGGTAAACATCGGGTAACTAAGCGCAGCGCTTTGCTTAGTTACCCCGCTGTTTACCCTGGATACCAGCATGCTCGCTGGTCCTGATCGCTGGCTAGTCTGTCTGTGTGACAGCTCACCAGCGATCAGATAACGATGTCCCAGTGAGCCACATCGTTGGTCGGATCGCTAGAACATCATTAGGTGTAATGGGGCCTTTACTCTCCATATTTGTTGTATATTGGATCAAGTCCATAGACGCGGCACCTCCTCTTTAAACTCACCAGCGCTGCTGCTTTTCCTTTAGTCGTTTACATGTAAGTGTTACAAAACGATGTCTGATATTTCTGCATTCACATTGCATGCTTGCACCATAAAAGCTCCCTACAGACACACGAGTGTTCATCGTGGTCCAGTAGTCGGACACCCCAAAACACCGTCCATTTTGCCTCCATCTGCTAATATACATTTAGCTCTGAAAGAAGAGTATGGAATAGTGTAGTAGACAACGTCACAGTATACAACAGTGCGCAGCACAAAAAGTGTGGGGTCATGGAGCCCACTGCATGGCATCGCTGACAGGTATATACTGTATACATTATATATAGGAGCATCTCAATGAATGAGAAGATCATCACAAAGATAATCTATTTCAGTAATTGAATTATATAGAGTCATTACACACAGAGGGATCTATGTCATGTGTTTATTTCTGTTAATGTTGATGATTATGGCATACAGCCAATGAAAACCCAAAGGTCATTATCTCAGAAATTATTTATATTTATACCATTATAATGATAAAATTATTGTATAATTATCCAATGTCACTACCAGCCATACAGAAGAGGAGAACACAGAAGCGCTCCATTATTGTGCAGCCCACAGAGTTCCCAGGACTCCTGGAGCAGGCGGCACCTGACAACCACAGCTCACCAGAACCGCGGTGATCGCATCCGTATGCCTTAGTAAGTACACCCTAGTACATATACAGTGCCATCCCTTATGTTATACAATGTGCTTCATTATATAAGGTGTTGTTACTATACATAGTAAGTAGTTTATTATATGCTTACTATAAAGTGTCATCCCATATGATTACATACAATGTCGTCCCTTATATACTAGCTGTAGACCCCGTCGTTGCCTGGGCGTAAGGCCCATATACGGTCGTAATGCCCATATATGGTAATATCATCCACATATAATATCACCCATATATGGTAATATCATCTATATATAAAGCTAAGTGAGTGTATGTGTCATCATAGCTCCACCCCTCCACATAGCCACAACCCTTCATAGCCCTGCCCCCTCCACATAGTACTGGGGGCAGAGCTAAGTGGAGGGGCGGGTTATGAAGGGGCAGAGCTACCAGGAGGGGGCAGAGCTATGATACATACAAACACACTTCGCTTTATATATTAGATAATGTCCTCATTATTATTTACAGCATTATCCCTTATCACATACATTGTTCCTTATGATCATATACAATGTCCTCCCTTATTACTGTATACAGAGCCTTTTCATTATATAAACAGTGATAAAATGTTGAGTGTATGTGGCAAACCCTCATAAAGCCTGGATTACTGCATCACATTGTGGATATTTATGGAAATACAAGCTGGGTAAGCAGTGTAATGATTGCATGGACCCTCATCCTCCTAAACAGCCATAACTACAGTAACCTCAACTCTAATAATGCAAATCTACACAGCTATGCAGAACACAACTGCAGGGGTGCACTATGGGTCTCCCCCCACACTCATACCCCCCTCTGTTTATGGCTCCGGAGAAGGGGAGTGGGAGCTGTACCTGCCCAACCCGCACATTATTTCAATGCAGGAGCAATGTACAGTGCCATTTATTTAGAATTGCAAACCCCTTCACCTCTAATTTTCCGTTTTTTTCCTCCCTTTCTTCCAAGAGACATAACTTTTTTATTTTTCAGTCAATATAGACATATGAGGCTTGTTGTTTTTTGCAGGACGTGTTGAACTTTTGAATGGAAATCATTTATTTTACCATATAGTGACTGGAAAATGGAAAACAACTCCAACTGCGATGATATTGCAAAAAAAGTGCAATTACGTGATTGTTTTCTGGGGTTTTTTATTCATCAAGTTCACTATATGGTAACACTGATGTGTTGGTATGATGTCTCGGGTCAGTACTATATGGTAACACTGACGTGTCGGTATGATGTCTGGGGTCAGTACTATATGGTAACACTGAGGTGTCGGTATGATGCCTCAGGTCAGTACTATATGGTAACACTGAGGTGTCGGTATGATGTCTGGGGTCAGTACTATATGGTAACACTGATGTGTCGGTATGATGTCTGGGGTCAGTACTATATGGTAACACTGAGGTGTCAGTATGATGTCTGGGGTCAGTACTATATGGTAATACTGAGGTGTCGGTATGATGTCTTGGGTCAGTACTATATGGTAACACTGAGGTGTCGGTATGATGTCTGGGGTCAGTACTATATGA
The DNA here is from genome assembly GCA_033576535.1 of Allobates femoralis. Lineage (NCBI taxonomy): Eukaryota > Metazoa > Chordata > Amphibia > Anura > Aromobatidae > Allobates > Allobates femoralis. The sequence goes on from JARQOC010000008.1 coordinate 181,385,680, forward strand.
TAACACTGAGGTGTCGGTGTGATGTCTGAGGTCAGTACTATATGGTAACACTGATGTGTTGGTATGATGCTCGGGTCAGTACTATATGGTAACACTGACGTGTCGGTATGATGTCTGGGGTCAGTACTATATGGTAACACTGAGGTGTCGGTATGATGCCTCAGGTCAGTACTGTATGGTAACACTGAGGTGTCGGTATGATGCCTCAGGTCAGTACTATATGGTAACACTGAGGTGTCGGTATGATGTCTGGGGTCAGTACTATATGGTGACACTGAGGTGTCGGTATGATGTCTGGGGTCAGTACTATATGGTAACACTGACGTGTCGGTATGATGTCTGGGGTCAGTACTATATGGTAACACTGAGGTGTCGGTATAATGTCTGGGGTCAGTACTATATGGTAACACTGAGGTGTCGGTATGATCTCTGGGGTCAGTACTATATGGTAACACTGAGGTGTCGGTATGATGTCTGGGGTCAGTACTATATGGTAACACTGACGTGTCGGTATGATGCCTCGGGTCAGTACTATATGGTAACACTGACGTGTCGGTATGATATCTGGGGTCAGTACTATATGGTAACACTGAGGTGTCGGTATGATGTCTGGGGTCAGTACTATATGGTAACACTGACGTGTCGGTATGATGTCTGGGGTCAGTACTATATGGTAACACTGATGTGTCGGTATGATGTCTGGGGTCAGTACTATATGGTAACACTGAGGTGTCAGTATGATGTCTGGGGTCAGTACTATATGATAACACTGAGGTGTTGGTATGATGTCTGGGGTCAGTACTATATGGTAACACTGAGGTGTCGGTATGATGTCTGGGGTCAGTACTATATGGTAACACTGAGGTGTCGGTATGATGTCTGGGGTCAGTACTATATGGTAACACTGAGGTGTCGGTATGATGTCTCGGGTCAGTACTATATGGTAACACTGACGTGTCGGTATGATGTCTGGGGTCAGTACTATATGGTAACACTGAGGTGTCGGTATGATATCTGGGGTCAGTACTATATGGTAACACTGAGGTGTCGGTATGATGTCTGGGGTCAGTACTATATGGTAACACTGACGTGTCGGTATGATGTCTGGGGTCAGTACTATATGGTAACACTGATGTGTCGGTATGATGCCTCGGGTCAGTACTATATGGTAACACTGACATGTCGGTATGATGTCTGGGGTCAGTACTATATGGTAACACTGACATGTCGGGATGATGTCTGGGGTCAGTACTATATGGTAACACTGAGGTGTCGGTATGATGTCTGGGGTCAGTACTATATGGTAACTCTGACGTGTCGGTATGATGTCTGGGGTCAGTACTATATGGTAACACTGAGGTGTCGGTATGATGTCTGGGGTCAGTACTATATGGTAACACTGAGGTGTCGGTATGATGTCTGGGGTCAGTACTATATGGTAACACTGAGGTGTCGGTATGATGTCTGGGGTCAGTACTATATGTTAACACTGACGTGTCGGTATGATGCCTCAGGTCAGTACTATATGGTAACACTGAGGTGTCGGTATGATGTCTGGGGTCAGTACTATATGGTAACACTGACATGTCGGTATGATGTCTGGGGTCAGTACTATATGGTAACACTGAGGTGTCGGTATGATGTCTGGGGTCAGTACTATATGGTGACACTGAGGTGTCGGTATGATGTCTCAGGTCAGTACTATATGGTAACACTGACGTGTCGGTATGATGTCTGGGGTCAGTACTATATGGTAACACTGACATGTCGGTATGATGTCTGGGGTCAGTACTATATGGTAACACTGAGGTGTCGGTATGATGTCTGGGTCAGTACTATATGGTAACACTGAGGTGTCAGTATGATGTCTGGGGTCAGTACTATATGGTAACACTGACATGTCGGTATGATGTCTGGGGTCAGTACTATATGGTAACACTGAGGTGTCAGTATGATGTCTGGGGTCAGTACTATATGATAACACTGACATGTCGGTATAATGCCTCAAGTCAATACGATTACGTAGATACCACGCATGTTACTTTCACTAGTATCTAAGTGGTGAAAAAAAATTCTGAAATTTAAAAAAAAAGAATTGCACTTTTGTCGCCAATTTCCGCGCCCCACAGTGTTCTCATATTTTTGTGTCTTGAGCTGACGTTTCTAGTGACATCATTTTTGGGTAGATGTGATGTTTTGATCCCCTGTTATCGCATTTTATTGCAATGTTGCAGCGACCCAAAAAAACTTACCGTAATTTCGCCGTTTGGTCTTTTTTTCCATTATGCAGGTTACAGATCTGGTTAATTTATTTTATATTCTGATAGATCGGGCATTTCTGAATGTGGCGATACTTAATATGATACTTAATAATGTGTATTCTGTTTCATTTTTTTAATAGTCGTATTTTGAGTCGGGCAATAGGGGGGTTATTTGAACTTTTGTGGGTTTTTTCCATATTTTTAAAAACTTTTATACATTTTCTCTTTATTTTAATCTGCCCCCTAGAGTACCTCAGTGCTGCACTGTCTGATTGCTTGTGTTATGTAGAGATGAGCTATAGCACATTTCTACATAGCACAAATGATCACTGTCTGCGGATGCTGGCGCTCACCATTCATCCACAGTGATTCCACAGAGCTTCCGGGATCATCACAGGACCTCGGGCTCTCCAGGTAATAGACCGAGATCCTATGATAGCTTCGCAGGATCTCCAATCACGGCAGAGAACAGTGCGATCCCCACCGCGGGGCTTTGGATCGCGCTCTCAATGAATGACAGTGCAATTCAAAGTGTTAGCTACACATCTCTGCTGATCAGATCAGCTGAGATATGGGAGGGATGATGTGAGCTCAGAGCGGAGCTCACATCAAAGCGAGGGAGCCGACACATGGCATAACCAGTACATCATGTGTCAGAAAGAGGTTAAAAAAAAGGACAAAGAAATGGCAGCCAAGGAAAACTTTTTTTAAAACTGGAAAACTCTTAGCAAATATGACTCCATTTCACAGTTTATGTATTGTATAATCTGTATAAATGTTAGAGGCTGTTACTTTGACATCTCTTATGTTTTACTGATCCTAAATTCCAGCCTGGATTATACTCCAGAGCTGTATTCACAATTCTGCAGTGTGATGAATGTTGTCGAATCCTTGATTATAGAGGTTATAAAACTTTTCAGGATATTATTGGACTGGTGTAATCTTGCTCTAATGTGAACATTTTGTACTTTATGTCATTACAGAATCAGTTGAGAGACGTCTTCTGCGCCAGTCATCCAAACTATGAAGAATCTCACATTTGAGCTGTCATTACTTCATGTCATTGTGTTATATATACAGAACCTGAAATAACATGGCCGATCGGACAATTTCACCCACAGAAATCACTCACAAAGAAGAAGAAAGCTGAAGTCCACAGTTAAAGTTCCTCCTATACTGTACATAGCTGTCAGAGGAATGATGGCTAAGCCGAGTGCTCCTGTGTTCTCAATGAGAGAGCCGCAGTCAGACATCCCTCTCCCCTCTCCAGGCATTCCTCACACCTCTCCATCCCTCCAAACATCCCTCCAAACATCCATCTCCCCTCTCCATCCCTCCAAACATCCCTCTCCCCTCTCCATCCCTCCAAACATCCCTCTCCCTTCTCCATCCCTCTCCCCTATCCATCCCTCCAGACATCTGTCTCCCCTCTCCATCCCTCTAAACATCCCTCTCCCCTCTTCATCCCTCCAGACATCTCTCTCCCTCTCCATCTCTCCAGACATCCCTCTCCCTCTCCATCCCTCCCTCTCCATCCCTCCAGACATCCCTATCCATCCCTCTATCTCCCCTCTATATCTCTCCAGACATCCCTCTCCCCTCTCTATCCATCCAAACATCCCTCTCCACCCCTTCAGACATACTTTTCCCCTCTCGATCCCTCCCTCTTCAAACATCCTTTCACCCTCTCCATCCCTCCAGACATCCCTCTCCCCTCTCCATCTCTCCCTCTCCATCCCTCCAGACATCCCTCTCCCCTCTCCATCCCTCCAGACACCCCTCTCCCCTCACCATCTCTCCCTCTCCCCTCTCCATCCCTCTCCCCTCTCCATCCCTCCAGACATCCCTCTCCCCTCACCATCTCTTCCTCTCCCCTCTCCATCCCTCCAGACATCCCTCTCCCCTCTCCATCCCTCCAGACATCCCTCTCCCCTCACCATCCCTCCAGACATCCCTCTCCCCTCACCATCTCTTCCTCTCCCCTCTCCATCCCTCCAGACATCCCTCTCCCCTCTCCATCCCTCCAGACACCCCTCTCCCCTCACCATCTCTCCCTCTCCCCTCTCCATCCCTCTCCCCTCTCCATCCCTCCAGACATCCCTCTCCCTCACCATCTCTTCCTCTCCCTCTCCATCCCTCCAGACATTCCTCTCCCCTCTCCATCCCTCCAGACATCCCTCTCCCTCACCATCCCTCCAGACATCCCTCTCCCTCACCATCTCTTCCTCTCCCCTCTCCATCCCTCCAGACATCCCTCTCCATCCCTCCCTCTCCCCTCTCCATCCCTCTCCCTTCTTCATCCCTCCAGACATCCATCTCCCTTCTCCATCCATCCCTCCCTCTCCCCTCTCCAAACCCTCCAGACTCCTCTGGCAGCAACTTATATCTGGGAGAACAAAAGGATCAGCAGCCCAAATTTGGACATACCGGATCATTGATCGACCCGTCGATCTTTCTGGGGCTCCTATACACATTATACTGTCTGGTGTACATGTCAGTATTGACAGGTTTGGCCGTTGGTAGTCTAATGTGTTTTCTCACCTGAGGGATCAGCACAACACAAAGGTAACAGCGGGAACAGTATAAAGGAAGGCCATGGTGATACTCAGTCCTGATACTGATCTGAGTCTGTACCCTTCGCTCCCTAACATCCCTATATGGGTTCTTCCCCCCCACTTCACCATCACGTGCCTAAATCCTTGATAACCCTGATCTTCTGATCTTGCCATGGCTAGTGTGAAGGCTGGGGAGGACACTAAACTCACCAACACAAGGTAAGGGAGACAGACAGCGGGAAATAGACACAAAAGGGAAAACACTTCAATCCCGCCAATGCAGCAAAACAACAGAGCTGCAATTGTCACGACTCCTCAGCTACTTTAAGAGACAGGCTCAATCTGAAATAGTCAGCATAGAAAGGGAATCTATAAACGCTATCAGTTGGTATGACATGTGACTATTTATAGCTGAGGTGAGTGGTCACAAAGGCTACACCTGAGATTAAGACTACAAAGAACAGCCAGATATCAAAGTCCTTAACCCCTTCAGCACTGAAAAAAGTAGATTTACTCCAATACAAGTTGTAGACCTGCTATAAATAAGGCGTAGTGACCTCCAGATCCCAGATTCACCAGGGTCTCCCCAGAGCGGGACAGATCTGTTATGTGAACTGGCAATTTACCAGCCTCTAAAAAACTCCACAGAGGCTTCTCTAATACTGTAATCGATTTGGTTCACAGAATAGTGTGATTAGACACTGTCTGAAGTCTGGCTTGTACGGATCCTCTATATCTGAAGAAGAGTATTCTCTGTGGGTGACGTTGTCTTTAAAACAACCATTGGAATTGTCCTGAGTGGACAATGATTGTCCATATTCTTTGCTAGAGCATAAGGACGTCATAGAAGATCGCTCCTTACATGAGACCTTCACGCTTTATTGGCCAGAAAGGAAAGCGCCGATCCTGCAGGAGAAGTGGCCCCCCCTACAGTTAATATGGCAATAATGGTGGATTGATGGTGGTTTCTGCAGTCAGAGCTTGGGGGATCAGCTTCATATGGGGCAGCTTCCTTACCGATAAGCTGGGTCAAATCTTTAATAAATCAAATAATAGGAGATTTTCATAGTAAATGACAAAACTGTATATTTGTTACATAGCACGGTAGGCCACATCATGTGTACAATCAGACGTCTCATGCACTAGTGATTTCTCTGTACCTTTCTCCGGTGATCGCCATAATGTTTCGGGGCTGCGGCTTTACCTTTCTCATTACCTTACACTGTTGTTACCCTCCACATTATACAAAGGACGGGTTGGGTTTACATAACGTTATATCACTTTAGTTCATGATTTACATTCTCTTTGTGTTTTCATTTAAAAGGATTTTCCCATGAACCAAATTAATTTTAAAGTTCATTTTTTATGATAAAATCTTAGAATAATAATAATTTCCATAAATGGATGTGATTAAATAAAATGTTCCTGTGCCAAGATAATCTTATATATGTGTCCCTGCTATTTACTGTGTAATAGATGTGTCTGACCGTACAGGGACATGGTCTGATCATACCACATCTTCTGTGCTGAGATAATCTTATATATGTGTCCCTGCTATTTACTGTGTAATGGATGTGTCTGGCCGTACAGTAACACGGTCTGATCATACCACATTTCCTGTGCGGAGATAATCTTATATATGTGTCCCTGCTATGTGCTGTGTAATGGATGTGTCTGACCGTACAGTGACATGGTCTGATCATACCACATCTCCTGTGCTGAGATAATCTTATATATGTGTCCCTACTATTTCCTGTGTAATGGATGTGTCTGACCGTACAGGGACATGGTCTGATCATACCACATCTCCTGTGCTGAGATAATCTTATATATGTGTCCCTGCTATGTACTGTGTAATGGATGTGTCTGACCATACAGGGACATGGTCTGATCATAACACATCTCCTGTGCTGGGATAATCTTATATATGTGTCCCTGCTATGTGCTGTGTAATGGATGTGTCTGACCGTACAGGGTCATACCACATCCTAATCAGGGGCACTAATTCTGATCAAGGGCAATCACTCTTAGGCCTTGTTCACACTGTGTGTTTGTGCTCCATTTTTTTATTTGTTTTTGTTGCATTTTCTGCAGCCAAAATGGATCTTCTTTTTTTGCAAAAAAGCATCTCAAATGCATCATCCGATATCTGACAGGCATTTCACAGTTCAAACTCTGTATTAAATAAATCACACACCCCTGGTTGTACTCACTGTGAAACTCAACATTAGAATGGATATACAGTTATGTTCAAAAACAAGCATTAAGCCCAAAATCTTTATATATGCTCTTATTTCCATGATTGGGAGCATTGCACACTGTTTTCTAAAACATTAAGAGAAATGTATATGTTAAGTACTTTGCAGACAATAACAACAAATGAACACTGGGCTGTTCAAAAAAATAGCAGTGTCTGCATTTGTCTTTTTATTTTAGGATTTAGCATCCTGTGAATCACTAACCTAATATTTAGTTGTAAAACCACAGTTTTTTAGAACGACTTCACATTTATGTTGCATAGAGTCAAACAACTTCTGTCACCTGTCACCTGTTATTCCAGCCCAGGATGCTTTGACTACTGGAGCCAAGATTTTGCTCGTTTTACTGGTGTGTTTAGGGTCATTGTCTGGTTGAAACACCCATTTCAAGGGCATTTCCTCTGTAAACGTCTCTTCTAATAAAGTATATACCGTATATACTCGCGTATAAGCCGAGTTTTTCAGCCCAAAAATTGGGCTGAAAAGTTACCCCCTCGGCTTATACGCGAGTCACTATACGGGCGCCCCCCCCCCATCAGTATACAGGCCCCCCCCCATGGTCCGGAAACCTGTAAAGGAAGATGATTATACTTATCGCTGTCCGGCTGCCGTCCCCGCTCTGCATCGCGATCCTCCATCTGCATCGCGCTCCTCCATCTTCCGACTTCCTGTCGGCGCCGACAATGACGTCATTCGGCGCAGAACACAGGAAGTCGGAAGATGGAGGAGCGCGATGCAGATGGAGGATCGCGATGCAGAGCGGGGACGGCAGCCGGACAGCGATAAGTATAATCATCTTCCTTTACAGGTTTCCGGACCATGGGGGGGCCCTGGATACTGATGGGGGGCCTGTATACTGATGGGGGCCTGTATATACCCTGGGGCTGCAGCTGTATGTACCCTGGGGCTGCAGCTGTATGTACCCTGGGGCTGCTGCTGTATATACCATGGGGCTGCTGCTGTATATACCATGGGGGGGGGCCTGTATACTGATGGGGGGCCTGTATACTGATGGGGGCCTGTATATACCCTGGGGCTGCAGCTGTATGTACCCTGGGGCTGCAGCTGTATGTACCCTGGGGCTGCTGCTGTATATACCATGGGGCTGCTGCTGTATATACCATGGGGGGGGCCTGTATACTGATGGGGGGCCTGTATACTGATGGGGGCCTGTATATACCCTGGGGCTGCTGCTGTATATACCATGGGGCTGCTGCTGTATATACCATGGGGCTGCTGCTGTATATACCATGGGGGGGCCTGTATACTGATGGGGGCCTGTATATACCCTGGGGCTGCTGCTGTATATATTATGGGGCTGCTGCTGTATATACCATTGGGCTGCTGCTGTATATACCATGGGGCTGCTGCTGTATATACCATGGGGGGGCCTGTATACTGATGGGGGCCTGTATATACCCTGGGGCTGCTGCTGTATATATTATGGGGCTGCTGCTGTATATATTATGGGGCTGCTGCTGTATATACCATGGGGCTGCTGCTGTATATACCATGGGGCTGCTGCTGTATATACCATGGGGGGGCCTGTATACTGATGGGGGCCTGTATATACCCTGGGGCTGCTGCTGTATATATTATGGGGCTGCTGCTGTATATACCATGGGGCTGCTGCTGTATATACCATGGGGGGGCCTGTATACTGATGGGGGGCCTGTATACTGATGGGGCCTGTATATACCCTGGGGCTGCTGCTGTATATATTATGGGGCTGCTGCTGTATATACCATGGGGCTGCTGCTGTATATACCATGGGGGGGGCCTGTATACTGATGGGGGGCCTGTATACTGATGGGGGCCTGTATATACCCTGGGGCTGCTGCTGTATATATTATGGGGCTGCTGCTGTATATACCATGGGGCTGCTGCTGTATATACCATGGGGCTGCTGCTGTATATACCATGGGGCTGCTGCTGTATATACCATGGGGCTGCTGCTGTATATACCCTGGGGCTGCTGCTGTATATACCCTGGGAAGGCTGCTGTAACACTGCTGGCGCCTGTATATACCACTGGGAGGCTGCTGTATACCATACTGCTGGGGGCTGTATACTACCACTGGGGAGGCCTGTATACCATCGGGGGGGCCTGTATACCACACTGCTGGGGGCTGTATACCTGTGCTGGGGTCCACCCTCGGCTTATACACGAGTCAATAGTTTTTCCCAGATTTTGGGGGCAAAAGTAGGGGGGTCGGCTTATACACGGGTCGGCTTATACACGAGTATATACGGTATTTGTATTGTGAAATCGGAACACACATCCTCTCTTAACCTTGTTTTTGGAATTTCCTTACAGCATTTTTCACTTCAACATAACTGGGTAAAATTGCATTATACTCGTAAAAACAAGGTGGTGGAGGAGTCATTGAACAGAGCTCCTCAATATTAGGTCATCATGCCAGCTGGTTTACTAGCCTTTAGTGATAATCTTCTGGTAATAAAACTGATTATACCAAAACTAAAGCAAGCACCCTAATAAGTGACACATTACTGGACTCAGGGTCTCTGCCATTACATTATGCTGCTCGCAGATAAGGTTGCAAAAACCTAGTGTGAGATTCTTTTAAAATGGCATAACACAATGCATACAGTGAGTACAGAAAGTATTCAGACCCCTTTAACAAAAAAGAATAACTGAAATATCACATGGTCATAAGTATTCAGACCCGTTTCTTAGACACTCATATTTAAGTCACCTGCTGTCCCATTTCCTTGTGATCCTCCTTCAGATGGTTCTACTCCTTCATTGGAGTCCAGCTGTGTTTAATTAAACTGATAGGACTTGATTTGGAAAGGCACACACCTGTCTATATAAGACCTCACAGCTCACAGTGCATGTCACACCAAATGAGAATCATGAGGTCAAAGGAACTGCCCAAGGAGCTCAGAGACAGAATTGTGGAAGGCACAGATCTGGCCAAGGTTACAAAAACATTTCTGCAGTACTCAAAGTTCCTAAGAGCACAGTGGCCTCCATAAGCCTTAAATGGAAGACGTTTGGGACCACCAGAAGTCTTCCTAGACCTGGCCGTCCAGCCAAACTGAGCAATCATGGGAGACAAGAATTGGTGAGAGAGGAAAAGAAGAAACTCCAAGATCCCTGTGACTGAGCTCCAGAGATGCAGGAGGGAGATGGAGAAAGTTCCACAAAGTCACCTATCACTGCAGCCTCCACCAGTCGGGCCTTTATGGCAGAGCGGCCGGCGGAAGCCTCTCCTCAGTGCAAGACATAGGAAAGCCGCATAGAGATTACAAGAGAACACATGAAGGATCCCAGACTGTGAGGAATAAGATCCTCTGCTCTGATGAGATGAAGATACAACTTTCTGGTGATAATTGTGAGCGGTGGAGAAAATCAGGCACCGCTCATCACCTGCCCAATACAATCCCAACAGTGAGACATGGTGGAGGCAGCATCATGCTATGGGGGCAGGGACATAACTACAACAGGTGCAGGGGTTGCAATCGCACCGGGCCCTAGAGCCTAGAGGGTCCCTTTGGCCCATAGAAAAAGACTATTGCTATTAAATATTTGCAATAATTGTGGGCCCCATTGGAGCTTTCGCATCTGGGCCCATGACCTTCAAGTTATGCCCCTGTATGGAGGTGTTTTCAGGTGCAGGGACAGGACGACTGGTTGCAGTTGAAGGAAAAACTCACCGAAAATTAGCCATGTAAAACATCCATGGCACCTAGCAGGAGGCTGTCAGCTACTCTTAGGCTGTGTTCACACTGGGCGTTTTTGGGCTGTTTTTGCTCAACAGTTTTTGTAGCCAAAACCAGCAGTGGGTGATTAAATCCAGAAGTGGTGACGTGTTTCTATTAGACTTTTCCTCTGATTGCTCTACTCCTGGTTTTGGCTACAAAAACTGTTGAGCAAAAACAGCCCAAAAACGCCCAGTGTGAACACAGCCTGAGAGGTAACACAAGAGTCTGAATACCGATGCTCAATCTCCTGCAACCATCCAAATGTATGAGGGCGGTTGTGGCTGGGATCATTCTGCTCTGCACCGGCATTGGTGACCCTGTGATGCGATCACGGGGTCTCGATGTGTTGCTATGACAGTCCAGGGTCAGTTGAAGACCCCGGATGCTGTCATGCATCACTTCCTGCCGGCGATGCCATAATGACTTCACCGGCAGAAAGTGATCATTTTGGCAGGCACAGTACTGAATAAGGAACGTGCCTCTGACTGTGGGGCCCATAGGGATAATGCTAAAGTAAGAAAACGATCCAGTGCCCAGTGCCCTCCTTATACCACTCTCCAGGTGAAGCACTAATTGGGGATGCCCAACTGACCAACAGGATCAAAGGGGAAGGGGCATCCCGCCACACCTACAGGGGTTAAATTAGGGTGCACAGGGTCCGTTACCTTCTCTTTCGCCCCCGGCCGACTCTGGAAGCTTGTGTCCCTGGAAGCCCCTGCAGTGATGTCTGACCCACTGATGGGAGGCCCTGCGGCTGAGAGCTGCACAGGAAGATGAGCACTTATTACTGGCCTCAGCACTCGCCTCCCTGTGCCCTCGCCTGACCCCCTGCCTGTCCCTACGAACATGCCTCGCATATAGCCCTAGATACAGCAGCAGAGCAGCCTGATGGGTCCAATCCGACCGATGACCAGGCTCTGCAGCTGCAGCAAGCCAGCAGTGCTCCACAAAGGAAAGTGCACCAATCACAACTGATGCACACACAATACCCCCACTAATAAACACGGCATAAACAGCCCTTCATAACAATGTTACGCTTCCTGCCATCAGAAATCAAACACCTATAATCCCTGCTAGCTCACTCCAGACATTAAATGCCTCAATATTAGCTACCATAGCCCATAACCCAATCCATGAACCCCATATAGCCCCGAACACTCACTATAGCCACTACAGACGCCGCAGGTCCTCAGCATCATCTGACTATTCCCGTCGCCCCTCTAACAGGCAATCCTCTCATCGCCACCGAAGGCACAGCTCCCATAGGAGCCGCCACAGATCACGGTCCTCGATATGGCGTTCCCCATCCACATCAGAGTCGTCCGAGACTCCCGAGACACATGCGCAGGCACATGACAGAAACCAGCAGTCACTAGCGGGAGCAGGAGTCCCTCCATCACCTGGTGTCACTCCTCCTGCCATCGCCCTAGCGGGAGCTGGTGTTCCTCCATCACCTGGTGTCGCTCCTCCTGCCATCACCCTAGCGGGAGCTGGAGTTCCCCCGTCACCTGGTACCACTCCTCCTGCCATCTCCCTAGTGGGAGCTGGAGTTCCCCCGTCACCTGGTACCAATCTTCCTGCCATCGCCCTAGCGGGAGCTGGACTTCCTCCATCACCTGGTGTCGCTTCTCCTGCCATCGCCCTAGCGGGAGCTGGAGTTCCCCCGTCACCTGGTACCACTCCTCCTGCCATCGCCCTAGCGCGAGCTGGAGTTCCTCCACCTGGTGTCGCTCCTCCTGCCATCGCTCTAGCGGGAACTGGAGTTCCTCCATCCCCTGGTGTCGCCCCTCCTGCATCAGACAGCTGTGAGTATTTCGAATGCACCGAAAATGATACTGTGCATAATAATTTTGGAGATAACACAGGGGCAAATGAGCTAGCCACAGCCATTACAGTTCACTCGACCAAGCTTGGCTGACGACAGCAGAACCATGCCTCAGTTAGCGAGCTTACACAAAAACGTATTTTTCTGTGGCATAAGCCCGCTGGGCGCACACATAGATCAGGAAACAAGACACAAAATATGGAGTAATGATTGTGTGGACATATGGTCATTATTATCAGTGGACCAACAGACAGTAGATAAAGAAAAGAAGACAAACGAGCGGCCATATAATCATACAAAACCCATGGCGGTTCTGCCTGGCGGTTGTATGATGAGGAATTCCGTAGGCAGCTGGCCACGCAGCCTGACCTCGGCTGGGCAGTCAAATTGACGGACGTGTGGTTACGACTGATGATGTCACATAGACATACCCCCTTTTCATCCACGACCACTAAATACTCAGCAGCAGCAGGTCAACACCCAGTGGTCGGACGCAACCCTGGGGCCTGCTGGCTATGTAACGAAGGAACCTGCCGTTTCCATGCATTATGTAAATATAGACATGACTGCTCAGCTTGCGGAGGAGGACACCCAGCAGCGAGGTGTACCCGTCCAGCAAACAAGGCATAACTCCAGTGAGCGTGGCCACAATGGGCCCCTGTCTAAACCTTTACCCTAACAAAGTAGCAGGACGGCAATTACACTCCGGAGCTTTACACACGTTTTCTTTTTATCCCTTTCAAATTCAGTAGAACGCCAACCCAGGCAGATAACCTAAAGTCCGCTCGCGAATTCCCCGAAATCTTACAACAAAAAATCCAAAAAGAGGTTGAGCTAGGTAGAACGGTGGGCCCCTTTCAATCAAGACCTTTCCAAAATATCAGGACCTCCCATTAGGTATCATCCCAAAAAAGGAACCCAGGAAATATCGCCTGATCCATCACCTGTCCTACCCAAAAGGCGATTCGGTTAACGACGGTATCCCCCCAGAGGAAGCCTCGGTAACATACGCGTGTTTTGACAAAGCAGAATTAGTCCGCTCAGCGGGGCCTGGCTCCTTGCTAGCAAAATCTGATATAGAGGTGGCATTCCGCCTATTACCCGTACATCCAGACTGCTTCCACCTCTTAGGTTGCAGGGTGGACCAGCACTATTATTTTGATATGTGCTTGCCAATGGGATGTTCCATTTCGTGTCACTATTTTGAGCTATTCAGTACTTTCCTGGACTGGGTAATCCGCTATGAAACTGGTAGTAAATCGCTCATTTACTACCCAGATGATTTTTTGTTCGTAGGTCCCAAAAATTCAACACACTGCTCCGTCCTTCTAGCAAAATTGAAATCTATAGCTCGGCTTTTCGGCGTACCGCTTTCACACGAAAAAACGGTCGGACCTTGTAACGTATTACCCTTCCTCGGCATCGAAATAGACACTGATGCAATGTTTTTTTCGCCTACCAGCAGACAAGATTCAGAAAACACTGCATATGTTAGAGGGTTTCAGCGAGGTAAAAAAGGTCACCCTCCAGCAGATGCAGTCACTTCTGGGTCTGCTGACATTCGCCAGTCGTGTAATGCCGGTCGGCAGAGCCTTCTGTCGCCGATTATCGTTAGCAACAAAAGGCATTTCCCAGCCGGGCCATAGAATCAGGATCACTCGCTCACTGAAGGCAGACTTACTAGTCTGGAAAACATTCCTTCAATGGCCATACCTGTGTCATGTCACCAGAAATGTCAAACAAGGACCTCGGACTCACAGTAGGAACACGTAATAAGGAGGGTTTTGCAGCAATCTACAACAACCAATGGTGCAAAGGCAACAGGCCGGAGCTATGGAGCGCATCCAGCTGGGGCAGCGCTCCAGCTCTGTTAGGGTAAGTGCACACTTACCCGGCGGTTTGGTCAGCGGCAGCTGGCGGAACCCGCCAGGAAGCTCCGGCGCCGTCCACCGGCTTCCTGGCGGGTATGTGCGTCGGGAGCCGGGCGGGTGATGGGCGGGAGCCGGCGGATGCACAGCGTGTTCTCGGCGGCGAATCTGCAGCGGCTGGAAGCAGCACATGATTCTGCTTGCAGCCGCTGCAGAACTGCCGTTTTTTAGAACATGGTCATTCTTTGCTAAACCGCTGGGAAACCTGCGGGTTAGCAACGGATGACGCTGTGCAACCGCCGGTGTGTGCACTGCTTTGGGCGGTTTACATTAGTTTTAATGTTAATCCAAACGCCGGTTTGGATTAACATAAATTTAAATAAAACTAATGTAAACAAAACGGCGGTTTACACAGGTAAACCGCCGAAAACCCGCCCAGTGCGCACATAGCCTTAGAAGGTTGAGCTATGGGGGACACAGTTAGAAAACTCAAACATTCCATTTCAAACTACAAATCTAAGAACAGCAAAGACCTTAAACCACATGTCGTCTGCATCCCTGCCCTTACTCGCTCTGTTACACAGGCTAGCGCTATTATACCTACAACACAACATCTGGTGCAGAGCCAGAGTAACTGCAGAGGTAGACAATAATCTCATTAACTCTCTATTATCTTCCAATTGGCAGGCCTTTATAGACCTTCTCCCCAAGGCGCAACCAGCGTGTGTCCAGTGTCCTCAATCCCTATGGGACACAGTAGCCAATCACTGATGCCCTTAATCCGGGCCTCCAATACACCAGCTACCTGGTAGGTCTATGGTAAGGCTTGGGAAGAGAGGTGTTCTCTAATTCATGGTAGGCCGGTCCATAAGTGCGACCAAGCAAAAAGTGAAGTAACGACGGAATTTTTAATTCGGCTCAAAGAAAGGGGGACTTCGGGCACGTCGCACAACGCCATTTATCGAGAATAGCCTTTTTCTTACAATTATTAGACAAGCCAGTAAAGGCTGGAAAAGGCTTCGGCCAAGTCAGGAATGCCGTCGCCCAATTTCTTTGCGATTATTACACGAAATTATCTTAATATCTCCATCGGTGTGCAAGTCGCAATATGAATCGATCCTTATATCAGCAGCCTTCGCTATCGCCTTTTTCGGCGCACTGCGCATTAACGAATTATCGCCACGCTCAAAAACAGCGATGGAAGGTGGTCTAATTAATGAAGACGTAGTCATATGCAGCAACGCTCTGCGCGAATCTAAGTGTGACCCCGCCGGTAGAGGCACGTGGGTACTAGTTAACTCTTCAAATGGACAGGTATGCCCATTCAAAATAGTCAACCGCTATACGTCAATAAGACATGCAGGCAGACACATACAGACGGTTCCCCTCTGACCAAATACCAATTTCAAGCAATCTTTAAAAAGTGCTTAGCTAAAACCGGAGCAAATCCAAAAGAATACGGGAAGCAGAATCGGTGCAGCCAACGAGGCAGCTAGGGCCGGAGTAACGGAGGCCGAAGTACAGAGAATGGGGCGTTGGAAGTCCGCATGCTTTGCCAGGACCTGATTTGCTGGAATAACATGCTTTGTCTCTTGCAGGCGGTTGTAGGCCTGCAGTTTGGGTAGCAGGTCATTCCTTCATTTACTTGGCGGCAAAAAGAGCTGAGCTACGGCCAGGAGGTCAAAACCTAGGCTTCCCGAGCCTGGAAGTCAACTGGAGAGGCATCAGAGGGCTCCGGTGGAAACAGCTTTTCCTGGAGATAGTCAAAGTATCTAGGACAGCCAAAGAGCCGGTAATATTGGTGGTACACGCCGTTGGAAACGACTTGGGAGCAACCAGAATGGGTGAACTATACACACTAATGACCACAGACATCGAACGTTCTACCTGCTTATTCCCGAGTTAATATGGGTATGGTCGAAAATAATTCTACGGGCCGTTTGGCGCGGAGCAAGGGATGCCCAAGCCATAGAGCGAGCGAGAAGAATGATCAATGCCAGGATGGCAAAATACGGAAGAGAAAAATCTGATATTGTTGTTCGACACCATCAGCTGGAAGGCGATAATTCCGCACTATTAAGAGCCGATGGAGTGCGCCTCACGGACATTGGGCAGGACATTTCTTTGTCTGGCTTGCAGGACGGCCTGGAACAAGCCCTCAGGGTAATGGGTGGGGGGTCGGAGTCCTGTGTAGGGATACACATGATCCTCCGTGGCGGAAAATTGCGGAGAAGGGCAGAGGTCATAACCGCTCATTGGCCAGCACGATGAGCCAGTTATGAAATGTAATTGCCTTTCTCGGCTTGCGAAAATTAATAAACTGTGACCGACCTGTTTCAACCCATCTAGGCCTGTCCGTGTTTTCATTACGGGAGTGGTGGAAGGGGGAGGAAAAGCACTGTTAAGACACACGGGTACCCACAGTCATGCTGTGTAGAGGGATGGTGAAGCATCTCTCTGCATAACACAAGCGATCACACTTTGCAATGATGAAGCGCCTTAAGGGGCTCTGTAAAATAAAATGCATTTAAAATATATGAAAAAAATAAAAAAAGTTCAAATCACCCCCCTTTTGCTCCATTGAAGATAACACTATTCCAGAAAGATAAATACACTTATTTGGTATCACTGCTTTCAGAAATGCCCGATCTATCAAAACATAAAATCAATTAATCAGATCAGTAAAATGAGTAACGGGAAAAAAAGTCCAAACACCAAAATTACGCTTTTCTTAGTCGCCGGAACACTGCAATAACAGGCGATCAAAAAAGCACAGCAACCCAAAAAAAGGCATCATTACAAATGTCAGCTCAAGCTGCAAAACATTATCCATCACACAACCTCAGATCCCGAAAAATAAGAACGCTACGGGGGGTGCAGAAAATGGTGCATAAGTGCAATTCTTTTCTTTTTAAAAAAAAATCTGAATTTCATTTCACCACTAAACGTAACATGTTAGGTATCTGTGATATTGTACTGACCCGAGGCATCATAGCGACACAGCGTTACCATATAATACTGACCCCAGACATCATACCGACACGTCAGTGTTACCATATAGTACTGACCCCAGACATCATACTGACACGTCAGTGTTACCATATAGTACTGACCCCAGACATCATACCGACACGTCAGTGTTACCATATAGTACTGACCCCAGACATCATACCGACACCTCAGTGTTACCATATAGTACTGACCCCAGACATCATACCGACACGTCAGTGTTACCATATAGTACTGACCCCAGACATTATACCGACACGTCAGTGTTACCATATAGTACTGACCTGAGACATCATACCGACACCTCAGTGTTACCATATAGTACTGACCCCAGACATCATACCGACACATCAGTGTTACCATATAGTACTGACCCCAGACATCATACCGACACGTCAGTGTTACCATATAGTACTGACCCCAGACATCATACCGACACATCAGTGTTACCATATAGTACTGACCCCAGACATCATACCGACACGTCAGTGTTACCATATAGTACTGACCCCAGACATCATACCGACACCTCAGTGTTACCATATAGTACTGACTTGAGACATCATACCGACACGTCAGTGTTACCATATAGTACTGACCCCAGACATCATACCGACACGTCAGTGTTACCATATAGTACTGACCTGAGACATCATACCGACACGTCAGTGTTACCATATAGTACTGACCCCAGACATCATACCGACACGTCAGTGTTACCATATAGTACTGACCCCAGACATCATACCGACACCTCAGTGTTACCATATAGTACTGACCCCAGACATCATACCGACACCTCAGTGTTACCATATAGTACTGACCCCAGACATCATACCGACACGTCAGTGTTACCATATAGTACTGACCCCAGACATCATACCGACACCTCAGTGTTACCATATAGTACTGACCCCAGACATCATACCGACACGTCAGTGTTACCATATAGTACTGACCCCAGACATCATACCAACACCTCAGTGTTACCATATAGTACTGACCCCAGACATCATACTGACACCTCAGTGTTACCATATAGTACTGACCCCAAACATCATACCGACACCTCAGTGTTACCATATAGTACTGACCCAAGGACATCATACCGACACATCAGTGTTACCATATAGTACTGACCCCAGACATCATACCGACACGTCAGTGTTACCATATAGTACTGACCCAGACATCATATGACACTCAGTGTTACCATATAGTACTGACCCAGACATCATACCGACACGTCAGTGTTACCATATAGTACTGACCCCAGACATCATACCGACACCTCAGTGTTACCATATAGTACTGACCCCAGACATCATACTGACACCTCAGTGTTACCATATAGTACTGACCCCAGACATCATACCGAACATGTCAGTGTTACCATATAGTACTGACCCCAGACATCATACCGACATGTCAGTGTTACCATATAGTACTGACCCCAGACATCATACTGACACGTCAGTGTTACCATATAGTACTGACCCCAGACATCATACTGACACCTCAGTGTTACCATATAGTACTGACCGCAGACATCATACCGACACCTCAGTGTTACCATATAGTACTGACCCAGACATCATACTGACACCTCAGTGTTACCATATAGTACTGACCCCAGACATCATACCGACACTCAGTGTTACCATATAGTACTGACCCCAGACATCATACCGACACCTCAGTGTTACCATATAGTGCTGACCCCAGACATCATACTGACACCTCAGTGTTACCATATAGTACTGACCCAGACATCATACCGACATGTCAGTGTTACCATATAGTACTGACCCCAGACATCATACCGACACGTCAGTGTTACCATATAGTACTGACCCAGACATCATACCGACACGTCAGTGTTACCATATAGTACTGACCCCAGACATCATACGACACCTCAGTGTTACCATATAGTACTGACCCCAGACATCATACCGACACTCAGTGTTACCATATAGTACTGACCCCAGACATCATACGACACCTCAGTGTTACCATATAGTACTGACCCCAGACATCATACCGACACTGTCAGTGTTACCATATAGTACTGACCCAGACATCATACCGACACCTCAGTGTTACCATATAGTACTGACCCCAGACATCATACCGACACCTCAGTGTTACCATATAATACTGACCCCAGACATCATACTGACACCTCAGTGTTACCATATAGTACTGACCCCAGACATCATACCGACACCTCTGTGTTACCATATAGTACTGACCCCAGACATCATACCGACACCTCAGTGTTACCATATAGTACTGACCCCAGATATCATACCGACACCTCAGTGTTACCATATAGTACTGACCCCAGACATCATACCGACACCTCTGTGTTACCATATAGTACTGACCCCAGACATCATACCGACACCTCAGTGTTACCATATAGTACTGACCCCAGATATCATACCGACACATCAGTGTTACCATATAGTACTGACCCCAGACATCATACCGACACCTCAGTGTTACCATATAGTACTAACCCGAGGCATCATACCGACACCTCAGTGTTACCATATAGTACAGACCCCAGACATCATACTGACACCTCAGTGTTACCATATAGTACTGACCCCAGACATCATACCGACACATCAGTGTTACCATATAGTACTGACCCCAGACATCATACCGACACCTCAGTGTTACCATATAGTACTGACCCAGACATCATACCGACACCTCAGTGTTACCATATAGTACTAACCCGAGGCATCATACCGACACCTCAGTGTTACCATATAATACTAACCCGAGGCATCATACCGACACCTCAGTGTTACCATATAGTACAGACCCCAGACATCATACCGACACGTCAGTGTTACCATATAGTACTGACCCCAGACATCATACTGACACCTCAGTGTTACCATATAGTACTGACCGGAGACATCATACCGACACGTCAGTGTTACCATATATTACTGACCCCAGATATCATACTGACACCTCAGTGTTATCATATAGTACTGACCCCAGACATCATACCGACACCTCAGTGTTACCATATAGTACTGACCCCAGACATCATACCGACACCTCAGTGTTACCATATAGTACTGACCCCAGATATCATACTGACACCTCAGTGTTACCATATAGTACTGACCGGAGACATCATACCGACACGTCAGTGTTACCATATATTACTGACCCCAGATATCATACTGACACCTCAGTGTTATCATATAGTACTGACCCCAGATATCATACCGACACCTCAGTGTTACCATATAGTACTGACCCCAGACATCATACTGACACATCAGTGTTACCATATAGTACTGACCCCAGACATCATACCGACACCTCAGTGTTACCATATAGTACTGACCCCAGACATCATATCGACACCTCAGTGTTACCATATAGTACTGACCCCAGACATCATACCGACACCTCAGTGTTACCATATAGTACTGACCCAGACATCATACCGACACCTCAGTGTTACCATATAGTAATGACCCCAGACATCATACCGACACCTCAGTGTTACCATATAGTACTGACCTGAGACATCATACCGACACCTCAGTGTTACCATATAGTACTGACCCCAGACATCATACCGTCACATCAGTGTTACCATATAGTACTGACCCCAGACATCATACCGACACGTCAGTGTTACCATATAGTAAATATGGTGAATGAAAAAAAACGTGTAATTGCACTTTTTTTTTCAATTTCATCACAATTGGATTTTTTTCATTTTCCAGTCATTTTTGGAAGAACGGGAGGAAAAAACGGAAATCGTCAGGGGATGAAGGGTTAAAGAGTTTTTTTCCCTCATGCAGTATACCTTGTATTCAGGTAGAGACTGAGGGCCAGAAACGTGTACCCTGTGTGTCTCCTATGTGATGTTATGTGCACACGGCTCGGTGTTTTTTACTTTTGCATGAAGAATTGAACATTAACTTTCTGGATTTTGTTACAGCTCTTCTGCTGGTCGTTCTCCTTGCACTTAGTTAATGAGGGTTTCCAGTAATTCGCCCCCTTTCATTAGTCCTAACTCTTCCTAACTATCACTTTCC
The DNA here is from genome assembly GCA_033576535.1 of Allobates femoralis. Taxonomy (NCBI): domain Eukaryota; kingdom Metazoa; phylum Chordata; class Amphibia; order Anura; family Aromobatidae; genus Allobates; species Allobates femoralis. Next base: position 181,407,267 of record JARQOC010000008.1, read on the forward strand.
TGACACTTCCGCTCCCTGTCCTGATCCTGTCAGTTCATCCCTCCGCGGCTCCGATATTCCTCTGTTGTGTTTCTGGCTCTGCTATTTCCGGTCTGGGGACCATAATCAGACTCTGAACAGTTCACATCCATGGTAAGGGGGGCAAGCAAAATGTGACCCCAAAAATTAGAGGTGGCAGAAGGACCGGTGTTTTTTAGAGGACCCCTGAAAATGGAAGTCCTGTATGTGAGTGTATTTATAGGTCACCTGTTACCATTGTACACCCTGCGCACCACCTTTATCATGATGTAATTGGGGTTCCTGTAACCCCTTTATATCCCCAGATGTTCCCCTGCACCTCATTAAACATGTTTTATTCTGTCTCGCGCCATATACTAATGTCGTGGTTCGGTCATATGTGGTCTGCAGATTGCGGTCAGCGGCGCCCCGCTCCATGCAAAACCGCCCCTCCTGACTGTGTACTAGTGGATGACGTCACTGTCACCCACACAACTCCCACGTCTCGCGCCTGCGCAGTGGAATCACTGTCTGTTCAATAGGGCACAGTGAGGCTCCACTGGTGTATGATATCAGGGGGAAGCTAGCTTCTCCAGCAGTGGGGACCCCTTGTTGTATGATATTGGGGGACTAGTTTCTATATCAGTGGGGACCCCCTCATGCAGTGTGTGATATTGGGGGGCTGTTATCAATCTTCCTCTCCCATCATTTATCTGTTGTTCATAAAGCAATAATGAGGAGACACCGCACTGTTTTCAAGCAAAGTGATAAAGATCAAAAACTATAATCCCCCTCACCACACATAATGGGGGCGCCATGTTAGTATGTGACTGCATGTATGAAAATGACCACAGGACTTTCCCTGTGCTATACAGTAGACTGCCTCTCCGTGCTGCACAGATCTGTAGTCTCTGCTGTACAGTAGACTGCCTCTCCGTGCTGCACAGATCTGTAGTCTCTGCTGTACAGTAGACTGCCTCTCCGTGCTGCACAGATCTGTAGTCTCTGCTGTACAGTAGACTGCCTCTCCGTGCTGCACAGATCTGTAGTCTCTGCTATACAGTAGACTGCCTCTCCGTGCTGCACAGATCTGTAGTCTCTGCTGTACAGTAGACTGCCTCTCCGTGCTGCACAGATCTGTAGTCTCTGCTGTACAGTAGACTGCCTCTCCGTGCTGCACAGATCTGTAGTCTCTGCTGTACAGTAGACTGCCTCTCCGTGCTGCACAGACCTGTAGTCTCTGCTGTACAGTAGACTGCCTCTCCGTGCTGCACAGATCTGTAGTCTCTGCTGTACAGTAGACTGCCTCTCTATGGTGCACAGATCTGTAGTCTCTGCTGTACAGTAGACTGCCTCTCTATGCTGCACAGATCTGTAGTCTCTGCTGTACAGTAGACTGCCTCTCCGTGCTGCACAGATCTGTAGTCTCTGCTATACAGTAGACTGCCTCTCCGTGCTGCACAGATCTGTAGTCTCTGCTGTACAGTAGACTGCCTCTCCGTGCTGCACAGATCTGTAGTCTCTGCTGTACAGTAGACTGCCTCTCCGTGCTGCACAGATCTGTAGTCTCTGCTGTACAGTAGACTGCCTCTCCGTGCTGCACAGATCTGTAGTCTCTGCTGTACAGTAGACTGCCTCTCCGTGCTGCACAGATCTGTAGTCTCTGCTGTACAGTAGACTGCCTCTCCGTGCTGCACAGACCTGTAGTCTCTGCTGTACAGTAGACTGCCTCTCCGTGCTGCACAGATCTGTAGTCTCTGCTGTACAGTAGACTGCCTCTCTATGGTGCACAGATCTGTAGTCTCTGCTGTACAGTAGACTGCCTCTCTATGCTGCACAGATCTGTAGTCTCTGCTGTACAGTAGACTGCCTCTCCGTGCTGCACAGATCTGTAGTCTCTGCTGTACAGTAGACTGCCTCTCCGTGCTGCACAGATCTGTAGTCTCTGCTGTACAGTAGACTGCCTCTCCGTGCTGCACAGATCTGTAGTCTCTGCTATACAGTAGACTGCCTCTCCGTGCTGCACAGATCTGTAGTCTCTGCTGTACAGTAGACTGCCTCTCCGTGCTGCACAGATCTGTAGTCTCTGCTGTACAGTAGACTGCCTCTCCGTGCTGCACAGATCTGTAGTCTCTGCTGTACAGTAGACTGCCTCTCCGTGCTGCACAGACCTGTAGTCTCTGCTGTACAGTAGACTGCCTCTCCGTGCTGCACAGATCTGTAGTCTCTGCTGTACAGTAGACTGCCTCTCTATGGTGCACAGATCTGTAGTCTCTGCTGTACAGTAGACTGCCTCGCTATGGTGCACAGATCTGTAGTCTCTGCTGTACAGTAGACTGCCTCTCTATGGTGCACAGATCTGTAGTCTCTGCTGTACAGTAGACTGCCTCTCTATGCTGCACAGATCTGTAGTCTCTGCTGTACAGTAGACTGCCTCTCCGTGCTGCACAGATCTGTAGTCTCTGCTGTACAGTAGACTGCCTCTCTATGATGCACAGATCTGTAGTCTCTGCTGTACAGTAGACTGCCTCTCCGTGCTGCACAGATCTGTAGTCTCTGCTGTACAGCAGACTGCCTCTCCGTGCTGCACAGATCTGTAGTCTCTGCTGTACAGTAGACTGCCTCTCTATGCTGCACAGATCTGTAGTCTCTGCTGTACAGTAGACTGCCTCTCCGTGCTGCACAGATCTGTAGTCTCTGCTGTACAGTAGACTGCCTCTCTATGCTGCACAGATCTGTAGTCTCTGCTGTACAGTAGACTGCCTCTCCGTGCTGCACAGATCTGTAGTCTCTGCTGTACAGTAGACTGCCTCTCCATGCTGCACAGATCTGTAGTCTCTGCTGTAGAGTAGACTGCCTCTCCATGCTGCACAGATCTGTAGTCTCTGCTGTAGAGTAGACTGCCTCTCCATGCTGCACAGATCTGTAGTCTCTGCTGTAGAGTAGACTGCCTCTCCGTGCTGCACAGATCTGTAGTCTCTGCTGTACAGTAGACTGCCTCTCTATGCTGCACAGATCTGTAGTCTCTGCTGTACAGTAGACTGCCTCTCCATGCTGCACAGATCTGTAGTCTCTGCTGTACAGTAGACTGCCTCTCCGTGCTGCACAGATCTGTAGTCTCTGCTGTACAGTAGACTGCCTCTCCGTGCTGCACAGATCTGTAGTCTCTGCTGTACAGTAGACTGCCTCTCTATGCTGCACAGATCTGTAGTCTCTGCTGTACAGTAGACTGCCTCTCCATGCTGCACAGATCTGTAGTCTCTGCTGTAGAGTAGACTGCCTCTCCGTGCTGCACAGATCTGTAGTCTCTGCTGTACAGTAGACTGCCTCTCTATGCTGCACAGATCTGTAGTCTCTGCTGTACAGTAGACTGCCTCTCCGTGCTGCACAGATCTGTAGTCTCTGCTGTACAGTAGACTGCCTCTCTATGCTGCACAGATCTGTAGTCTCTGCTGTACAGTAGACTGCCTCTCCGTGCTGCACAGATCTGTAGTCTCTGCTGTACAGCAGACTGCCTCTCCGTGCTGCACAGATCTGTAGTCTCTGCTGTACAGTAGACTGCCTCTCCATGCTGCACAGATCTGTAGTCTCTGCTGTACAGTAGACTGCCTCTCCGTGCTGCACAGATCTGTAGTCTCTGCTGTACAGTAGACTGCCTCTCCATGCTGCACAGATCTGTAGTCTCTGCTGTACAGTAGACTGCCTCTCCATGCTGCACAGATCTGTAGTCTCTGCTGTACAGTAGACTGCCTCTCCATGCTGCACAGATCTGTAGTCTCTGCTGTACAGTAGACTGCCTCTCCTGCTGCACAGATCTGTAGTCTCTGCTGTACAGTAGACTGCCTCTCCATGCTGCACAGATCTGTAGTCTCTGCTGTACAGTAGACTGCCTCTCCATGCTGCACAGATCTGTAGTCTCTGCTGTACAGTAGACTGCCTCTCCATGCTGCACAGATCTGTAGTCTCTGCTGTACAGTAGACTGCCTCTCCGTGCTGCACAGATCTGTAGTCTCTGCTGTACAGTAGACTGCCTCTCTATGCTGCACAGATCTGTAGTCTCTGCTGTACAGTAGACTGCCTCTCCATGCTGCACAGATCTGTAGTCTCTGCTGTACAGTAGACTGCCTCTCCGTGCTGCACAGATCTGTAGTCTCTGCTGTACAGTAGAGGGGGGGGGGGGGGGGGGGGGGGGGGGGGGGGGGGGGGGGGGGGGGGGGGGGGGGGGGGGGGGGGGGGGGGGGGGGGGGGGGGGGGGGGGGGGGGGGGGCCTCTCCGTGCTGCACAGATCTGTAGTCTTCTGCTGTACAGTAGACTGCCTCTCCATGCTGCACAGATCTGTAGTCTCTGCTGTACAGTAGACTGCCTCTCCATGCTGCATAGATCTGTAGTCTCTGCTGTACAGTAGACTGCCTCTCCATGTAGCACAGATCTGTAGTCTCTGCTGTACAGTAGACTGCCTCTCCATGGTGCACAGATCTGTAGTCTCTGCTGTACAGTAGACTGCCTCTCCATGCTGCACAGATCTGTAGTCTCTGCTGTACAGTAGACTGCCTCTCCATGCTGCACAGATCTGTAGTCTCTGCTGTACAGTAGACTGCCTCTCCATGCTGCACAGATCTGTAGTCTCTGCTGTACAGTAGACTGCCTCTCCTGCTGCACAGATCTGTAGTCTCTGCTGTACAGTAGACTGCCTCTCCATGCTGCACAGATCTGTAGTCTCTGCTGTACAGTAGACTGCCTCTCCATGCTGCACAGATCTGTAGTCTCTGCTGTACAGTAGACTGCCTCTCCATGCTGCACAGATCTGTAGTCTCTGCTGTACAGTAGACTGCCTCTCCGTGCTGCACAGATCTGTAGTCTCTGCTGTACAGTAGACTGCCTCTCTATGCTGCACAGATCTGTAGTCTCTGCTGTACAGTAGACTGCCTCTCCATGCTGCACAGATCTGTAGTCTCTGCTGTAAGTAGACTGCCTCTCCGTGCTGCACAGATCTGTAGTCTCTGCTGTACAGTAGACTGCCTCTCTATGCTGCACAGATCTGTAGTCTCTGCTGTACAGTAGACTGCCTCTCCGTGCTGCACAGATCTGTAGTCTCTGCTGTACAGTAGACTGCCTCTCTATGCTGCACAGATCTGTAGTCTCTGCTGTACAGTAGACTGCCTCTCCGTGCTGCACAGATCTGTAGTCTCTGCTGTACAGCAGACTGCCTCTCCGTGCTGCACAGATCTGTAGTCTCTGCTGTACAGTAGACTGCCTCTCTATGCTGCACAGATCTGTAGTCTCTGCTGTACAGTAGACTGCCTCTCCGTGCTGCACAGATCTGTAGTCTCTGCTGTACAGTAGACTGCCTCTCCATGCTGCACAGATCTGTAGTCTCTGCTGTACAGTAGACTGCCTCTCCGTGCTGCATAGATCTGTAGTCTCTGCTGTACAGTAGATTGCCTCTCCATGCTGCACAGATCTGTAGTCTCTGCTGTACAGTAGACTGCCTCTCCATGCTGCACAGATCTGTAGTCTCTGCTGTAGAGTAGACTGCCTCTCCGTGCTGCACAGATCTGTAGTCTTTGCTGTACAGTAGACTGCCTCTCCATGCTGCACAGATCTGTAGTCTCTGCTGTACAGTAGACTGCCTCTCCTGCTGCATAGATCTGTAGTCTCTGCTGTACAGTAGACTGCCTCTCCATGTAGCATAGATCTGTAGTCTCTGCTGTACAGTAGACTGCCTCTCCATGTAGCATAGATCTGTAGTCTCTGCTGTACAGTAGACTGCCTCTCCTGCTGCACAGATCTGTAGTCTCTGCTGTACAGTAGACTGCCTCTCCATGCTGCAAGATCTGTAGTCTCTGCTGTACAGTAGACTGCCTCTCCATGCTGCACAGATCTGTAGTCTCTGCTGTACAGTAGACTGCCTCTCCATGCTGCACAGATCTGTAGTCTCTGCTGTACAGTAGACTGCCTCTCCATGCTGCACAGATCTGTAGTCTCTGCTGTACAGTAGACTGCCTCTCCATGCTGCACAGATCTGTAGTCTCTGCTGTACAGTAGACTGCCTCTCCATGCTGCACAGATCTGTAGTCTCTGCTGTACAGTAGACTGCCTCTCCGTGCTGCACAGATCTGTAGTCTCTGCTGTACAGTAGACTGCCTCTCTATGCTGCACAGATCTGTAGTCTCTGCTGTACAGTAGACTGCCTCTCCATGCTGCACAGATCTGTAGTCTCTGCTGTACAGTAGACTGCCTCTCCATGCTGCACAGATCTGTAGTCTCTGCTGTACAGTAAAAAAAAAAGTGCTGCACAGATCTGTAGTCTCTGCTGTACAGTAGACTGCCTCCCCTATGCTGCACAGATCTGTAGTCTCTGCTGTACAGTAGACTGCCTCTCCGTGCTGCACAGATCTGTAGTCTCTGCTGTACAGTAGACTGCCTCTCCTGCTGCACAGATCTGTAGTCTCTGCTGTACAGTAGACTGCCTCTCTATGCTGCACAGATCTGTAGTCTCTGCTGTACAGTAGACTGCCTCTCCGGCTGCACAGATCTGTAGTCTCTGCTGTACAGTAGACTGCCTCTCATGCTGCACAGATCTGTAGTCTCTGCTGTACAGTAGACTGCCTCTCCGTGCTGCACAGATCTGTAGTCTCTGCTGTACAGTAGACTGCCTCTCCTGCTGCACAGATCTGTAGTCTCTGCTGTACAGTAGACTGCCTCTCCATGCTGCACAGATCTGTAGTCTCTGCTGTACAGAGACTGCCTCTCCGTGCTGCACAGATCTGTAGTCTTCTGCTGTACAGTAGACTGCCTCTCATGCTGCACAGATCTGTAGTCTCTGCTGTACAGTAGACTGCCTCTCCAGTGCTGCACAGATCTGTAGTCTCTGCTGTACAGTAGACTGCCTCTCCATGCTGCACAGATCTGTAGTCTCTGCTGTACAGTAACTGCCTCTCCATGTAGCACAGATCTGTAGTCTCTGCTGTACAGTAGACTGCCTCTCCATGCTGCACAGATCTGTAGTCTCTGCTGTACAGATAGACTGCCTCTCCATGCTGCACAGATCTGTAGTCTCTGCTGTACAGTAGACTGCCTCTCCATGCTGCACAGATCTGTAGTCTCTGCTGTACAGTAGACTGCCTCTCCATGCTGCACAGATCTGTAGTCTCTGCTGTACAGTAGACTGCCTCTCTATGCTGCACAGATCTGTAGTCTCTGCTGTACAGTAGACTGCCTCTCCGTGCTGCACAGATCTGTAGTCTCTGCTGTACAGTAGACTGCCTCTCTATGCTGCACAGATCTGTAGTCTCTGCTGTACAGTAGACTGCCTCTCCATGCTGCACAGATCTGTAGTCTCTGCTGTACAGTAGACTGCCTCTCCATGCTGCACAGATCTGTAGTCTCTGCTGTACAGTAGACTGCCTCTCTATGCTGCACAGATCTGTAGTCTCTGCTGTACAGTAGACTGCCTCTCCGTGCTGCACTGAAGTATTTTGTATTTACAAAAAATCAATGGGCAAAGAGTTATCACCTTATGAATGTCTCATCTCTGAATAATATGTAGCGGTGTCCACTGGTATTGTGGGTGCCAATGACGCCGGGTGTAAAAGACCCCAGTCCTCCAGTCAGCTGAGCCCAAATGTGGGTGGTGAGTAGTGAGTTTGCATCTATTGCGCATGAGCAGATGAAAAGAGAACATTTCACGTAAGCGCGTTTCAAGAATGAGTCTGGTTTACGCAAAAAGCGCAATTCCAATGTTGTTGCTCCGGTCGTATTGCGGATGCGCGAGTGTAATGTGACTTATAACACTGAAATCTAAAGTGATAATGAGACGTGTAGAGAATGGACGTCAATGGAGAAAGACATTCATGGGAATCGCTCTGCGCACTGATGTGTTGTGTGTATAGAACGCCACTCACAGTATTACTATAGATCGTGTACAGTACTGGTGTCACCACTGCGCTACAACCCGGAGCTACACACTATATACATCCGTGTCAACAGTGCGGTAACCTGGAGCTCAGGGGCCCCAATGCGAAAACTCCAACGGGGCCCCTAATATTTGCAAATCTTTAATAGCATTAGTCTATTTCCATAGGCCAAAGGGACTTTGGGGGCTCCCTAGGCTTCAGGGCCCGGGTGCGATTGCAAACCCTGCACCTGTTGTAGTTACACCCCTGAGAGTCAAGGTCATTAGTGTAATTGGAAGATCAATTCCATCTATGTTCCCTCTTTATCCACATTATAGTTTCTATGTTCAGTCACTTCACTGATACTCTCACCCCACCTAGTGGTGCTTCTTGGTATTATTTTTCTATTCTCTTTTCTTTTTCTAGGTTATGTTTCATTGTGTTTGCCCTATTCTAATTAATTGAGATGCTCGTATGTAATGTGTGTGTATATATATATATTATATATGTGTGTATGTGTGTGTGTGTGTATATATATACAGTACAGACCAAAAGTATGTAATGTGTGTGTATATATATACAGTACAGACCAAAAGTATGTAATGTGTGTGTATATATATATATATGTAATGTGTGTATATATATATATATATATACAGTACAGACCAAAAGTGTGGCCACACCTTCTTATTCAAAGGTTTCTCTTTATTTTCAGGACTATACTTAACAAAACATATGGTATGTATTGGGGTGCATTGCTCGCCCCGCTGTCAGTCAGTGTTACGATCCTGCTCATTTTGTGGCGTTTGCGGCTCACATTGAGGTTCCCGGTCAGATCTGATGAGGTCGGTCTGTAGAGCGAGGATCACAGGATTTGTGTTTGGGGCATATACTCGGGAGGGTTATAGATTTTGGGGCAGTTGTGAAATCTTCACAGTATTTGTTCCCCCCGCGCTCCACGTTCAGCTCCAGACACCGGTCTGGTACAGGCGGCGGCATGGCTTGGACCCTCACTTTATCTCTTCTTGGGGGGGTGGTCTCTGCTGTAGGTCTTGGGGGGGTCTCTGCTGTACGTCTTGGGGGGTCTCTGCTGTAGGTCTTGGGGTTGTCTCTGCTGTACGTCTTGGGGTTGTCTCTGCTGTACGTCTTGGGGAGGTCTCTGCTGTATGTCTTGGGGGGGGTTCTCTGCGGTACGTCTTGGGGGGGTCTCTGCTGTACATCTTGGGGGGGGTCTCTGCTGTATGTCTTGGGGTTGTCTCTGCTGTACGTCTTGGGGAGGTCTCTGCTGTATGTCTTGGGGTTGTCTCTGCTGTACGTCTTGGGGAGGTCTCTGCTGTATGTCTTGGGGGGGGTTCTCTGCGGTACGTCTTGGGGGGGTCTCTGCTGTATGTCTCGGGGTATGGGTCTCTGCTGTACGACTCGAGGGGGGTCTCTGGGTTAGGTCTCTGCTGTACGTCTTTGGGGGGTGTCTCTGCTGTATGTCTTGGGGTTATCTCTGCTGTATATCTTGGCGGGAGTCTCTGCTATAGGTCTTGGGGGGGGTCTCTGCTGTATGTCTCAGGGTATGGGTCTCTGCTGTACGTCTCGGGGGGGTCTGTGGGTTAGGTCTCTGCTGTACGTCTTTGGGGGGTGTCTCTGTTGTATGTCTTGGGGTTATCTCTGCTGTATGTCTCGGGGTATGGGTCTCTGCTGTACGTCTCGGGGGGGTCTCTGGGTTAGGTCTCTGCTGTACGTCTTTGGGGGGTGTCTCTGTTGTATGTCTTGGGGTTATCTCTGCTGTATATCTTGGGGGGAGTCTCTGCTGTACGTCTTGGGGGGGGGTCTCTGCTGTATGTCTTGGGGTGGTCTCTGCTGTACGTCTTGGGGGGGTCTCTGCTGTACATCTTGGGGGGGTCTCTGCTGTATGTCTTGGGGGGGTCTGTGCTGTACGTCTTGGGGAGGTCTCTGCTGTATGTCTTGGGGGGGGTTCTCTGCGGTACGTCTTGGGGGGGTCTCTGTATGTCTCGGGGTATGGGTCTCTGCTGTACGACTCGAGGGGGGTCTCTGGGTTAGGTCTCTGCTGTACGTCTTTGGGGGGTGTTTCTGCTGTATGTCTTGGGGTTATCTCTGCTGTATATCTTGGGGGGAGTCTCTGCTATAGGTCTTGGGGGGGTCTCTGCTGTATGTCTCAGGGTATGGGTCTCTGCTGTACGTCTCGGGGGGGGTCTCTGGGTTAGGTCTCTGCTGTACGTCTTTGGGGGGTGTCTCTGTTGTATGTCTTTGGGTTATCTCTGCTGTATGTCTCGGGGTATGGGTCTCTGCTGTATGTCTCGGGGGGGTCTCTGGTTAGGTCTCTGCTGTACGTCTTTGGGGGGTGTCTCTGTTGTATGTCTTGGGGTTATCTCTGCTGTATATCTTGGGGGGAGTCTCTGCTGTACGTCTTGGGGGGGGTCTCTCTGCTGTACGTCTTGGGGGGGTCTCTGCTGTACGTCTTGGGGGGGTCTCTGCTGTATGTCTTGGGGTGGTCTCTGCTGTACGTCTTGGGGGGGTCTCTGCTGTACATCTTGGGGGGGGTCTCTGCTGTATGTCTTGGGGGGGTCTGTGCTGTACGTCTTGGGGAGGTCTCTGCTGTATGTCTTGGGGGGGTTCTCTGCGGTACGTCTTGGGGGGGTCTCTGCTGTATGTCTCGGGGTATGGGTCTCTGCTGTACGACTCGAGGGGGGTCTCTGGGTTAGGTCTCTGCTGTACGTCTTTGGGGGGTGTCTCTGCTGTATGTCTTGGGGTTATCTCTGCTGTATATCTTGGGGGGAGTCTCTGCTATAGGTCTTGGGGGGGTCTCTGCTGTATGTCTCAGGGTATGGGTCTCTGCTGTACGTCTCGGGGGGGGGTCTCTGGGTTAGGTCTCTGCTGTACGTCTTTGGGGGGTGTCTCTGTTGTATGTCTTGGGGTTATCTCTGCTGTATATCTTGGGGGGAGTCTCTGCTGTACGTCTTGGGGGGGGTCTCTGTTGTATGTCTTGGGGTGGTCTCTGCTGTACGTCTTGGGGGGGTCTCTGCTGTACATCTTGGGGGGGGTCTCTGCTGTACGTCTTGGGGTGGTCTCTGCTGTACATCTTGGGGGGGTCTCTGCTGTATGTCTTGGGGGGTCTGTGCTGTACGTCTTGGGGAGGTCTCTCCACTGTCTCAGGTTCTTACCAATAATTCAGTGAGGAGGTGACAGACTAATGTTAAGCGTGGGCTTCACAGCTCAACTTTGGGGCACGGAGTCTTGAAGACGGGGTGGGGGGGACAGTCGGACCTTATTCATGGGGTCACAGCTGAACTTTAGGGCGAGGAGTCTTGAAGACGGGTGGGGGGACAGTCGGACCTTATTCATGGGGTCACAGCTGAACTTTAGGCTGAGGAGTCTTGTTCTCTGATTGGCAGCAGTTTCGCCTCCTCTTCTCCGTCGTTTACAGTCGGTGATCTCCTCGCAGCACTTGAAGCAATTTCCTGAGATTTCCTCACCAGAAATGAACTGTAATGGCCATTGGTGTAAACATTGTAATCGAAGCCGATAATTAAGAGGAGATGATAAGCGGCTGTTAATGACACTTCCATCCCTGCAATTATCCGGATCCTTCTAATTACACCTTCCCTGAATTGTAAATGACAAGAAAAATGCAGCGAGGAGGCCGAGTCATCAGCATCGCAGAGCCGGACAGAAAGGAGGGAACGGATCCTGCCCTAGTGCAAACCATGACGGATCAATTGCCCCTCTGTCCCCTGAGGACGATGCACCCAGGTGTATCGTCCGAGGGCTGCATGACTGCGGCGTTCTGCCACCTTGGAGACGCACGGCTCTGCATGTGTGCTGCATTATCGATTATGGAATATACTATTTCCCTGAGTATATAGGGAGCTGTATGGCTACTGCCGAATTAACTGTGGCCTCATTTATGAGAATCACCTCACAGTAAGATCGTTCTGGTGTCTATAGCCTCTGCAGAAGTAACTGGAGCCTCATTTATGAGAATTACCTCACAGTAAGATCGTTCTGGTGTCTATAGCCCCTGCAGAAGTAACTGGGCCTCATTTATGAGAATCACCTCACAGTAAGATCGTTCTGGTGTCTATAGCCTCTGCAGAAGTAACTGGGCCTCATTTATGAGAATTACCTCACAGTAAGAACGTTCTGGTGCCTATAGCCTCTGCAGAAGTAACTGGGCCTCATTTATGAGAATCACCTCACAGTAAGATCGTTCTGGTGTCTATAGCCTCTGCAGAAGTAACTGGGCCTCATTTATGAGAATTACCTCACAGTAAGATCGTTCTGGTGTCTATAGCCTCTGCAGAAGTAACTGGGCCTCATTTATAAGAATTTCCTCACAGTAAGATCGTTCTGGTGTCTATAGCCTCTGCAGAAGTAACTGGGCCTCATTTATGAGAATTACCTCACAGTAAGATCGTTCTGGTATCTATAGCCTCTGCAGACGTAACTGGGGCCTCATTTATGAGAATTACCTCACAGTAAGATCGTTCTGGTGCCTATAGCCTCTGCAGACGTAACTGGAGCCTCATTTATGAGAATTACCTCACAGTAAGATCGTTCTGGTGTGTATAGCCTCTGCAGAAGTAACTGGGGCCTCATTTATGAGAATTACCTCACAGTAAGATCATTCTGGTGTGTATAGCCTCTGCAGACGTAACTGGGGGCTCATTTATAAGAATTACCTCACAGTAAGCCCCCTTTCACATCAGCGGTTTTTGCTGATTGCGGCAATTGCGGTGAAAAAACCGTGACTGCCGCGATTACTGCATAACGGCTGCACTTGCGGTTCACTTGCGGCAAGCCCCATACAATGTCTATGGGGCTTGCGGTAAGTGTGCGACAGGTGCGGCAAGTGCGGTTTTGGCACTTGCGGCAGGTGCGGCTGCGAAAAAACCGCGGTATGCCGCATTTTTGTTCGCGCCCGCGCCTGCCGCAAGTGCCGATGCCGCACCTGCCGCAAGCCCCCATAGACATTGTATGGGGCTTGCCGCAAGTGAAGCCGTTATACGGTAATCGCGGCAGTTGCGTTTTTTTCACCGCAACTGCCGCGATCAGCGAAAACCACTGATGTGAAAGGGGCCTAAGATCATTATGGTCACCTATAACCTGTGCAGAAGTAACTAAGCCTCATTTATGGGAATCGCCTCACAGTAAGATCGTTCTGGTGCCTATAGCAACCAGAGTGCAGCTTTTAGCATTGACGTTGCTGAGGTAAAGTGAAAGCTGGGCTGTGATTGGTTGCTGTGGACACTAGAACCGTCTGTCTCTGAGGTGGTTTTCCTACCTTTGGGCCATTTTCTGCTTTACATACACAGTATAGCTTCCCCTATTGGGTCCCTGACTCTGACCAATGTGAGGTGATTAACCCCTTAACGACCTAGGACGTTGTGCAACGTCCTGTGTTTCTGCCTGTTAAGGACCCAGGACGTTGCACAACGTCCTGGCAGATTTGAGCTCCTGCACCCCCTGTGAGCCGGGTCGCTCAGGTGTCACAGATGCTGCTGCTCTGTGACAACCTGTAGATGACCCCACAGGGGGTGGATTAACCCCCCCGTGCCCAGGACCCCTCCGATCGGCAGTTTAAAAGTGAAACTGCCGATCGGAGGGAATCACAGGGATTCACCCCTCCAGATCTGATTGGAGCTCTCCAATCAGATCTGGAGGGGCGGATCGGCAAGTGCCCACCCCTCCTCAGCCCCCTCCAGCTCCATGACAGTCCAGGGCCCGCCCGCCCCCCTCTATTACAATGTATCTGCCGGCGAGCTGCACCCGCGTGCGCCCGCCAGCAACACTGCCTGCTCCCCTGTGCTGGTGCTCCCCCCCAGGCTGCCCCCACCTCCGGGCCCTGTGCCTAGCCCCCCCCTCACCTCCTGCGGCGGGCTGCACACTTCCGTGCACCCGCCGCTGCTGCCGCCGCCGCCGCTGCTGCAGCTCCTCCTTCTCTGCCCGGCCCGCCGGTCTGTGGCCCCGCCTCCTCTCCCGGCCTCCTCCTGCTCATCGGTGGAACGAGGGAGGTAAGTATGTATGTGTATGTATGCATGTATGTGTATGTATGCATGCATGTGTGTGTATGCATGCATGTGTGTGTATGCATGCATGTGTGTGTATGCATGTGTGTATGCATGCATGCATGTGTATGTATGCATGCATGTGTATGTATGTATGCATGTATGTGTATGTATGTGTATGTATCTATGTATGTATGTATGTGTATGTATCTATGTATGTATGTATGTGTATGTATCTATGTATGTATGTATGTATGTGTATGTTTGTATCTATGTATGTGTATGTATGTATGTATGTGTATGTATCTATGTATGTATGTATGTATGTATGAATGAATGAATGAATTGATGGTGGGTGAATGGATAGGGGGTGCATGCGTGGACGTGAGCGTACATGAGCGTGCGTGGACGTGAGTGTGCGTAGACGTGTGCGTGTGTAGACGTGTGCGTGTGTGGACATGTGTGTGGACGTGTGCGTGCATAGATGTGTGTGTGCATAGACGTGTGTGTGCATAGACGTGTGCGTGGATGATGGGTGCATAGGTGGATGGATGGGTGCAACAAGGGATCAGGTGTCCTCTTGTTGTAGTCTCTGGGATCATAGTCATGGTGCACTGTATGACAGGTCATTGTCATACAGTGCACCATAACTCTGACCCCAGAGACTGTAGGAAGAGGACACTTCATCCCTTGCTGCAGTCTCTGGATTGACCAGAGGCGATCGAGCGTCGTGGGACCTTCGTTGTGGACTACGTCGGAGGCGATCGAGCGTCGTGGGACCTTCGTTGTGGACTACGTCGGATCTTTATAATAAAGATGGAGTCCGAATTTTGTTTGTGTTATTTTTTCAAATAAAAAGATTTTTCTCTGTGTGTATTTTCTGACTATTTACCAGAGATTCCTAATGGCGGGTCTAACATTGGCCCTATATTATGAATCTCGGGCTTAGTGCCAGCTGACAATAAAAAGCTGGCATTAACCCCTTTATTACCCAGTTTGCCACCGGCACCAGGGCAACTGGAAGAGCATGGGTACAGCGCCAGAAAATGGCGCTTCAATGAATGCGCCATTTTCTGGGGCGGCTGCGGGCTGCAATTCGCAGCATGGGGGGCCCAGAACGCTTGGGCCTCTCCATGCTGCGGATTTCAGCCCCCAGCTGCCTAGTTGTACCTGGCTGGACCAAAAATATGGCGGAGTCCCATGTCATTTTTTTTTCTAGAATTAGTTCTAGAAGAAAAAAAAAGGGCTTTGCTGTATTTTTGGTGGCTAGCCAGGTACAACGAGGCAGCTGGGGGTTGGTGGCAGTCTGTAGCTGCCAAGTTGTACCTGGCTGGACCAAAAATATGGCGGAGCCCAACGCCATTTTTTTCTAGAATTAGTCCTAGAAAAAAAATAAAAATGGGCTTTGCTCTATTTTTGGTTGCCAGCCAGGTACAATGAGGCAGCTGGGGGTTGCTGGCAGTCCGTAGCTGCCAAGTTGTACCTGGCTGGACCAAAAATATAGCGGAGCCCTACGCCATTTTTTTTCTGGAATTAGTCCTAGAAAAAAAATAAAATGGGCGTCGCTGTATTTAGATGCATAGTGAACACTTTGAACCCCCAGGTGCTTCACAAATTGATCCGTAAAAATGAAAAAAAGAACATTTGTGTGAAAACAAATGTACTTTTTCCTTATTACGAATCAATTTGTGAAGCACCTTGGGGTTCAAAGTGTTCACTATGCATCTAGATGCATTCCTTGGGGGGTCTAGTTTCCAAAATGGGGTCACTTGTGCGGGAGCTGCAATGTTTAGGCACACAGGGGCTCCATACACGACATGGTGTCCACTAACGATTCCAATAGTTAGCGGACACCATGTTGCGTATGGAGAGCCCCTGTGTGCCTAAACATTGGAGCTCCCCCCAAGTGACCCCATTTTGGAAACTAGACCCCCCAAGGAACATATCTAGATGCATAGTGAGCACTTTGAACCCCCAGGTGCTTCACAAATTGATCCGTAATAATGAAAAAAGAAAATTTGTGTGAAAACAAATGTACTTTTTCCTTCTTACGGATCAATTTGTGAAGCACCTGGGGGTTCAAAGTGCTCACTATGCATCTAGATGCATTCCTTGGGGGGTCTAGTTTCCAAAATGGGGTCACTTGTGGGGGAGCTCCAATGTTTAGGCACACAGGGGCTCTCCATACACGACATGGTGTCCGCTAACGATTCCAATAGTTAGCGGACACCATGTTGCGTATGGAGAGCCCCTGTGTGCCTAAACATTGGAGCTCCCCCACAAGTGACCCCATTTTGGAAACTAGACCCCCCAAGGAACATATCTAGATGCATAGTGAGCACTTTGAACCCCAGGTGCTTCACAAATTGATCCGTAATAATGAAAAAAGAAAATTTGTGTGAAAACAAATGTACTTTTTCCTTCTTACGGATCAATTTGTGAAGCACCTGGGGGTTCAAAGTGCTCACTATGCATCTAGATGCATTCCTTGGGGGGTCTAGTTTCCAAAATGGGGTCACTTGTGGGGGAGCTCCAATGTTTAGGCACACAGGGGCTCTCCATACACGACATGGTGTCCGCTAACGATTCCAATAGTTAGCGGACACCATGTTGCGTATGGAGAGCCCCTGTGTGCCTAAACATTGGAGCTCCCCCACAAGTGACCCCATTTTGGAAACTAGTCCCCCCAAGGAACATATCTAGATGCATAGTGAGCACTTTGAACCCCCAGGTGCTTCACAAATTGATCCGTAATAATGAAAAAAGAAAATTTGTGTGAAAACAAATGTACTTTTTCCTTCTTACGGATCAATTTGTGAAGCACCTGGGGGTTCAAAGTGCTCACTATGCATCTAGATGCATTCCTTGGGGGGTCTAGTTTCCAAAATGGGGTCACTTGTGGGGGAGCTCCAATGTTTAGGCACACAGGGGCTCTCCATACACGACATGGTGTCCGCTAACGATTCCAATAGTTAGCGGACACCATGTTGCGTATGGAGAGCCCCTGTGTGCCTAAACATTGGAGCTCCCCCACAAGTGACCCCATTTTGGAAACTAGACCCCCAAGGAACATATCTAGATGCATAGTGAGCACTTTGAACCCCCAGGTGCTTCACAAATTGATCCGTAATAATGAAAAAAGAAAATTTGTGTGAAAACAAATGTACTTTTTCCTTCTTACGGATCAATTTGTGAAGCACCTGGGGGTTCAAAGTGCTCACTATGCATCTAGATGCATTCCTTGGGGGGTCTAGTTTCCAAAATGGGGTCACTTGTGGGGGAGCTCCAATGTTTAGGCACACAGGGGCTCTCCAAACACGACATGGTGTCCGCTAACAATTGAAGCTAATTTTTCAGTCAAATTGTTAGCAGACACCATGTCGCATTTGGAGAGCCCCTGTGTGCCTAAACATTGGAGCTCCCTCACAAGTGACCCCATTTTGGAAACTAGACCCCCAGGGAACTTATCTAGATAGGTGGTGAGCATTTTGAACTCCCAGGTGCTTGACAAATTCATCCGTAAAAATGAAAAAAAACACTTTTTATTCCATAAAAATTTTCTTTTTTCATTTTTACAGATTAATTTGTGAAGCACTGGGGCATTCAAAATGCTCACCACCCATCTAGATATGTTCCATGGGGGGTCTAGTTTCCAAAATGGGGTCACTTGTGGGGGATATCCAATGTTTAGGCACACAGGGGCTCTCCAAACGCGACATGGTGTCCGCTAACAATTGAATCTAATTTTTCAGTCAAATTGTTAGCGGACACCATGTCGCGTTTGGAGAGCCCTGTGTGCCTAAACATTGGAGCTCCCTCACAAGTGACCCCATTTTGGAAACTAGACCCCCCAGGGAAGTTATCTAGATAGGTGGTGAGCATTTTGAACCCCCAGGTACTTGACAAATTCATCCATAAAAATGAAAAAAACACTTTTTTTTCCATAAAAATTTTCTTTTTTCATTTTTACAGATTAATTTGTGAAGCACTGGGGCATTCAAAATGCTCACCACCCATCTAGATAAGTTCCCTGGGGGGTCTAGTTTCCAAAATGGGGTGACTTGTGGGGGAGCTCCAATGTTTAGGCACACAGGGGCTCTCCAAGCGCAACAAGGTGTCCGCTAACAATTTGACTGAAAAATCAGCTCAAATTGTTAGCGGACACCATGTCGCGTTTGGAGAGCCCCTGTGTGCCTACACATTGGAGCTCCCCCACACGTGACCCCATTTTGGAAACTAGACCCCCCAGGGAACTTATCTAGATGGGTGGTGAGCATTTTAAACCCCCAGGTGCTTCAAAAATTCATCCGTAAAAATGAAAAAGTACTTTTATTTCCATAAAAATTTTCTTTCTTCATTTTTACAGATTAATTTGTGAAGCACTGGGGTATCCAAAATGCTCACCACCCATCTAGATAAGTTCCCTGGGGGGTCTAGTTTCCAAAATGGGGTTACTTGTGGGGGAGCTCCAATGTTTAGGCACACAGGGGCTCTCCAAATGCAACATGGTGTCCGCTAACAATTTGACTGAAAAATCAGCTCAAATTGTTAGCGGACACCATGTCGCGTTTGGAGAGCCCCTGTGTGCCTACACATTGGAGCTCCCCCATAAGTGACCCCATTTTGGAAACTAGACCCCCCAGGGAATTTATCTAGATGGGTGGTGAGCATTTTGAACCCCCAGGTGCTTCACAAATTCATCCGTAAAAATGAAAAAGTACTTTTTTTTCTACAAAAATTTTCTTTTAGCCTACATTTTTTCATTTTCACATGGGGAACAGGATAAAATGAATCCTAAAAATTGTTGGGCAATTTCTCCTGAGTACATCGATATCTCTTATGTGGTCATAAACCACTGTTTGGGCGCACGGCAGGGCTCAGAAGGGAAGGAGCGCCATTTCACTTTTTGAATGGAAAATTAGCTCCAAAAGTCAAATTGCGCTCCCTCCCTTCTGAGCCCTGCCGTGCGCCCAAAGAGTGGCTTATGACCACATATGAGATATCGATGTACTCAGGAGAAATTGCCCAACAATTTTTAGGATCCATTTTATCCTGTTCCCCATGTGAAAATGAAAGAATTGAGGCTAAAAGAACATTTTTGTTGGAAAAATTAAAATGACCATTTTTTCCTTCCACTTTGCTTTAGTTCCCGTGAAGCACCTGAAGGGTTAATAATCTTCTTGAAGGTAGTTTTGAGTAGCTTGAGGGGTGCAGTTTTTGGAATGGTGTCACTTTTGGGTGTTTTCTGTCATGTACACCCCTCAAAGGGACTTCAAATGTGATGTGGTCACTAAAAAAAATGGCTTTGTAAATTTTCCTGGAAAAATGAAAAATTGTTGATGAATTTTGAACCCTTATAACGTCCGAACAAAAATTTTTTTTTTCTCCAAAATTGTGCTGATGTAAAGTAGACATGTGGGAAATGTTATTTATTAACTATTTTGTGTCACATACCTCTCTGGTTTAGCAGAATAAAAATTCATAATTTGAAAATTGCTAAATTTTCAAAAATTTTGCCAAATTTTTAATTTTTTCACAAATAATCGCAAAAATTATCAACCTAAATTTAATACTAACATGAAGCCCAATATGTCACGAAAAAAACAATCTCAGAATCGCTAGGATCGGTTGAAGCGTTCCAGAGATATTACCTCATAAAGGGACACTGGTCAGAATTGACAAAAATGGCCTGGTCATTAAGGTCAAAATAGGCCGGGGGCTGAAGGGGTTAATAAGCATCATAATAGTAAGGACTTAAAGGTCACCTGTCAGCAGTTTTGGGGGTTGTGCACCCTGCCCACCACCTTTACCATGATGTAATTGGGGTTCCTGTAACCCCTTTATATCCCCAGACGTCCCCCTGCACCCCAGAAATAGAGTTTTATTCTGTCTTGCGCCCAGGCCCGGCGCCAGCACTCGGCATACCTGGGCAGGTGCCGGGGCCCTGAAGCAGTGAGAGGGCCCACAGCTGTGTGTGAGGGAAGCAGAGGAGACCCGATCTCACACAGCCACCCACTCTCCCTCTCTGCACTGATGTATGTGATCTGTACACAGCAGGAGGGAAAGACCCGGGAGCTGAACAGAGGCTGCAGGACCTGCCATTTCCAGTCATGTGACATGACTGAAAGCAAGGTCCTAGAAGAATCTGCTTCTGCAGCTTCCGTGCAGCTCCCAGTGGCTCCTCTCCTGCTCTGCACAGCTCAAGATCTGAATGTGGTAATATGTGTGTGTGTGTGTCTGAATGTGTATGTGTGTCTGATTATGTTTGTGTGTGTGTATCTCTGTGTGGTTCTATATCTGTATGTGTGTGTGTTTGTATATGTGTGTATTTATGTATAGCTGTATTTAAGTATGTGCATGTAGCAGAGCTGTGTGTGTTTGTATGTGTATGCATTGTACATGTAGCAGAGCTGGGTATGTAGTGTCAATGTAGCAGAGCCATATGTGTATCTGTATATGTAGTGTGCAAGTAGCAGAGCCGCGTGTGCCTGTATCTGCATGACTTATGCATGTACCAGTGCTGTGTGTGTGTTTCTGTATGTTCATGTAATAGAGCTGAGTATGTACCATGTGTAGTGTGCATGTGTCAGAGCTGTGTGTCTACATGGGCGTGTAGCAGCAGAGCCATCTATGTTTATTGAAATGTATATGTGTAGTGTGCATGTAGCAGAGCTGCGCGCATCAGTATGTGCATGAATTGGGCATGTACCAGTGCTGTGTGTGTTGCATCTGTACTTTCATGTAGAGTAGAGCTGTGTGTGTGTGCCTGTATGTTCATGTAGCAGAGCTGTGTGTGTACTTTGTGTAGTGTGCATGTAGCAGACCTGTGTGTCTACATGTGTGTGTAGCAGAGCCATTTATGTCTATGGGCATGCAGTACACACACAGCTCTGCTATGTGTAGTGTGCATGTAGCAGGGCTGTGTGTGTCATATATAATTTGGTGGGGCAGAGGCAGAGTGTAAAAGGGGCCCATTAAGGCTGGCTTCAGACTTGCAGATGCATCTGCAGCGTTTTGCGGAGGCATCTGCAAGCATCTGCATGCAGACCGCGGCCCCTATGTTTATAATGGAGCGCACGGCGGTCTGCAGATGCTTGCAGACCGCCGTGCGCACCCGTTCACTCCTATATGTGATCTGTGCGCAGGCGGATGCCTGCGTACAGATCA
This sequence comes from Allobates femoralis, assembly GCA_033576535.1. NCBI lineage: Eukaryota > Metazoa > Chordata > Amphibia > Anura > Aromobatidae > Allobates > Allobates femoralis. The sequence continues at coordinate 181,428,343 of JARQOC010000008.1, forward strand.
CACACTCTCGTCCGCACCAGGGACGCGACATCTCGCGTCCATGGTGCGGGCGGGAGTGTGTGATTTGTGCGCAGGCATCCGCCTGCGCACAGATCACATATAGGAGTGGATGGGTGCGCACGGCGGTCTGCAAGCATCTGCAGACCGCCGTGCGCTCCATTATAAACATAGGGGCTGCGGTCTGCATGCAGATGCTTGCAGATGCATCTGCAAAACGCTGCAGATGCATCTGCAAGTCTGAAGGCTGCCTTAGACTCTTTTGCCCGGGGCCCACAAAAATCTGGAGCCGGCCCTGCTCGCGCCATATGCCAATTTTGAGGTTCGGTCATATGGGGTCTGCAGATTCCGGTCAGCGCCACCCAGCTCCATGCCAACACCGCCCCTCATGACTGCATGCAAGTGGATGACATCGCGACAAGTCCCACGTCTCGCGCCTGCGCAGTGCCACCTCACTGTGCCTTATTAAACAACCTGCAATTCCTTTGTGCAGGCACGAGATGTCAGGCATTGTGCGGCTGATGTGAGACCTATGTCTCGTGCCTGCGCAGTGGAATTACTGTCTGTTCAATAGGACACAGTGAAGCGCCAGTGCGTAGGTGCGACACGTGGGAATTGTAGCGACATCATCCACTTGCACACAGTCAGGAGGGGCGGTGTTGGCCTGGAGCGGGGCGGCGCTGACCGCAATCTGCAGACACCATATGACCGAACCACGAAATTAGTATATGACGTGGGACAGAATAAAACTCTATTTGTGAGGTGCAGGGGAACGTCTGGGGATATAAAGAGGCTACAGGAACCCTAATTACATCATGTTACTGGGGGAGGGCAGGGTTTATATCCCCCAAAACTGCTGACCGCTGTGCTTTAATAAACACCTGTTAACACCAAACTAACAAAAGAGGTGAAAAATGCAAATTTTATAAGTTGAAGATGTGAACTTCAGGGTGAAACTGTAAATGTAACCTTAGCAAATGTAACAGTTTGACATCGTTTTCTGTGAATCTGCGGGTATTTTCCTAGATTACAAATATAAAACTCATTTGGAGTCCAGTGGGCGGAGTTATCAATCAGTGAATAGCACCAGCACCGCCCACCGGACTCTATGCTGCAAAGTGTCGACATTTTAGCTCCTTGAATGACAAGTTATAATGAATCTATTCTCACAGGTCTATATATCAATCTGCCGGATCGCTGAGCGGATGACACGACGACGCGTTCCCTTTAATCGTCAGCGGCTGATGTGGACGTTCTCCCTCCTCCCAGCCTTCTCCGGGCTGAGGCTCCTCACGTCTCGGTGTTTGCTCAGCAGTGACGCACGGACGGTGATGACTCACGCGTAGACCTGCCAGGGACCTTGTAGATGATCCGCTCCTTACAGGCAAACAGATTACAATCCGAACACCGCAGATTTCAGAAAGATGAGATTCTGCGACCTCCCTCCATCCCCCAGACAAAACCTCCAAGGGTACCGTTACACGTCGCAACATTGCATGCAATTTCACTGGCAACTTACTGGTTGCAGTGAAATCATGGACACATTGTTACATTTGTACACAGCCACAAGATAGAACAATGTGTCCATGATTTCACTGCAACCAGTAAGTTACCTGTGAAATTGCATGCAATGTTGCGACGTGTAACTGTAGCCTAAAACTTTTTGTTGTTGATTCTTTTTCGGTGAAAGTTGTGAAACCAAAATTTCATAGTTTTTTGTTTCTTTTTAAGTTTTTAGGGTTGAAGACAGATGAACCTAGAGCCTAACATGTCGGTTCATTACTTGTCCAGGCTTCTCTTAGCTTCATGGCTGCAGGGGATCACTCCCTCCACTTCACCTGTCTGCTCTGCCTGTGTCAGTCTCCACTGCAGCTCCAGTATTCTATTCATGAAGCAGGAGGCTCAGGATGAGCAGAGCTTCAGACTGTCCCCAGATATGTAGAGCTATGCACTGTGTAACGACTCAATCATTCTGTAAGATTCCATGATCTAGAATAACCCAGAGATCATCCACATGTGATGTCTCCATATGTGATGGTGACTGCAGAGCCGCAGGCGAGGAATCATCCAGAACAAACTCCGGCTCTAACGTCATCCGAGATCTTACAGCTTCAGCAAAAAATTAACGATTAGTGATCCCCGAGCATGAAAATGCACAATAATGAAGGCAAAATTAGAAATATAATCTCCAGAGACATGAACTACTGCTCTACTGCATCTAATCCTGCCTGGTTATGTGTGATACTGTCTGCTGAGCTGTGTATCTAATCCTATCCTGATTAATACTGTCTGCTGAGCTGTGTATCTAATGCTATACTGTGTGATACCATCTGCGGAGCTATGTATCTAATCCTATCCTGTGTGATACTGTCTGCTGAGCTATATATCTAATCCTATCCTGTGTGATACTGTCTGCTGAGCTGTGTATCTAATCCTATCCTGATTAATACTGTCTGCTGAGCTGTGTATCTAATGCTATACTGTGTGATACCATCTGCGGGGCTATGTATCTAATCCTATTCTGTGTGATACTGTCTGCTGAGCTGTGTATCTAATCCTACAATGTGTGGTATTGTCTTCTGAGCTGTGCATCTCATCCTATCCTGTGTGATACTGTGATGAGCTGTGTATCTAATCCTATCCTGTGTGATACTGTCTGCTGAGCTGTGTATCTAATCCTCTCCAGTGTGATACTGTATGCTGAGCTGTGTATCTAATCCTCTCCTGTGTGATACTGTCTGCTGAGCTGTGTATCTAATCCTCTCCTGTGTGATACTGTCTGCTGAGCTGTGTATCTAATCCTACCTGATGTGATACTGTCTGCTGAGCTGTGCATCTAATCCTATCCTGTGTGATACTGTCTGCTGAGCTGTGTATCTAATCCTATCCTGTGATACTGTATGCTGAGCTGTGTATCTAATCCTCTCCTGTGTGATACTGTATGCTGAGCTGTGTATCTAATCCTATCTTGTGTGATACTGTCTGCTGAGCTGTGTATCTAATCCTATCCTGCGTGATACTTTCTGCTGAGCTGTGTATCTAATCCTATCCTGTGTGATACTGTCTGCTGAGCTGTGTATCTAATCCTCTCCTGTGTGATACTGTCTGCTGATCTGTGTATCTAATCCTATCCTGTGTGATACTGTCTGCTGAGCTGTGTATCTAATCCTCTCCTGTGTGATACTGTCTGCTGAGCTGTGTATCTAATCCTACCCTGTGTGATACTGTCTGCTGAGCTGTGTATCTAATCCTATCCTGTGTGATACTGTCTGCTGAGCTGTGTATCTAATCCTATCCTGTGTGATACTGTCTGCAGAGCTGTGTATCTAATCCTCTCCTGTGTGATACTGTCTGCTGAGCTGTGTATCTAATCCTATCCTGTGTGATACTGTCTGCTGAGCTGTATCTAATCCTATCCTGTGTGATAGTGTCTGCTGAGCTGTGTATCTAATCCTCTCCTGTGTGATACTGTCTGCTGAGCTGTGTATCTAATCCTACCCTGTGTGATACTGTCTGCTGAGCTGTGTATCTAATCCTACCCTGTGTGATACTGTCTGCTGAGCTGTGTATCTAATCCTATCCTGTGTGATACTGTCTGTTGAGCTGTGTATCTAATCCTATCCTGTGTGATACTGTCTGCAGAGCTGTGTATCTAATCCTCTCCTGTGTGATACTGTCTGCAGAGCTGTGTATCTAATCCTCTCCTGTGTGATACTGTCTGCAGAGCTGTGTATCTAATCCTCTCCTGTGTGATACTGTCTGCTGAGCTGTGTATCTAATCCTCTCCTGTGTGATACTGTCTGCTGAGCTGTGTATCTAATCCTCTCCTGTGTGATACTGTATGCTGAGCTGTGTATCTAATCCTATGTTGTGTGATACTGTCTACTGAGCTGTGTATCTAATCCTATGTTGTGTGATACTGTCTGCTGAGCTGTGTATCTAATCCTGTCCTGTGTGATACTGTCTACTGAGCTGTGTATCTAATCATCTCCTGTGTGATACTGTCTGCTGAGCTGTGTATCTAATCCTCTCCTGTGTGATACTGTCTGCTGAGCTGTGTATCTAATCCTCTCCTGTGTGATACTGTCTGCTGAGCTGTGTATCTAATCCTATCCTGTGTGATACTGTCTGCTGAGCTGTGTATCTAATCCTATCCTGTGTGATACTGTCTGCTGAGCTGTGTATCTAATCCTATACTGTATGATACTGTCTGCTGAGCCGTGTATCTAATCCTCTCCTGTGTGATACTGTCTGCTGAGCTGTGTATCTAATCCTCTCCTGTGTGATACAGTCTGCTGAGCTGTGTATCTAATCCTATCCTGTGTGATACTGTCTGCTGAGCTGTGTATCTAATCCTATCCTGTGTGATACTGTCTGCTGAGCCGTGTATCTAATCCTCTCCTGTGTGATACTGACTGCTGAGCTGTGTATCTAATCCTCTCCTGTGTGATACTGTCTGCTCAGCTGTGTATCTAATCCTATCCTGTGTGATACTGTCTGCTGAGCTGTGTATCTAATCCTATCCTGATTAATACTGTTTTCAGAGATGTGTATCTAATCCTACCCTGTGTGATACTGTTTGCTGAACTGTGTATTTAATCCTATCCCGTAATACTGTCTGCTGAGCTGTGTATCTAATCCCCTCCAGTGTGATACTGTCTGTTGAGCCTTGTGAGCCGAAATTCATTTTTTAGACTGTTTCAGGGTTCCCTGGACAAATCAATATTATATTGCCATATTTTAGGGAGACCTGTAATATGTTGACTAATAAATCAATATAATATTCACTCTTTGATGTCTGGAGGAATACGGCAGCGTGGTGTTTAATCCTTCATCCTCCCTCCTCTATATGCACCACGCTGGGGACTGCAGCAGCCGTGATCTGCTTTTATAGTGGTTGTGACTCTCACAACCACACAAGGTGAAGCCTCTGATACCTATTTAGGACATAGTTTATCTCTCAGACCCTTCATCCTCCCTACTTTAATTTTCTTTGGGTTTCCATTAATCATCAACATTAACAGAAATAAACACATGAAATAGATCCCTCTGTGTGTAATGACTCTCTATAATAGATGTGGTCACTTTATGGATTGAATTACTGAAGTGATCTTTTTGATGATATTCTAATTCATTGAGATGCTCCTGTATATTGGGGACGGGTCGGCCCGTGGCTTGTACGCGTGGTCCCGAGTCCTCATGTACCCGGGGGCAGTGCGGTCGCTCAGTCCTGGCTGATCAGGGGCCACTTCTGTAGGGCCACGCTCCACTAGTGGGTGACTCTATGTGAACTGTGTGTGGGGTCAGGACCTGCGGTCAGCCTCAGGCTCCTGGTGACATTTGATCCCGGATAGGGAGGGTGGTTCCTTCAGGATTAAGTCGTCTCGGCTCCACTTTCACAGGTGAATTTCTTTTTTCTTTGCTTCATTCCTGATCACCTGCTCCGAGACTCAACATCTTGCCCCGCAGCCATAGGAGTAACCACCCACTTCTGGCATCCACTGCCACCCGGCCAAGACACGTGACTGGCAGAGCAAATCATCCCAGAGCCAAGGCTCCTCAGTCAATATTTGTAAGAAACTTCTCCTCAGCTTCAGAGGTGGAAGTCCGGAGAAGAATGAGCTCATGGAAAAGCTGAACCCGCGGCTGCGACACATGTCCGCACCATGAAGGACCGGCTGGAGGAGCTCAAGAACAGAACCCACCCAGATGACCTGCTGGACTATGATGACCACCTGGCCTTCGATAACCCTGTCTTCCAAGATGTTGAGACCAACAAGATGGACATCTTCTTCCAGGAGGTCTCCAGCCTGGGTGATGCCCTAAAGAAGCTCAAAGCTCTGGCGGAAACCATCGAGAGCAAACAAGAAGAGATTCTGTGCAGCACGAGCGAAGCCAAGATCTGCGAGGGCAAGACGGAGTTATACGTCATGAAGAACCTGTTCACCGCCGACGCCAAGACCCTCCAGTCCCAGCTCAGCCTGATGAAGGCCGGCTTGGCCCAACACGACAAGCACTGGATGGCGGAGCACCGGATCCGGCAAAGTCAGTTCACCGTCATATCCAACCGACTCCGCGAGGTGATGACCCAACATTACATCAACGAGACCCGCTACGTGGGGAAACTGAAGGAGCAGATCGTGCGGCAGGCGGAACTGGCCGGTCTGGACCTCCAGGAGGAGGAGATCAATGAACTGATCGGGAGTCCCATGGCTCCGCAGATCGTCGGCCATGACCTGGAGGTGCTGAAGGTGAAGCAGCACTTGGCCATGGCCCAGGAGAGGCACAAGCAGCTGCTGGACCTGGAGGCCCAGATAATGGAGCTGCATTCCCTCTTCATCCAGCTGGACCTGCTGGTGACGGAGCAGGAGAGCATGATCAATAACATTGAGTATAACGTCCTGAACACCATGGACTACATCTCACAGTCCAACGAGCAAGTGAAGAAGGCGCTCAAGTACCAGAGACAGTCCCGGATCGCGGCCGCCATATCTGCGGTGCTGGGACTGTGCGCGTGCTGTACCTGCCTGTCCTGTGCGTTCGGAGCCGTGCGGTAACGGCCAGGGGATGGCGCCATTCTTGTCTGAGAGGATTATACGTTTTACTTAAAGGGACAGTAACATTCACAGTCTGGAGTCTAATAAGAGGAGCTGAGAAGGGTGTCAGCTCTGGAGACTTGTGATCATGGCGGACAGAGAGGATTCCAGGTGTCACTCACCCTATTCACCAACATTACCGTCTCCTCTCCCCAGTAATGGCTGATACCAGGGAGTAATAGATTGTAGTCACCTGTCCTACAGTCTCCTCCCCCAGTAATGGCTGATACCAGGGAGTAATAGATTGTAGTCACCTGTCCTACAGTCTCCTCCTCCAGTAATGGCTGATAACAGGGAGTAATAGATTGTAGTCACCTGTCCTACAGTCTCCTCCTCCAGTAATGGCTGATAACAGGGAGTAATAGATTGTAGTCACCTGTCCTACAGTCTCCTCCTCCAGTAATGGCTGATAACAGGGAGTAATAGATTGTAGTCACCTGTCCTACAGTCTCCTCCTCCCCCAGTAATGGCTGATAACAGGGAGTAATAGATTGTAGTCACCTGTCCTACAGTCTCCTCCTCCTCCAGTAATGGCTGATAACAGGGAGTAATAGATTGTAGTCTCCTGTCCTACACTCTCCTCCTCCAGTAATGGCTGATAACAGGGAGTAATAGATTGTAGTCACCTGTCCTACAGTCTCCTCCCCCAGTAATGGCTGATAACAGGGAGTAATAGATTGTAGTCACCTGTCCTACAGTCTCCTCCCCCAGTAATGGCTGATAACAGGGAGTAATAGACTGTATTGGCATGCACAGCCCGGACTGCCCACAATGTTGAGTGTATGGATGATGTTCCGTTCTAGGATGATATTTATGTTGTGACGTTGTTCTGTGATATTAAATGGTTGTGATATATGCTGATCTGTGGCGTTCTTTCTCGGTCACGTGTGGAGCAGGTGAGTGGTCACATTGTATACACTGAGCATTAATGTAACCATGTGTTGTGTGCTGGTTAATGGGACAATCCTCAATCCTCTTAGCACAAGTTCACCCGTCCAGTGATCGTCCGATACATCGGATCCAGCACAATCCGTTCTGCAAACACAACTTCTGTCTGTTTTAAAAATGTTGATTTCTGCCAGATCCATTTTTTTTGTCGAGTCTACAGATAACGGATCCAGTAACTGATCAGTATTAATCCTCTGTTTTTCTGTCATTTGTAAAGGATCTGTTTTTTTCTTATGGGATCAGTTTCACATGGAAGATAAATAGCGATCAGTTACCGGATCCGTTCTAACAGACCTTTGTTTGACATAAGATGCTGATGTACTGTGGAGAAAAGTGGGGGACACAGGGTCTCGGGCTATGACATGCTCATGGGTGCTGTATCGTGGTCCTGAGGGCTTTGACATGGTCCCTGGGGCTGTAATATGGCCTCTGGATCAGTGACATGACCTCTGGGGTTGTGACGTGGCCCCAAGGGCTGTGACATGGTCCCAGGTGCTGTGACGTGGCCTCTTGGGCTTTGATGTGGCCAATGGGGCTGTGATGTGGCCCCAAGGGCTGTGACATGGTCCCAGGGGCTGTGGCGTGGCCCTGGGGGCTGTGATGTGGCCTCTGGGGCTGAGACGTGGCCTCTGGGGCTGTGATATGGCCTCTGAAGCTGTAATATGGCCTCTGGGGCCATGCCATAGCCTCTGGGGCTGTGACGTGGCCTCTGGGGCTGTGATATGGCCTCTGAAGCTGTAATATGGCCTCTGGGGCTGTGACGTGGCCTCTGAAGCTCTGATGTGGCTTCTGCAACTATGACATGGCCTTTGGGGCTGTGATGTGCCTTTGGGGCTGTAATGTGGCCTCTGGGGCTGTGCCATAGCCTCTGGTGCTGTGCCGTGGCCTCTGGTTCTGTGCCGTGGCCTCTGGTTCTGTGCCGTGGCCTCTGGTGCTGTGACGTGGCCTCTGCGGCTGTGATGTGGCTTCTGGGGCTGTGACATTGCCACGGGAGCTGTGACGTGGTCTCTGGGTCTGTGACGTGGCCTCTGGGACTGTGACGTGGCCTCTGGGACTGTGACATGGCCTCTGCGGCTGTGATGTGGCTTCTGGGGCTGTGACATTGCCACGGGAGCTGTGACGTGGTCTCTGGGTCTGTGACGTGGCCTCTGGGGCTGTGATGTGGCCTCTGGGGCTGTAGAGTGGCCCCCCAGATCCCTCCCTTCCATCAGTGCAGTGATCGCTCCCTGCACAGGCACTGCACTCTGTCACACACTGACCGGGGGTCCCGGTGTCTTATGTTCTCCTTTTCCAATGAAGAATGTAGACGGCAAAGTGAGAAGACGCCGCCTGTCTGTGTCTCCCATAGATTATCATGGACATTGATGGAGGTTAAATTGTTGCAATGGCGGCACTGTTGTGTTGGTAGTGGCTATGGGGGTGACAGTAATAGTGGTTGTGGGTGAAGTAGTGGCTGTGAGGATGGCAAAGATGTTGGAAGTGGTAGTGTCTGTGGCAGTTGGGTTTGTAGTAGTTGTGGTAGTGGGGGTGGGAGTGGTGGTGTGGATAGTAGTGGCGGTAATGGCTTTTGAAGTGCTAGTATCTGTGGCAGTTGGGTGTGGTAATGGCGGCGGGGATGTTAGTAGCGGAGGCGGGTGGTAGCGGCTGTGGAGGGTGGTAGTAACAGAGGGGAGTGGTTGTAGTGGCTGGAGTAGTAGTGGCAGCGGAGGTGTAGTGACAGCAGGAGGTGGTAGTAGGGGAGAGGTGTGGTAGTAGTAGTGAAATTGGTAGTGGCACCATGGGATGGTAGTGGCGCGGGGTGGTTAGTAGTGGAGGGGAGTGTTAGTAGTGGCCGGAGTGGTAGTGGCAGCAGGAGTTGTAGTAGCGGAGGTAGTGGGATTGGTAGTGGGGGCAGAGGTGGTAGTAGTGGCAGGGGGTGGTAGTGGCGGCAGGTTGGGAATGGTGGTGGGAGTGCTAGTAGTGCCAGGGGGTGTAGTAGTGGCAGTTGGAGTGGTAGTGGGGGCAGGGGTGGTAGTAGTTGTAGGAATGGCTGCGAGGATGGTAGTGTCATGCTTGGGAGGTAAGGGAATCAGATAACAGGTAGGTGAATTGGGCAAAAGGGGGTCAGGAGAGCCTGCTGTATACACTGTGTGTGTTTGCTGTATACAATGTGAGCGTGTGTCTGCTGTATACACTGTGTGTGTGTGTCTGCTGTATACACTGTGAGCGTGTGTCTGCTGTATACACTGTGAGCGTGTGTCTGCTGTATACACTGTGTGTGTGTGTCTGCTGTATACACTGTGTGTGTCTGCTGTATACACTGTGAGCGTGTGTCTGCTGTATACACTGTGTGTGTGTGTCTGCTGTATACACTGTGTGTGTCTGCTGTATACACTGTGTGTGTGTGTCTGCTGTATACACTGTGTGTGTGTGTCTGCTGTATACACTGTGTGTGTCTGCTGTATACACTGTGTGTGTCTGCTGTATACACTGTGTGCGTGTGTCTGCTGTATACACTGTGAGCGTGTGTCTGCTGTATACACTGTGAGCGTGTGTCTGCTGTATACACTGTGAGCGTGTGTCTGCTGTATACACTGTGAGCGTGTGTCTGCTGTATACACTGTGTGTCTGCCGTATACACTGTGTGTGTTTGCTGTATACATTGTGAGTGTGTGTCTGCTGTATACACTGTGTGTGTGTCTGCTGTATACACTGTGTGTGTCTGCTGTATACACTGTGTGTGTCTGCTGTATACACTGTGAGCGTGTGTCTGCTGTATACACTGTGTGTGTGTGTCTGCTGTATACACTGTGTGTGTGTGTTTGCTGTATACATTGTGAGTGTGTGTCTGCTGTATACACTGAGTGTGTGTCTGCTGTATACACTGTGTGTGTCTGCTGTATACACTGTGTGTGTGTGTTTGCTGTATACACTGTGAGTGTGTGTCTGCTGTATACACTGAGTGTGTGTCTGCTGTATACACTGAGTGTGTGTCTGCTGTATACACTGAGTGTGTGTCTGCTGTATACACTGAGTGTGTGTCTGCTGTATACACTGTGTGTCTGCTGTATACACTGTGTGTGTCTGCTGTATACACTGTATGTGTGTCTGCTGTATACACTGTGAGTGTCTGCTGTATACACTGTGTGTGTCTACTGTATACACTGTGAGCGTGTGTCTGTTGTATACACTGTGAGCGTGTGTCTGTTGTATACACTGTGAGTGTGTGTCTGCTGTATACACTGTGAGTGTGTGTCTGCTGTATACGCTGAGTGTGTGTCTGCTGTATACACTGTGAGCGTGTGTCTGCTGTATACACTGTGTGTGTTTGCTGTATACACTGTGTGTGTGTGTTTGCTGTATACACTGTGTGTGTGTGTCTGCTGTATACACTGTGTGTGTCTGCTGTATACACTGTGTGTGTCTGCTGTATACACTGTGTGTCTGCTGTATACACTGTGTGTGTGTCTGCTGTATACACTGTGTGTGTGTCTGCTGTATATACTGTGTGTGTGTCTGCTGTATACGCTGTGTGTGTGTGTGTGTCTGCTGTATATACTGTGTGTGTGTGTGTGTGTCTGCTGTATATACTGTGTGTGTGTGTCTGCTGTATACACTGTGTGTGTTTCTGCTGTATACATTGTGTGTGTGTCTGCTGTATACACTGTGTGTGTGTCCGCTGTATACACTGTGTGTGTTGTATGCAGTGTACACTGTGTGTGTCCCCGCTGTATACACTCTGTGTGTTGTATGCAGTGTACACCCTCCCTGTATACATGCTGTGCTGTATATACATTGTATGATGTTGGAGGATTTAGTGTTTGCCTGTCTCTTTCCATGGACTTTCCTAAAGATCATAAATTGACATAGCAGATGGGCCCTCGCAGGTGCCGGATTATCAGGTTTCTGGGCCCTGCAGGTTCTGGATTATCACAGTTCTGGACCCTGTCATGTGCCGGATTATCAGGTTTCTGGGCCATGGAAGGTGCTGGATTATTAGGTTTAAGGGCCCTGGCAAATGCCGGATTATCAGGTTTCTGGGCCCTGTGAGGTGCCTGATTATCAGGCTTCTGGGTCCTGCAGGTTCTGGATTATCACATTTCTGGACCCTGTCATGTGCTGGATTATCAGGTTTCTGGGCCATGGAAGGTGCCGGATTATTAGGTTTAAGGGCCCTGGCAGATGCTGGATTATCAGGTTTCCGGGTCCTGGAAATTGCCAGATTATCAAGTATTCTGGATTATTGAATGGCCATTGTTACTCTGTAGAAATCTATAGTTTAATCACTGGCAAATAAAATATTCAGGTGATCAAATAACGACCGGGAGAAGCGGCGTCTCCAGGCAACAGCGTAAATATTTACCGGAGGAGTCGCTTTATGGGATAACGGCGATGACGGAGAATCACAGAGGATATAGGTGATAAGTCTCCAGTGCGGAGCGTCACACGGGGACCCTCATACCGGCCCAGATCCCTCATACCGGCCTCGATCCCTCATACTGACCCCGATCCCTCATACCGGCCCCGATCCCTCATACCGGCCCCGTCCTCAGTATTCAGTGACCGCCCGTCTCCTCCGTCCTCAGTATACAGTGATCGCCCACCTCCTCTGTCGTCAGTAAACAGTACAATACAGATACTAAGGATTACACCCAGTATACAGGACAGGAGAAGTGGTACTGTGCAGTGTATATATACAGAATAATACAGATACTGAGGATTACACCCAGTATACAGGACAGGAGAAGTGGTACTGTGCAGTGTATATATACAGAATAATACAGATACTGAGGATTACACCCAGTATACAGGACAGGAGAAGTGGTACTGTGCAGTGTATATATATAGAATAATACAGATGCTGAGGATTACACCCAGTATATAGGACAGGAGAAGTGGTATTGTGCAGTGTATATATACAGAATAATACAGATACTGAGGATTACACCCAGTATAAAGGACAGGAGAAGTGGTACTGTGCAGTGTATATATACAGAATAATACAGATACTGAGGATTACACCCAGTATAAAGGACAGGAGAAGTGGTACTGTGCAGTGTATATATACAGAATAATACAGATACTGAGGATTACACCCAGTATACAGGACAGGAGAAGTGGTACTGTGCAGTGTATATATATAGAATAATACAGATACTGAGGATTACACCCAGTATACAGGACAGGAGAAGTGGTACTGTGCAGTGTATATATACAGAATAATACAGATACTGAGGATTACACCCAGTATACAGGACAGGAGAAGTGGTACTGTGCAGTGTGTATATATACAGAATAATACAGATACTGAGGATTACACCCAGTATACAGGACAGAAGAAGTGGTACTGTGCAGTGTATATATACAGAATAATACAGATACTAAGGATTATACCCAGTATGCAGGACAGGAGAAGTGGTACTGTGCAGTGTGTATATACAGAATAATACAGATACTGAGGATTACACCCAGTATACTGGACAGGAGAAGTGGTACTGTGCAGTGTATATATACAGAATAATACAGATACTGAGGATTACACCCAGTATACAGGACAGGAGAAGTGGTACTGTGCAGTGCATATATACAGAATAATACAGATACTGAGGATTACACCCAGTATACAGGACAGGAGAAGTGGTACTGTGCAGTGTATATATACAGAATAATACAGATACTGAGGACTACACCCAGTATACAGGACAGGAGAAGTGGTACTGTGCAGTGTATATATACAGAATAATACAGATACTGAGCATTACACCCAGTATACAGGACAGGAGAAGTGGTACTGTGCAGTGTATAATATACAGAATAATACAGATACTGAGGATTACACCCAGTATACAGGACAGGAGAAGTGGTACTGTGCAGTGTATATATACAGAATAATACAGATACTGAGGATTACACCCAGTATACAGGACAGGAGAAGTGGTACTGTGCAGTGTATATATATAGAATAATACAGATGCTGAGGATTACACCCAGTATATAGGACAGGAGAAGTGGTATTGTGCAGTGTATATATACAGAATAATACAGATACTGAGGATTACACCCAGTATAAAGGACAGGAGAAGTGGTACTGTGCAGTGTATATATACAGAATAATACAGATACTGAGGATTACACCCAGTATAAAGGACAGGAGAAGTGGTACTGTGCAGTGTATATATACAGAATAATACAGATACTGAGGATTACACCCAGTATACAGGACAGGAGAAGTGGTACTGTGCAGTGTATATATATAGAATAATACAGATACTGAGGATTACACCCAGTATACAGGACAGGAGAAGTGGTACTGTGCAGTGTATATATACAGAATAATACAGATACTGAGGATTACACCCAGTATACAGGACAGGAGAAGTGGTACTGTGCAGTGTGTATATAAAAGAATAATACATATACTGAGGATTACACCTAGTATACAGGACAGGAGAAGTGGTACTGTGCAGTGTATATATACAGAATAATACAGATACTGAGGATTACACCCAGTATACAGGACAGGAGAAGTGGTACTGTGCAGAGTATATATACAGAATAATGCAGATACTGAGGATTACACCCAGTATACAGGACAGGAGAAGTGGTACTGTGCAGTGTATATATACAGAATAATGCAGATACTGAGGATTACACCCAGTATACAGGACAGGAGAAGTGGTACTGTGCAGAGTATATATACAGAATAATGCAGATACTGAGGATTACACCCAGTATACAGGACATGAGAAGTGGTACTCTGCAGAGTTTATATACAGAATAATTCAGATACTGAGGATTACACCCAGTAACCAGGACAGGAGAAGTGCTACTGTACTGTGTATATATACAGAATAATACAGATACTGAGGATTACACCCAGTATACAGGACAGGAGAAGTGGTGCTGTGCGGTGTATATATACAGAATAATACAGATACTGAGGATTACACCCAGTATACAGGACAGAAGAAGTGGTACTGTGCAGTGTTAATATACAGAATAATACAGATACTAAGGATTATACCCAGTATGCAGGACAGGAGAAGTGGTACTGTGCAGTGTGTATATACAGAATAATACAGATACTCAGGATTACACCCAGTATACAGGACAGGAGAAGTGGTACTGTGCAGTGTATATATACAGAATAATACAGATACTGAGGATTACACCCAGTATACAGGACAGGAGAAGTGGTACTGTGCAGTGTATATATACAGAATAATAGAGATACTGAGGATTACACCCAGTATACAGGACAGGAGAAGTGGTACTGTGCAGTGTATATATACAGAATAATACAGATACTGAGGATTACACCCAGTATACAGGACAGAAGTGGTACTGTGCAGTGTATATATACAGAATAATACAGATACTGAGGATTACACCCAGTATACAGGACAGGAGAAGTGGTACTGTGCAGTGTATATATACAGAATAATACAGATACTGAGGATTACACCCAGTATACAGGACAGAAGAAGTGGTACTGTGCAGTGTGTATATACAGAATAATACAGATACTGAGGATTACACCCAGTATACAGGACAGGGGAAGTGGTACTGTGCAGTGTATATATACAGAATAATACAGATACTGAGGATTACACCCAGTATACAGGACAGGAGAAGTGGTACTGTGCAGTGTATATATACAGAATAATACAGATACTGAGGATTACACCCAGTATACAGGACAGAAGTGGTACTGTGCAGTGTATATATACAGAATAATACAGATACTGAGGATTACACCCAGTATACAGGACAGGAGAAGTGGTACTGTGCAGTGTATATATACAGAATAATACAGATACTGAGGATTACACCCAGTATACAGGACAGAAGAAGTGGTACTGTGCAGTGTGTATATACAGAATAATACAGATACTGAGGATTACACCCAGTATACAGGACAGGAGAAGTGGTACTGTGCAGTGTATATATACAGAATAATACAGGTACTGAGGATTACACCCAGTTTACAGGACAGAAAAAGTGGTACTGTGCAGTGTATATATACAGAATAATACAGATACTGAGGATTACACCCAGTATACAGGACAGGAGAAGTGGTACTGTGCAGTGTATATATACAGTGTAATACAGATACTGAGGATTACACCCAGTATACAGGACAGGAGAAGTGGTACTGTGCAGTGTATATATACAGAATAATACAGGTACTGAGGATTACACCCAGTATACAGGACAGGAGAAGTGGTACTGTACAGTGTATATATACAAGATAATACAGATACTGAGGATTACACCCAGTATACAGGACAGGAGAAGTGGTACTGTGCAGTGTATATATACAGAATAATACAGATACTGAGGATTACACCCTGTATACAGGACAGGAGAAGTGGTACTGTGCAGTGTATATATACAGAATAATACAGATACTGAGGATTACACCCAGTATACAGGACAGGAGAAGTGGTACTGTGCAGTGTATATATACAGAATAATACAGATACTGAGGATTACACCCAGTATACAGGACAGGAGAAGTGGTACTGTGCAGTGTATATATACAGAATAATACAGATACTGAGGAGTACACCCAGTATACAGGACAGGAGAAGTGGTACTGTGCAGTGTATATATACAGAATAATACAGAGACTGAGGATTACACCCAGTATACAGGACAGGAGAAGTGGTACTGTGCAGTGTATATATACAGAATAATACAGAGACTGAGGATTACACCCAGTATACAGGACAGGAGAAGTGGTACTGTGCAGTGTATATATAATAATAATAATAATAATAATAATAAAGCTTTATTTATATAGCGCCAACATATTCCGCAGCGCTTTACAATGTAGGGTTAGCGTACAGAAAATATACAGTAAGTAATTACAATAGAGAACAAATAAAGTACAATCATTGGATACAAAAACAATAGGCATAGAATCAATGTGAAAAAAAAAATAAAATACAATAAATAAAGCAAGAAATGAAGGTGACCCTGCTCAAAAGAGCTTACAATCTACAACGGGATAGGGGTTGTACAAGGTGTCGGGGCTTATTGCACTGGTGGTCCAGGCATCTTGAGGAAATGGGGTATAGGGCTAAGCTTACATGAATGGTCATCAGTCTGTGTAGACCTTTATGGTTTGGTGGAGTTTGTAGAAGAATAATGTCCAGAGGATAGCCCATTCACTGTCTACAGTACAATGGACATGTTAGGGAGTATGATAGGCCGCCTTAAAAAGATGTGTCTTTAGGGATCGTCTGAAGCCATGCAAGTTGTGGATAGTCCTGATTTCTTTGGGTAAAGCATTCCAGAGGTTTGGTGCAGCTCTGGAAAAGTCTTGGAGCCGGGAGTGGGAGGATCGGATTAGTGCAGATGTTAGTTGAAGGTCATTTGAGGAACGTAGAGAGCGGGTGGGGTGATAGACAGAGATGAGGGAGGAGAGGTAGGGGGGAGCTGCACTGTGAAGAGCTTTGTGGGTAAGAACAAGCAATTTGAATTTGATCCTGTAATATACGGGCAGCCAGTGCAATGACTGGCACAGAGCAGAGGCATCTGAGTAACGATTGGCCAGATGGGTGATCCTGGCTGCTGCATTAAGGATGGACTGGAGAGGAGAAAGTCTGGTGAGGGGGAGGCCGCTTAATAGAGAGTTGCAATAGTCAAGGCGGGAATGGATTAGGGCCACGGTGAGGGTTTTTGTTGTTTCCAGGGTGAGAAAGGGGCGGACTCTAGAGATATTCTTCAGGTGTAAGCGACAGGAGCGGACGAGAGATTGCGTGTGGGAGGAGAAGGAGAGATCGGTGTCAAATATAACACCCAGACAGCGAGCTTGCTGTCTAGGCGTTATCGTGGTGCCGCACACCGAGAGAGAGATGTCCGATTTAGGGAGGTTAGTGGATGGGGGGAGCAGAAGAAGTTCAGTTTTGGAAAGGTTTAGTTTCAGATAGAGAGTGGACATGATATTGGAAACTGCAGCTAGACAGTCATTGGTGTTCTTTACTACCGCAGGGGTAAGGTCAGGGGCTGAAGTGTATAGTTGAGTGTCATCAGCATAAAGATGGTACTGGAAGCCAAATCTGCTGATGGCCTGTCCAATCGGGGCCGTGTAGAGAGAGAAGAGGAGAGGGCCAAGGACTGAACCCTGAGGGACCCCAATAGTGAGGGGAAGAGGGGGGGAAGTGGAGCCAGCAAAAGATACACTGAAAGAGCGGTCAGAAAGATAGGAGGAGAGCCAGGAGAGAGCAGTGTCCTTTATGCCAATGGAGTGCAGCATAGAGAGTAGGAGCTGATGGTCGACAGTGTCAAAAGCTGCAGAGAGATCAAGGAGAATAAGCAGAGAGTGGTCACCATTACGTTTTGCTGTCAGAAGGTCATTGGTCACTTTGATGAGGGCAGTTTCTGTGGAGTGAAGGGGGCGGAAACCAGACTGTAATGGATCTAGAAGAGAGTGAGCAGAGAGGTAACGGGTGAGGCGGGAATAGACCAGGCGCTCCAAGAGTTTAGAGATGAAGGGGAGATTGGAGACTGGTCTGTAGTTATTTGTGCAGGTTGGGTCGAGAGTGGTTTTCTTTAATAATGGAGTAATGATCGAGTGTTTGAAGGAGGAGGGGAAGATGCCAGAAGAGAGGGAGAGATTGAAGATTTTGGTTAGATGAGTGGTGACGACTGGAGAGAGGGATTGGAGCAGGTGTGAGGGAATGGGGTCAGTAGTGCATGTTGTGGGACGAGAGGAAGAAAGGAGCCTGGAGACTTCTTCTTCTGTGATTGGGTCAAATGTGGAAAGTGAACCGGAGGGGATGTGAGGAAGAATGGGGGTGGCAGTGCTTGGAGGCTGAGAGCTGATTTCCTGGCGGATGTTGTCTATTTTATCCATGAAGTAGGAAGCCAGGTCATCAGCAGAGAGGTCGGTGATGGGGGCCTGCACTTTAGGACTGAGGAGAGAGTGAAAGGTGTCAAAGAGTTTTTTTGGATTGTTGGATAGTGAGGAGACCAGGGTGGTGAAGTAGGTCTGTTTGGCAAGGTGAAGGGCAGAGTTGTAGGTTTTGAGCATGAATTTATAGTGGATATATACAGGATAATACAGGATAATACAGATACTGAGGATTACACCCAGTATACAGGACAGCAGAAGTGGTACTGTGCAGTGTATATATATATACAGAATAATACAGATACTGAGGATTACACCCAGTATACAGGACAGGAGAAGTGGTACTGTGCAGTGTATATATACAGGATAATACAGATACTGAGGATTACACCCAGTATACAGGACAGCAGAAGTGGTACTGTGCAGTGTATATATATATACAGAATAATACAGATACTGAGGATTACACCTAGTATACAGGACAGGAGAAGTGGTACTGTGCAGAGTATATATACAGAATAATACAGATACTGAGGATTACACCCAGTATACAGGACAGGAGAAGTGGTACTGTGCAGTGTATATATACAGAATAATACAGATACTGAGGATTACACCCAGTATACAGGACAGGAGAAGTGGTACTGTGCAGTGTGTATATACAGAATAATATAGATACTGAGGATTACACCCAGTATACAGAACAGGAGAAGTGGTACTGTGCAGTGTATATATACAGAATAATACAGATACTGAGGATTACACCCAGTATACAGGACAGGAGAAGTGGTACTGTGCAGTGTGTATATACAGGATAATATAGATACTGAGGATTATACCCAGTATACAGGACAGGAGAAGTGGTACTGTGCAGTGTATATATACAGGATAATATAGATACTGAGGATTATACCCAGTATACAGGACAGGAGAAGTGGTACTGTGCAGTGTATATATACAGAATAATACAGATACTGAGGATTACACCCAGTATACAGGACAGGAGAAGTGGTACTGTGCAGTGTATATATACAGGATAATACAGATACTGAGGATTATACCCAGTATACAGGACAGGAGAAGTGGTACTGTGCAGTGTATATATACAGGATAATATAGATACTGAGGATTATACCCAGTATACAGGACAGGAGAAGTGGTACTGTGCAGTGTATATATACAGAATAATACAGGTACTGAGGATTACACCCAGTATACAGGACAGGAGAAGTGGTACTGTGCAGTGTATATATACAGAATAATACAGATACTGAGGATTACACCCAGTATACAGGACAGGAGAAGTGGTACTGTGCAGTGTATATATACAGAATAATACAGATACTGAGGATTACACCCAGTATACAGGACAGGAGAAGTGGTACTGTGCAGTGTATATATACAGAATAATACAGATACTGAGGATTACACCCAGTATACAGGACAGGAGAAGTGGTACTGT
Source organism: Allobates femoralis (assembly GCA_033576535.1). Taxonomy (NCBI): domain Eukaryota; kingdom Metazoa; phylum Chordata; class Amphibia; order Anura; family Aromobatidae; genus Allobates; species Allobates femoralis. Next base: position 181,448,186 of record JARQOC010000008.1, read on the forward strand.
GCAGTGTATATATACAGAATAATACAGATACTGAGGATTACACCCAGTATACAGGACAGGAGAAGTGGTACTGTGCAGTGTATATATACAGATAATACAGATACTGAGGATTACACCCAGTATACAGGACAGGAGAAGTGGTACTGTGCAGTGTATATATACAGAATAATACAGATACTGAGGATTACACCCAGTATACAGGACAGGAGAAGTGGTACTGTGCAGTGTATATATACAGAATAATACAGATACTGAGGATTACACCCAGTATACAGGACAGGAGAAGTGGTACTGTGCAGTGTATATATACAGAATAATACAGATACTGAGGATTACACCCAGTATACAGGACAGGAAAGTGGTACTGTGCAGTGTATATATACAGAATAATACAGATACTGAGGATTACACCCAGTATACAGGACAGGAGAAGTGGTACTGTGCAGTGTATATACAGAATAATATAGATACTGAGGATTACACCCAGTATACAGACAGGAGAAGTGGTACTGTGCAGTGTGTATATACAGAATAATACAGATACTGAGGATTACACCCAGTATACAGGACAGGAGAAGTGGTACTGTGCAGTGTGTATATACAGAATAATACAGATACTGAGGATTACACCCAGTATACAGGACAGGAGAAGTGGTACTGTGCAGTGTTATATACAGAATAATACAGATACTGAGGATTACACCCAGTATACAGGACAGGAGAAGTGGTACTGTGCAGTGTATATATACAGAATAATACAGATACTGAGGATTACACCCAGTATACAGGACAGGAGAAGTGGTACTGTGCAGTGTATATTACAGAATAATACAGATACTGAGGATTACACCCAGTATACAGGACAGGAGAAGTGGTACTGTGCAGTGTATATATACAGAATAATACAGATACTGAGGATTACACCCAGTATACAGGACAGGAGAAGTGGTACTGTGCAGTGTATATATACAGAATAATACAGATACTGAGGATTACACCCAGTATACAGGACAGGAGAAGTGGTACTGTGCAGTGTATAATACAGAATAATACAGATACTGAGGATTACACCCAGTATACAGGACAGGAGAAGTGGTACTGTGCAGTGTGTATATATACAGAATAATACAGATACTGAGGATTACACCCAGTATACAGGACAGGAGAAGTGGTACTGTGCAGTGTATATATACAGAATAATACAGGTACTGAGGATTACACCCAGTATACAGGACAGGAGAAGTGGTACTGTGCAGTGTATATATACAGAATAATACAGATACTGAGGATTACACCCAGTATACAGGACAGGAGAAGTGGTACTGTGCAGTGTATATATACAGAATAATACAGATACTGAGGATTACACCCAGTATACAGGACAGGAGAAGTGGTACTGTGCAGTGTATATATACAGAATAATACAGATACTGAGGATTACACCCAGTATACAGGACAGGAGAAGTGGTACTGTGCAGTGTATATATACAGATAATACAGATATGGATCCTTAAGCTAATCACTGGCATGTATATACATCATATGAGGATTACACCAGTATACAGGACAGAAGAAGTGGTACTGTGCAGTGTATATATACAGAATATACAGATACTGAGATTACACTGTATACAGGACAGAAGAAGTGGTACTGTGCAGTGTATATATACAGAATAATACAGATACTGAGGATTACACCCAGTATACAGGACAGGAGAAGTGGTACTGTGCAGTGTATATATACAGAATAATACACATAGTGAGGATTACACCCAGTATACAGGACAGGAGAAGTGGTACTGTGCAGTGTATATATACAGAATAATACAGATACTGAGGATTACACCCAGTATACAGGACAGGAGAAGTGGTGCTGTGCAGTGTATATATACAGAATAATACAGATACTGAGGATTACACCCTGTATACAGGACAGGAGAAGTGGTGCTGTGCAGTGTATATATACAGAATAATACAGATACTGAGGATTACACCCAGTATACAGGACAGGAGAAGTGGTGCTGTGCAGTGTATATATACAGAATAATACAGATACTGAGGATTACACCCTGTATACAGGACAGGAGAAGTGGTACTGTGCAGTGTATATATACAGAATAATACAGATACTGAGGATTACACACTGTATACAGGACAGAAGAAGTGGTACTGTGCAGTGTATATATACAGAATAATACAGATACTGAGGATTACACCCAGTATACAGGACAGGAGAAGTGGTACTGTGCAGTGTAATATATACAGAATAATACAGATAGTGAGGATTACACCCAGTATACAGGACAGGAGAAGTGGTACTGTGCAGTGTATATATACAGAATAATACAGATACTGAGGATTACACCCAGTATACAGGACAGGAGAAGTGGTGCTGTGCAGTGTATATATACAGAATAATACAGATACTGAGGATTACACCCTGTATACAGGACAGGAGAAGTGGTGCTGTGCAGTGTATATATACAGAATAATACAGATACTGAGGATTACACCCAGTATACAGGACAGGAGAAGTGGTACTGTGCAGTGTGTATATACAGAATAATACAGATACTGAGGATTACACCCAGTATACAGGACAGGAGAAGTGGTACTGTGCAGTGTATATATTCAGAATAATACAGATACTGAGGATTACACCCAGTATACAGGACAGGAGAAGTGGTACTGTGCAGTGTATATATACAGGATAATATAGATACTGAGGATTATACCCAGTATACAGGACAGGAGAAGTGGTACTGTGCAGTGTATATATACAGAATAATACAGATACTGAGGATTACACCCAGTTATACAGGACAGGAGAAGTGGTACTGTGCAGTGTATATATACAGAATAATACAGATACTGAGGATTACACCCTGTATACAGGACAGAAGAAGTGGTGCTGTGCAGTGTATACATACAGAATAATTTGGATTATAATGTCGGACGTTACTTGTGCTGTGGTTCAGCTGTGCCCCTCATGTCGTATCTGCCAGGAGGAGGGAAATGCTAGAAAGTCCATATAACGCTCTCTTCTCTCCTCAATGTGTCTTTTGTTGATGCCACTTAGCGGAATGGAGCGCAGCTGCGGCGCCCCCCGGCGTCTCCTCGTTCTGCGCTGCCTAACTTCAGAAAAGATAATTACAGACAGTTTGAGCTGTCTCTCCACCTGTCAGTGGTTTTATTGTTATGGCTGATCATATATACAGGAGCATCTCAATGAATTAGTATATTATCAAAAAGATCATTTATTTTAGTAATTCAATACATAAAGTGACCACATCTATTATATAGAGTCATTACACACAGAGGGATCTATTTCTGTTAATGTTGATGATCAATCAAAACCCAAAGGTCATTATCTCAGAACATTAAAGTAGGGAGGATGAAGGGTCTGAGAGATAAAATATGACCTAAATAGGTATCAGAGGCTTCACCTTATGTGGTTGTGAGAGTCACAACCACTATAAAAGCAGATCACGGCTGCTGCAGTCAGCGTGGTGCATATAGAGTAGAGAGGAAGAAGGGTTAAACACCACGCTGCCGTATTCCACCAGACATCAACGGGTGAATATAATATTGATTTATTAGTCGACATGTTTCAGGTCTCCCTGGCCTCTTCCTCAGGACAAATCAATATCACATTGCCATATTTCAGCCCTAAAACACGATGACTAATAAATCAATATTATATTCATCCTTTGATGTCTGGTGGAATACAGCAGCGCAGTTTTTAACGCTTCATCCTCCCTACTTTAATTTTGTAAGATAATGATAATGGTTTTCTTTAATCATCAACATTAACAGAAATAAACACATGAAATAGCTCCCTCTGTGTGTAATGACTCTATATAATAGATGTGTGTCACTTTATGTATTGAATTACTGAATGGGGAGAGCGGCGCAGACAATGAGTTTTGGGCCTGGAGAGACGTTTGAATAAATGATTGGATATAAAACGTAATTTGCAGCTGAAGATGACGGATCCAGGGCCGGGAATGACCCATTTGCTTCGGGTTATGTAAATTGCGCCACTTTAAGCCTAAAGCGTAATAGTGGTGGATCTCTGCAGTGATGCGGCGTCTGTACGCTGCGCTATCTCTCCAGCCCAGGCCGCACTGACTCCCGCCATCCTGCTGGGCGCTTTAATAAAGGCGGCAGAGAAATGCGGCCTGGAAGTCTAAGAAATGGATTGAAAATGTCTCTTATAAAAGCCGTTATCAACAATAAAAGTAATCTGATCCTTCTATGAATGCGGCGTCCAGAACTAATCTGTCCCATCTGTCAGGAGGGACACAGACATAGAAATGAATGATAGACTGTGCAGCACCACAGAGAGAGAACCGGGCACATCATAACCCACCGAGAGAGAACCAGGCACATCATAACCCACCGAGAGAGAACCGGGACATCATAACCCACCGAGAGAGAGGACCGGGCACATCATAACCCACGAGAGAGAGGACCGGGCACATCATAACCCACCGAGAGAGAACCGGGACATCATAACCCACCGAGAGAGAGGACCGGGCACATCATAACCCACCGAGAGAGAGGACCGGGCACATCATAACCCACCGAGAGAGAACCAGGCACATCATAACCCACCGAGAGAGAACCAGGCACATCATAACCCACCGAGAGAGAGGACCGGGCACATCATAACCCACCGAGAGAGAGGACCGGGCACATCATAACCCACCGAGAGAGAACCAGGCACATCATAACCCACCGAGAGAGAACCAGGCACATCATAACCCCCCGAGAGAGAGGACCGGGCACATCATAACCCACCAAGAGAGAACCAGGCACATCATAACCCACGAGAGAGAACCAGGCACATCATAACCCACCGAGAGAGAGGACCGGGCACATCATAACCCACCGAGAGAGGACCGGGCACATCATAACCCACCGAGAGAGAACCGGGCACATCATAACCCACCGAAAGAGAACCAGGCACATCATAACCCACCGAGAGAGAGAACCGGGCACATCATAACCCACCGAGAGAGAGGACCGGGCACATCATAACCCACCGAGAGAGAGGACCGGGCACATCATAACCCACGAGAGAGAACCAGGCACATCATAACCCACCGAGAGAGAACCGGGCACATCATAACCCACCGAGAGAGAACCAGGCACATCATAACCCACCGAGAGAGAGAGAACCGGGCACATCATAACCCACCGAGAGAGAACCGGGCACATCATAACCCACCGAGAGAGAACCAGGCACATCATAACCCACCGAGAGAGAGAACCGGGCACATCATAACCCACCGAGAGAGAACCGGGCACATCATAACCCACCGAGAGAGAACCGGGCACATCATAACCCACCGAGAGAGGACCGGGCACATCATAACCCACCGAGAGAGAACCGGGCACATCATAACCCACCGAGAGAGAACCAGGCACATCATAACCCACCGAGAAGAGAGGACCGGGCACATCATAACCCACCGAGAGAGAACCGGGCACATCATAACCACCGAGAGAGAACCAGGCACATCATAACCCACCGAGAGAGAGAACCGGGCACATCATAACCCACCGAGAGAGAACCAGGCACATCATAACCCACCGAGAGAGAACCAGGACATCATAACCCACCGAGAGAGAGAACCGGGCACATCATAACCCACTGAGAGAGAGAACCGGGCACATCATAACCCACCGAGAGAGGACCGGGCACATCATAACCCACCGAGAGAGAACCGGGCACATCATAACCCACCGAGAGAGAACCGGGCACATCATAACCCACCGAGAGAGGACCGGGCACATCATAACCCACCGAGAGAGAACCGGGCACATCATAACCCACCGAGAGAGAACCAGGCACATCATAACCCACCGAGAGAGAGGACCGGGCACATCATAACCCACCGAGAGAGAACCGGGCACATCATAACCCACCGAGAGAGAACCAGGCACATCATAACCCACCGAGAGAGAGAACCGGGCACATCATAACCACCGAGAGAGAACCAGGCACATCATAACCCACCGAGAGAGAGGACCGGGCACATCATAACCCACCGAGAGAGAGGACCGGGCACATCATAACCCACCGAGAGAGAACCGGGCACATCATAACCCACCGAGAGGAAAATGAGGGCATAGGAAGGTCTGCTAAGGTTAAGACCCAGGCGGATGGAGGGATGGGAGCGGGAGGAAGGGATAGAGGGATGGAGGAATAGAGGGATGGATGGATGGGAGCGGGAGGAATAGAGGGATGGATGGAGGAATAGAGGGATGGATGGATAGGAGCGGGAGGAAGGGATAGAGGGATGGAGGAATAGAGGGATGGATGGATAGAGGGATGGATGGAGGAATAGAGGGATGGATGGAGGAATAGAGGGATGGATGGAGGAATAGAGGGATGGATGGATAGGAGCGGGAGGAAGGGATAGAGGGATGGAGGAATAGAGGGATGGATGGATAGAGGGATGGATGGAGGAATAGAGGGATGGATGGAGGAATAGAGGGATGGATGGAGGAATAGAGGGATGGATGGATAGGAGCGGGAGGAAGGGATAGAGGGATGGAGGAATAGAGGGATGGATGGATAGAGGGATGGAGGAGTAGAGGGATGGAAGAATAGAGGGATGGAGGGATGGGAGCGGGAGGAAGGGATAGAGGGATGGATGGAGGAATAGAGGGATGGATGGATGGGAGCGGGAGGAAGGGATAGAGGGATGGAGGAATAGAGGGATGGATGGATGGATAGAGGGATGGAGGAATAAAGGGATGCATAGAGGGATGGAGGAATAGAGGGATGGATGGATGGATAGAGGGATGGAGGAATAGAGGGATGGATGGATAGAGGGATGGAGGAATAGAGGGATGGATGGATGGATAGAGGGATGGATGGAGGAATAGAGGGATGGAGGAATAGAGGGATGGATGGATGGAGGAATAGAGGGATGAATGGATGGGAGCGGGAGGAAGGGATTGAGGGATGGAGGAATAGAGGGATGGATGGAGGAATAGAGGGATGGATGGAGGAATAGAGGGATGGATGGATAGAGAGATGGATGGAGGAATAGAGGGATGGATAGATGGAGGGATGGATGGATAGAGGGATGGATGGAGGCAGGGATGGATGGATGGAGGGGAGTGGGAGGAAGGGGTAGAGGGATGGATAGAAGGATAGAGGAATGGGTGTATGGAGGGAAGAATGGATAGAGGGATGGATGGAGGAATAGATGGATGGATGGATAGGTGCCGCCATCTACCAGTCTACACCTGTCTACATCTGCTGTGCTGCCATCTACCAGTCTACACCTGTCTACATCTGCTGTGCCCCCATCTACCAGTCTACACCTGTCTACATCTGCTGTGCCGCCATCTACCAGTCTACACCTGTCTACATCTGCTGTGCCGCCATCTACCATCCTACACCTGTCTACATCTGCTGTGCCGCCATCTACCAGTCTACACCTGTCTACATCTGCTGTGCTGCCATCTACCAGTCTACACCTGTCTACATCTGCTGTGCCGCCATCTACCAGTCTACACCTGTCTACATCTGCTGTGCCGCCATCTACCAGTCTACACCTGTCTATATCTGCTGTGCCGCCATCTACCAGTCTACACCTGTCTACATCTGCTGTGCCGCCATCTACCAGTCTACACCTGTCTACATCTGCTGTGCTGCCATCTACCAGTCTACACCTGTCTACATCTGCTGTGCTGCCATCTACCAGTCTACACCTGTCTACATCTGCTGTGCCGCCATCTACCAGTCTACACCTGTCTACATCTGCTGTGCTGCCATCTACCAGTCTACACCTGTCTACATCTGCTGTGCTGCCATCTACCAGTCTACACCTGTCTACATCTGCTGTGCCGCCATCTACCAGTCTACACCTGTCTACATCTGCTGTGCTGCCATCTACCATCTACACCTGTCTACATCTGCTGTGCCGCCATCTACCATCCTACACCTGTCTACATCTGCTGTGCTGCCATCTACCAGTCTACACCTGTCTACATCTGCTGTGCCGCATTATACTAGCTGCACCTGTCTACATCTGCTGTGCCGCCATCTACCAGTCTACACCTGTCTACATCTGCTGTGCTGCCATCTACCATCCTGCACCTGTCTACATCTGCTGTGCCGCCATCTACCAGTCTACACCTGTCTACAGCTGCTGTGCCGCCATCTACCAGCCTGCGCCTGTCTACATCTACTGTGCCGCCATCTACCATCCTACGCCTGTCTACATCTGCTGTGCTGCCATCTACCAGTCTACACCTGTCTACATCTGCTGTTCCGCCATCTACCAGTCTACACCTGTCTACATCTGCTGTGCCGCCATCTACCAGCCTACACCTGTCTACATCTGCTGTGCCGCCATCTACCAGTCTACACCTGTCTACATCTGCTGTGCCGCCATCTACCAGTCTACACCTGTCTACATCTGCTGTGCCGCCATCTACCAGTCTACACCTGTCTACATCTGCTGTGCCGCCATCTACCAGTCTACACCTGTCTACATCTGCTGTGCCGCCATCTACCAGTCTACACCTGTCTACATCTGCTGTGCCGCCATCTACCAGTCTACACCTGTCTACATCTGCTGTGCTGCCATCTACCAGCCTACACCTGTCTACATCTGCTGTGCGCCATCTACCAGTCTACACCTGTCTACATCTGCTGTGCCGCCATCTACCAGCCTACACCTGTCTACATCTGCTGTGCCGCCATTATTCTAGCCTGCACCTGTCTGCACCTTCTCTGCTGACGTGTACGAGCACCGGTCGGCCAGGCTGCACCTTCCTAGTGACTGTCTGTGTCCAATACTCCTGGGGTCAGCTATCGCAGCTCCAGTCTTCCTGCGTGGCACCCGGTTTCTACCTGCAGTGCTGCACCCTCACCTTCAGAGGCTTTGCTGAAAGCCTTGTCAGAAACCATAGTCAAGCCCCGCTAGGTTTTCTGTCTGCTGTGGCCCATTGGGTCCACTCCTGGAGGTTCACCCCGTGAGCATTACACTATGTTGGGGCCATTATACTGTTTGGAGAGCTATATGGTGACCATTCGAAAGCTGTGTTGGGACCACTTATACTGTGAGGGGGATATGTGGGGCCGTTATACTGTTTAGGGGATATGTGGGGCCATTATACCGTTTACAGGGCTATGTACCATTACATTTTCCTATGCAGGGGCATAACGACCGGGGTTGCAGGGCTCGGGGTTGCGACCAGGGATAGAGGGGCCCGCTGGTTCAGCTGGATCTGTGACCTCGTCGAGGGTGCAGACACCTGTCAGGTCCCCGTACTGTGATACAGGCTGCCGCCACATGCACACTGGCTGTGGGCCCTCGGAGGAGAGTGACAGGGGCCCGCGCTTGAGAGTGACATCACTGTTATATAGGGGCCCCTGTCCCTGCACTCTGATGTCAGCTACCGCCACTGTGCGCTGGATATAGGAGGACACCGGGCGACATGAGAGCGGAGGAAAGATGAGCGCTATGTTGTTGTTTTCACTGATGCATTAGGGACAGAACAGGGATAGATATACAAGGATGGGGTACACAAGGACGACCATATATACCAGGAAGGAGACCTATATACACAAAGAAGACCATATATACAAAGAGAAGGACCATATATACCAGGATGGGGGACACAAGGAGGACCATATATACCAGGAAGGGGACATATATACACAAGGAGGACCATATATACCAGGAAGGGGACACAAGGAGGACATACATACAAGGAGGACCATATATACCAGGAAGGGGACATATATACACAAGGAGGACCATATATACCAGGAAGGGGACACAAGGAGGACCATACATACAAGGAGGACCATATATACCAGGAAGGGGACATATATACACAAGGAGGACCATATATACCAGGAAGGGGACACAAGGAGGACCATACATACAAGGAGGACCATATATACCAGGAAGGGGACATATATACACAAGGAGGACCATATATACCAGGAAGGGGACACAAGGAGGACATACATACAAGGAGGACCATATATACCAGGAAGGGGACATATATACACAAGGAGGACCATATATACCAGGAAGGGGACACAAGGAGGACCATACATACAAGGAGGACCATATATACCAGGAAGGGGACATATATACACAAGGAGGACCATACATACAAGGAGGAGGACCATGTATACCAGGAAGGGGAGATATATACCAGGAAGTATAAAGGGCCCATACATCTGACCAACGTGTGCGTGTGTGAGAGGGGATCCAAATTTTGCCCTGGGTCCCATCAGAGGCTATTTACACCACTGCTCCTATGCAGTGGCGTAACTTCAGGCCCAGGGGCCCCGATGCAAACACTCCAACGGGGCCCCCAATTATTGCAAATCTTTAATAGTATTAGTCTTTTTCTCTAGGCCAAAGGGACTTTTGGGGCCCCCTAGGCTGCTGGGCCCGGGTGCGATCGCAACCCCTGCACCTGTTGTAGTTACACCCTGCTCCTATGAATAGTGACATGACTGTACCCCATTGATTGTACCATCCAGGTTCTCCCTGAAGATGACCTCCCTCTCCGGTGAACGGTCTATACCTTGTGTCACCTATAACAAACACAACGATCTTGTTGCCTCAGGCGGCTGATGACAGATGTTGAGCTGTGACTGTCCTCTGGTTAACATGGCTGATCTGCATTGCTCTGTGTATCTGGATGGTATATGGTGGTGGGGGGCTGTGTCTCCGCTCCGGGGGCTCCAGGGTGGGTCTGGATGATGGGATTTGGGGGTTGGGATGTTCCGGATCATCCGCCTAATGAATAATAATTCCACCATTTACCAGGATGATGAAGGTAATGACTCCCAGACCCCGGTGTCCACAAACATCCCAATTATTAGCTGTCACAATAGTTACACATTAGTCATTAATTTGGTTAATTTATGTAAATGAGATGCATTTCTCCCCTCCGCGGTAACGAGCTTGTGCCGTAGAATCCAAGCCTAATCATTATCTCATGAGCAGACGCGTGGATCCTGTATAATGTGCCGCCATGACGTCTGCTCGCCCCCGTTGGAGTCTACGTGTTGCTTTGGAGGACATGCTCGTTAACATGTCGTTATTCATGGCGTCTGGTGACTGGAGCTGACTACGAATATATTAGACAGGACACAAAGCGAAGGTTCAATGATAAACACCAAATGTACAAGAGGAGGAAAAAATCGTGTCACACGTGATGGATCCAGTGATCTGATGACTGGCTGTGGATGATCTGGTAGTATGGGCTAACGATTGCTCTGATTGGCTGTATATAGGGTTGTTTTGGTTAATGCACTGATTAGCTGCACAAGGATCTGGTGTCGTGCTGTACTAAGGGGTGTCGGCTACGTGCATGGCAGTGACACAGGGACCAACGATGTCCGGCTGCACTACACCAAACAGCCGGAGAGACACCGGGGGGGGGACAAATACAGTGGAGGGCCCTGCTCATAGGGAACAGGGAAGAGGTGACCTCCTGCACTCACCTACAGCTGTGCCCTGATCTCCCTACGTCCCTATACAGGTTCTTTCAACCCGTCGCCGAACAGGATACCTAGTCCCTCGCTGGCCCTAATGTTAGAACTCTATAGGGAATGGCCGGCAGGAGCACTACTCCCAACCACTGGCACTAAAATCATCAAGAGGGGAAGTGGAGACAGGGGAACAACAAGGCAGCTTCACGCCCGCTGCCTCGCTCCTTGGCAAGCAGATGGCTTAGCAGTAGTGAGTAGTCTCCAGACAATCCTCCTTCACCTCGGAAGTTTGGCTAGGAATGGGTTCAGTCACCAGCAAAGGATGCTGGAACCATGTGACTATATAAAGGGGATGGGAGTGATCACAAAGTAGTCACACTGTAAGAAAACTAAGGAGTCTGCAAGCAGCAGAAAACTCACATTAACTCCTGAACTGCCAAAGGAAAGAATCACATTTAAAATGGAGTCTCAAAGAGGAATGAGGCAGAAGTCCCAAACCAGTCACAAACTCCCAGGTGAGAGAGACCATCGTGACACCTGGCTGTGTGATCTGATGCTCTGATTGGCTGCATGTTGACTGGCTCCTATGACACACTGCAAAAGTACCTTCATGTGGGATCCAAAGCTCCAATTGGCTGCAGGAGAACCAAGCTTTTTTGATCCAAGACTCTAGGAGTCAGCCAACCTGCTTGTCCAGGCCGAGGGTCTGATTGTCTGCAAGTTGGCTAATGCCTATGACTGGATGCAAGTTGTGGAGATCTTATTGGCTGCAAGAGGACCTGCTTGTCTGATCCAAGGCTCTGATTGGCTGCAAGTTAGCAGGCTGCTATGGTTGGCTGCAGTAAGACCAAATTGTTTGATCTGTGGATCTGATGGGTTGATGCATGGCTTGCTCCTATGATTGGTTGCTGGATGACTTGTTTCTGTCATCCGAGGCTTTGATTGGCTGCAGGTGGCTGGCTGTTATTATTGGCTGTAGTTTTAAAACCACGTTGTGTGATCAGGGCTCTGATTAGCTTAAGGGTTGGCTTGGTTGAGGGATCTGAGGGTCTGATTAGCTGCAGGTTGGCTGGCTCTTATGATTGGCTGAAGGATGATATGGTTGAGTGATCTCATTCTTTGATTGGATTCAGATTAGGTGGCTCCTTTGATGTAAGAATAGTGTGAGTTGATGCAGTCCAGGTTCGCTATGGGTTGATCTAGTTGTGTCTCTTTACACTCGGATTGCCTGAAACTTGATCTGATGCTCTGATTGGTCACAGATGTCTTGTAGCCGCTCAGTGGTAACATGTTGCTGATTGGCTCCTCTCTTGTGTTTGCTTGACAAGTGTCCAAGGTGAGTAGCCACAAGGTCATTACTAAAGGGATCCACTAGATTTCATGGCCTTTGGATTGGGAGCTTGCACTTCTCACTCCACGCCTGACACCCATGAGCCAGGGCCAGTTTTGCGTTGATTAGGTGCCATGTGATGAATGACTAAGTGTCTATAGCTGGCTCTAAACAAGACCCCAACTAACCCAAGACTGCACCTAATAATCTAATTAGCCAATGTGTAATGAAGTCTGCGCAGGGCGACTGCGGAGGTGGATCCCAGCCGCCCATCACAGAGAATACAGAGAGCCGCTGAGACAAGACCTGAACCATGAGAAGTGTCACCCCGGAACTGGAACTCCTCAATTGTCACAACACGATTCTATAAAATGTCCCAGAAACAATTCCTATAATCGCTTCTTATGAGACGTCTCCGAGACATCAGATGACGGAAGGAACAGCGGCTGCCAAAAACATTGAGGTGACCCTTGTCCTTCAGAGATGACTAAATGTTGTTACATCTTCTATGTTGTCCTCCGACACAGTGTATCCATGAATAGTTTTACTGAATGATACAATGTTGTTATGGCTAATATTTTATACCTCGTTTTGATTATCATTTAAACAATTCATATATTTTTCATGACTTGTGTTTGTGACGACACAGCCTTTCTCACTTTGTGTCAGTAGTTATATTTTTCTTAATTTGGCCAGTCGTATCGTTCATGTGTTAACTCATAATAAGTAAGTCATTTTCTCTTGCTCAGAGACTCATTGTCCAAGTTTGTGTATTTCTAATTTAATGTAAATTACTTCACCCCCCTCTGTCTACATCACTCAAAGGAGAATTAAGCATTCGGCTTGAAATCCAGCCAATAAGAGCACAGCCTTATCCCACCAATCCTGAAAGAACACAATATACCCTGAGGTGTTGGCTTGAGATGTAAAAGACTTTCTTCAGTCACCAGTAGTTCATATGCTTTGTGGCCTCAGTCTAGGAACTTTGGCTCCAACTAGAGGAGCACCACAAGTGCAGGAGCTTCCGCTGGAATATTAGAGACTATTTAAGGAAGATACCCAGATTGGGACAATTCGGTCACCGGGCTACAGACCTTGGCTGTGCTCGGTCAGATTCCTAAGCTTGCCGCTATTCCTTTCTCAGCGGATGCCCACCGAAAGCGGGGTGCTGCTGGATTGGCGTAATTGGCCCTGGAAGTCCCTAAGGCACAAATATTCTAATCCATGGTGAGCCAGCAGAGGGTGAGACTCTATTGCCTGTTACATTGTGTGTTGTGCTTGGTTATGTGTTATATGCCTTTGACTGTTGGGGATCCAATAAAGTCTTACCATTGTGTGGTTCCCTCACCCTGTGTTGTCTGAGTAGTGTTCTGCCCTCGGGTGAGGAGGTCGGGCGTTCAGTGGGGATGAGCCCTGGTCCACAGACTGACCCCAATGTGTCCACAGAGAGCAGCCACTGACCCCCGTGTCTCCACAGAGGAGAGCACCCACTGACCCCCGTGTCCCACAGAGAGCACCCACTGACCCCAGTGTCTCCACAGAGGAGAGCACCCACTGACCCCCGTGTCTCCACAGAGGAGAGCACCCACTGACCCCCGTGTTTCCGCAGAGGAGAGCACCCACTGACCCCCGTGTCTCCACAGAGGAGAGCACCCACTGACCCCGTGTCTCTACAGAGGAGAGCACCCACTGACCCCCGTGTCTCCACAGAGGAGAGCACCCACTGACCCCCGTGTCTCCACAGAGGAGAGCACCCACTGACCCCCGTGTCTCCACAGAGGAGATCACCCACTGACCCCCGTGTCTCCACAGAGGAGAGCACCCACTGACCCCCGTGTCTCCACAGAGGAGAGCACCCACTGACCCCCGTGTCTCCACAGAGGAGAGCACCCACTGGCCTCCGTGTCTCCACAGAGGAGAGCACCCGCTGACCCCCGTGTCTCCACAGAGGAGAGCCCCACTGACCCCCGTGTCTCCACAGAGGAGAGAGAGCACCCACTGACCCCCGTGTCTCCACAGAGGAGAGCACCCACTGACCCCCGTGTCTCCACACAGGAGAGCACCCACTGACCCCCGTGTCTCCACAGAGGAGAGCACCCACTGACCCCCGTGTCTCCACAGAGGAGAGCCCCACTGACCCCCGTGTCTCCACAGAGGAGAGCACCCACTGACCCCCGTGTCTCCACACAGGAGAGCACCCACTGACCCCCGTGTCTCCACAGAGGAGAGCACCCACTGACCCCCGTGTCTCCACAGAGGAGAGCACCCACTGACCCCAGTGTCTCCACAGAGGAGAGCACCCACTGAACCCCGTGTCTCCACAGAGGAGAGCCCCCACTGACCCCGTGTCTCCACAGAGGAGAGCACCCACTGACCCCCGTGTCTCCACAGAGGAGAGCACCCACTGACCCCCGTGTCTCCACACAGGAGAGAGCACCCACTGACCCCCGTGTCTCCACAGAGGAGAGCACCCACTGACCCCTGTGTCTCCACAGAGGAGAGCACCCACTGACCCCCGTGTCTCCACAGAGGAGAGCACCCACTGACCCCCGTGTCTGCACAGAGGAGAGCACCCACTGACCCCCGTGTCTCCACAGAGGAGGGCACCCCACTGACCCCCGTGTCTCCACAGAGGAGAGCACCCACTGACCCCCGTGTCTCCACAGAGGACAGCGCCCACTGACCCCCGTGTCTCCACAGAGGAGAGCACCCACTGACCCCCCGTGTCTCCACAGAGGAGAGCACCCACTGACCCCCGTGTCTCCACAGAGGAGAGCACCCCCTGACCCCCGTGTCTCCACAGAGGAGAGCACCCACTGACCCCCATGTCTCCACAGAGGAGAGCCCCCACTGACCCCCGTGTCTCCACAGAGAGCACCCACTGACCCCCGTGTCTCCACAGAGAGCACCCACTGACCTCCGTGTCTCCACAGAGGAGAGCACCCACTGACCCCCGTGTCTCCACAAGAGAGCACCCACTGACCCCCGTGTCTCCACAGAGAGCACCCACTGACCCCCGTGTCTCCACAGAGAGCCCCCACTGACCCCCGTGTCTCCACAGAGAGCACCCACTGACCCCCGTGTCTCCACAGAGAGCACCCACTGACCTCCGTGTCTCCACAGAGGAGAGCACCCACTGACCCCCGTGTCTCCACAGAGAGCACCCACTGACCCCCGTGTCTCCACAGAGAGCACCCACTGACCCCGTGTCTCCACAGAGAGCACCCACTGACCTCCGTGTCTCCACAGAGGAGAGCACCCACTGACCCCCGTGTCTCCACAGAGGAGAGCACCCACTGACCCCCGTGTCTCCACAGAGAGGCACCCACTGACCCCCGTGTCTCCACAGAGGAGAGCACCCACTGACCCCTGTGTCTCCACAGAGGAGAGCACCCATGACCCCCGTGTCTCCACAGAGGAGAGCCACCCACTGACCCCGTGTCTCCACAGAGGAGAGCACCCACTGACCCCCGTGTCTGCACAGAGGAGAGCACCCACTGACCCCCGTGTCTCCACAGAGGAGGGCACCCACTGACCCCCGTGTCTCCACAGAGGAGAGCACCCAGTGACCCCGTGTCTCCACAGAGGAGATCCCCCACTGAACCCCGTGTCTGCACAGAGGAGATCCCCCACTGAACCCGTGTCTCCACAGAGGAGAGCACCCACTGACCCCCGTGTCTCCACAGAGGAGAGCACCCACTGACCCCCGTGTCTCCACAGAGGAGATCCCCCACTGAACCCCCGTGTCTCCACAGAGGAGATCCCCACTGAACCCCGTGTCTCCACAGAGGAGAGCACCCACTGACCCCTGTGTCTCCACAGAGGAGAGCACCCACTGACCCCCGTGTCTCCACAGAGGAGAGCACCCACTGACCCCCCGTGTCTCCACAGAGGAGAGCACCCACTGACCCCCGTGTCTCCACAGAGGAGAGCCCCCACTGACCCCGTGTCTCCACAGAGGAGAGCAGCTACTGACCCCCGTGTCTCCACAGAGGAGAGAACCCACTGACCCCCGTGTCTCCACAGAGGAGAGAGCCCACTGACCCCCGTGTCTCCACAGAGGAGAGCGCCCACTGACCCCCGTGTCTCCACAGAGGAGAGAACCCACTGACCCCCGTGTCTCCACAGAGGAGAGCACCCATTGACCCCCGTGTCTCCACAGAGGAGAGAACCCACTGACCCCCGTGTCTCCACAGAGGAGAGCACCCACTGACCCCCGTGTCTCCAGTGTGTTGTATCAGGTTTGTAAGGGGAAGAGGCAGATTTGATCCTTTAGATTCCAGTGATGACTATTGTCCCCTTTTCTGGGTGCAGCTACCTCTTACCTCTGCACCCCTTCCTCCACACTCCAGACTATTCCTTCTACATCTCCTCCCTCTGCACCCTCCATTCCTCCTCTGCACCCTCCATTCCTCCATTGTGGCCCCGTCCTCTTCCTCTGATCTCTCTGCATTTCCCCCGGACACGCGATGTCCACATGTAACGTGTCCGTTGCCGTGTTATCACCATGACAACGTGCCATCGGCAGGCATTTGGCCGGTGACAGGTCTCTATGACTCATTGCCTGTCCTGACATTAATGACATAATTAACTGCGCCGCTCGTATCTTTTATTATCATTTTGTTTCCAGAACGAGAGAAAACAAGCAAAACAATGAAAATCCACATAGAACATAACATTGTGGTTTCCATAGAGTCCGATCCGAGATCAAGAGGAACGAGACTGTGACGTGGGGCAGACGCCGCACCCGTGTACAGTGTGATGGATTGTATCTCCTGCCACCTTGTATGATCTATGGCACAAAACATGTCGTCCTGACTTTATAAATGTATTACATGTTTACAAGTGTCCTCAGGAGCTCACACTCTAATCTCCAGACATCATACAATGTATCAGTCCCATCATCCCCGTCCTCAGGAGCTCACACTCTAATCTCCAGACATCATACAATGTATCGCTCCCATCATCCCTGTCCTCAGGAGCTCACACTCTAATCTCCAGATATCATACAATGTATCGCTCCCATCATCCGTCCTCAGGAGCTCACACTCTAATCTCCAGACATCATACAATGTATCATCCCATCATCCCCGTCCTCAGGAGCTCACACTCTAATCTCAGACATCATACAATGTATCGCTCCATCATCCCCGTCCTCAGGAGCTCACACTCTAATCTCCAGACATCATACAATGTATCGCTCCCATCATCCCCTCCTCAGGAGCTCAC
Organism: Allobates femoralis; assembly: GCA_033576535.1. NCBI lineage: Eukaryota > Metazoa > Chordata > Amphibia > Anura > Aromobatidae > Allobates > Allobates femoralis. Next base: position 181,466,236 of record JARQOC010000008.1, read on the forward strand.
ACTCTAATCTCCAGACATCATACAATGTATCACTCCATCATCCCCGTCCTCAGGAGCTCACACTCTAATCTCCAGACATCATACAATGTACACTCCATCATCACTGTCCTCAGGAGCTCACACTCTAATCTCAGACATCATACAATGTATCGCTCCCATCATCCCCGTCCTCAGGAGCTCACACTCTAATGTCCAGACATCATACAATGTATCACTCCCATCATCCCGTCTCAGGAGCTCACACTCTAATCTCCAGACATCATACAATGTTCCTCCCATCATCCCGTCCTCAGGAGCTCACACTCTAATCTCCAGACATCATACAATGTATCGCTCCCATCATCCCCGTCCTCAGGAGCTCACACTCTAATCTCCAGACATCATACAATGTATCACTCCCATCATCCCGTCCTCAGGAGCTCACACTCTAATCTCAGACATCATACAATGTATCACTCCCATCATCCCGTCCTCAGGAGCTCACACTCTAATCTCCAGACATCATACAATGTATCGCTCCCATCATCCCGTCCTCAGGAGCTCACACTCTAATCTCCAGACATCATACAATGTATCCTCCCATCATCCCGTCCTCAGGAGCTCACACTCTAATCTCCAGACATCATACAATGTATCGCTCCCATCATCCCGTCCTCAGGAGCTCACACTCTAATCTCCAGACATCATACAATGTATCCTCCATCATCCCGTCCTCAGGAGCTCACACTCTAATCTCCAGACATCATACAATGTATCGCTCCCATCATCCCCGTCCTCAGGAGCTCACACTCTAATCTGCAGACATCATACAATGTATCACTCCCATCATCCCTGTCCTCAGGAGCTCACACTCTAATCTCCAGACATCATACAATGTAACACTACCATCATTCCCTGTCCTCAGGAGCTCACACTCTAATCTCCAGACATCATACAATGTATCGCTCCCATCATCCCCGTCCTCAGGAGCTCACACTCTAATCTGTAGACATCATACAATGTATCACTCCATCATCCCCGTCCTCAGGAGCTCACACTCTAATCTCCAGACATCATACAATGTGTCTCTCCCATCATCCCCGTCCTCAGGAGCTCACACTCTAATCTCCAGACATCATACAATGTATCGCTCCCATCATCCCGTCCTCAGGAGCTCACACTCTAATATCCAGACATCATACAATGTATCACTCCCATCATCCCTGTCCTCAGGAGCTCACACTCTAATCTCCAGACATCATACAATGTATCGCTCCCATCATCCCCGTCCTCAGGAGCTCCAATCTAATCTCCAGACATCATACAATGTATCGCTCCCATCATCCCTGTCCTCAGGAGCTCACACTCTAATATCCAGACATCATACAATGTATCACTCCCATCATCCCTGTCCTCAGGAGCTCACACTCTAATATCCAGACATCATACAATGTATCGCTCCCATCATCCCTGTCCTCAGGAGCTCACACTCTAATCTCCAGACATCATACAATGTATCACTCCCATCATCCCCGTCCTCAGGAGCTCACACTCTAATCTCCAGACATCATACAGTGTATACTCCCATCATCCCTGTCCTCAGGAGCTCACATCTAAGCTCCAGACATCATACATGTATCGCTCCATCATCCCCGTCCTCAGGAGCTCACACTCTAATTCCAGACATCATACAATGTATCACTCCCATCATCCCTGTCCTCAGGAGCTCACACTCTAATCTCCAGATATCATACAATGTATCGCTCCCATCATCCCCGTCCTCAGGAGCTCACACTCTAATCTCCAGACATCATACAATGTATCACTCCCATCATCCCGTCCTCAGGAGCTCACACTCTAATCTCCAGACATCATAAATGTATCGCTCCCATCATCCCTGTCCTCAGGAGCTCACACTCTAATCTCCAGACATCATACAATGTATCGCTCCCATCATCCCTGTCCTCAGGAGCTCACACTCTAATCTCCAGACATCATACAATGTAACACTCCATCATCCCCGTCCTCAGGAGCTCACACTCTAATCTCCAGACATCATACAATGTATCACTCTCACTCATCATCCCAGCTCATCAGGTAGCTCCATCCCTCCTCACACTCTAATCTCCAGACATCATACAATGTATCGCTCCCATCATCCCTGTCCTCAGGAGCTCACACTCTAATCTCCAGACATCATACAATGTATCGCTCCCATCATCCCTGTCCTCAGGAGCTCACACTCTAATCTCCAGACATCATACAATGTATCGCTCCCATCATCCTCCATCCTCAGGAGCTCACACTCTAATCTCCATACATCATACAATGTATCACTGCCATCATCCCTGTCCTCAGGAGCTCACACTCTAATCTCCAGAATCATCATTACAATGTTCTCACTCACTATCTATCCCCGTCTCATGAAGAGCTCACCACTACTTAATCTCCAGACATCATACAATGTATCGCTCCATCATCCTCATCCTCAGGAGCTCACACTCTAACTCTCATACATATCACCATACACTAGGAGCTCACTATCTCCATATCATTCCCTCATCGTCCTCAGGAGCTCACACTCTAATCTCCAGACATTACAGTATCTACACATCTAGGATCACATTCCACTACATCATCCCCATCTCCTTCTCAGGAGCTCACACTCTAATCTCCAGACATCATACAATGTATCACTCCCATCATCCCAGTCTCAGGAGCTCACACTCTAATCTCCAGACATCATACAATGTATCACTCCCATCATCCCATCCTCAGGAGCTCACACTCTAATCTCCAGACATCATACAATTGTATCACTCCCATCATTCCCGTCATCTCAGGAGCTCACACTCTAATCTCCAGACATCATACAATGTATCACTCCCATCATCCCCGTCTCAGGAGCTCACACTCTAATCTCCAGACATCATACAATGTATCACTCCCATCATCCCCGTCTTCAGGAGCTCACACTCTAATCTCCAGACATCATACAATGTATCCTCCCATCATCCCCGTCTTCAGGAGCTCACACTCTAATCTCCAGACATCATACAATGTATCGCTCCCATCATCCCGTCCTCAGGAGCTCACACTCTAATCTCCAGACATCATACAATGTATCCTCCATCATCCCCTCCTCAGGAGCTCACACTCTAATCTCCAGACATCATACAATGTATCCCTCCCATCATCCCCGTCCTCAGGAGCTCACACTCTAATCTCCAGACATCATACAATGTATCAGCTCCCATCATCCCCGTCCTCAGGAGCTCACACTCTAATCTCCAGACATCATACAATGTATCGCTCCCATCATCCCCGTCTCAGGAGCTCACACTCTAATCTCCAGACATCATCAATACAATCGTTTTCGATCCTCTAACCATCTAATTCATCCCCGTCTCAGGAGCTCACACTCTAATATCCAGACATCATACAATGTATCGCTCCCATCATCCCCGTCCTCAGGAGCTCACACTCTAATCTCCAGACATCATACAATGTATCGCTCCCATCATCCCGTCCTCAGGAGCTCACACTCTAATCTCCAGACATCATACAATGTATCACTCCCATCATCCCCGTCTTCAGGAGCTCACACTCTAATCTCCAGACATCATACAATGTATCGCTCCCATCATCCCCGTCTTCAGGAGCTCACACTCTAATCTCCAGACATCATACAATGTATCACTCCCATCATCTTGGCCTCCAGCGGATTTGAACCCTGGTCTCCACCAGTATCAGGGACGTCATCCTCTTGTCTCATTGAATGAAGGACGTGCACAGCCCATGCCTGCTGCTGGCGGCGGCCTCCTGTACGGTGATGTGCGGCGGGGTTACGTTGCGCTTTGTTAGTTGATAACCTGTCATTTCCTCATCGCACCGAGCGTTTAACTCCACGACCTCTGGTATTTTTCCTGCAAATGACATCTGTGGTTCCCCTCCCTGATCTCTACCTAACACGAGTAATGGGGAGAGAATGGAGATTAACCCCCTCACTGCCACCCATTCATCATGTAATTGTCGAGCCCCAGGCCCTGGGGTACTCGGGTATCAGGCTCGGAGGGTCTTTCACGGGGATGTCACGGGTGGCGCCGCCACAGTCCTCCAGAGGGCGATGGTATTGCGGCAGGGATGGCCAGGCTCCCTACAGGTGGAGCTGGTCCTCCGGGGCACTGTAGTGTAGAGGGGCAGCTTGGAGTGGGACTTGAGGCCGGGGTAAGAGGCAGTAAGGCAGTCTATAGGGAGGCTGGGGATAGGGAGCAATGACGCACACACTCTGAAGAAAGTCTCTCTTACCTTTCACTGATGGTATCCACAGGTAAAGATGTCCAGAGCACTGTCGGGTGACCGGGTGCACAGCGAGTCTCCACAGCCAGTGGGTATAAGGCCTCCTCCGGGTCCCTGCTGTCGCTGAACCCCTGTCTGTATGGAACACGACCGGCCTCCTCACTGATCCTCTCTGTCTCTCCTCCTGCGCGGTCCATAGGTTATCCTCTCTGATCACTGCGGGGTCTGGCTCCCTCTTTGTGGGTACACAGGGGGACTGGGTGACTGAAGTCTCCATGGTGTTCCGGGGTTCTCTGCAGTCCTAGAGTAATCCCGCAGGTGCGGACCCCCGAACTCCGGTACGTCTTGGGTGAACTTCCCCTAGTTTCTCTGCTCCCTTGGCTCTGCTCCTCGCCCTCTGTCCCCACTCCTAGGCTTGGCTGAACGTAGAGGGCCACTCCGGGTCACTGGTTCAGGCCTAACCCCGGCACCGATCACCAGGACGTCTTCGCAGCTCTCCTAGCCTCTGCACACTCTCCCTAACTCCTCCCCCAGCAGCAGTATTTATAGGGGATCTCACCTCAAGTCAGTGAGTAGAGCTCCCCCTACTGTGCCGGGGTGGAAGGTGTTGCATGTAGTAGGTACCTGCTGTGCAGTAGGGAAGGCTGTGGCTACCTGTGTGATCAGGGCACCACATAATGATACAGATTCATTGTTTCTGAATGGACTCGGTCAGCACAGAATGACTGTTCAGTCCAGGTCCAGGCGCTCGCTGCATCACACAGGGGCGAAACATATAACCCACCCTCCCCTTCTGTATCTCCACTCCCCTCTTCTTAGATTGACAGCTGCAGCTTCATAGATCCAGAGAAGGACGGAGATAGATGGAAGAGCAGCAGGTGGGAAGGTGCATGTAAATGATTAGCCGCCATGATGAACGAGCGCCTGAGCTGGGTGTGAACAGACAATCTGTGCCGAGAGGAATGAAGGAAGACACAAGTCACAAAGTTCTTCCTATAACCTTATGTGTTGATTGAGAAGAAGCAAAAACCCATAAGACAGATGGTAAAAGGGGAAAAATTAATTCCTGACTCCACATATGGAATCAGACGAGTTCATGAGAACAGAAACCATCACTGAATCTACTGCCATTATAATAATATGTTCATCAAGAAAAGCAACCAGACCCTCTGTGATCATCATATATCTGCACTGAAAAATGTATCCTGTATTATACTCCAGAGCTGCACTCACTATTCTGCTGGTGCAGTCACTGTGTACATACATTACATTACTGATCCTGAGTTACCTCCTGTATTATACTCCAGAGCTGCACTCACTATTCTGCTGGTGCAGTCACTGTGTACATACATTACATTACTGACCCTGAGTTACCTCCTGTATTATACTCCAGAGCTGCACTCACTATTCTGCTGTGCAGTCACTGTGTACATACATTACATTACTGATCCTGAGTTACCCCCTGTATTATACTCCAGAGCTGCACTCACTATTCTGCTGGTGGAGTCACTGTGTACATACATTACATTACTGATCCTGAGTTACCTCCTGTATTATACTCCAGAGCTGCACTCACTATTCTGCTGGTGCAGTCACTGTGTACATACATTACATTACTGATCCTGAGTTACCTCCTGTATTATACTCCAGAGCTGCACTCACTATTCTGCAGGTGCAGTCACTGTGTACATACATTACATTACTGATCCTGATTTACCTCCTGTATTATACTCCAGAGCTGCACTCACTATTCTGCTGGTGCAGTCACTGTGTACATACATTACATTACTGATCCTGAGTTACCTCCTGTATTATGCTCCAGAGCTGCACTCACTATTCTGCTGGTGGAATCACTGTGTACATACATTACATTACTGATCCTGAGTTACCTCCTGTATTATACTCCAGAGCTGCACTCACTATTCTGCTGGTGCAGTCACTGTGTACATACATTACATTACTGATCCTGAGTTACCTCCTGTATTATACTCCAGAGCTGCACTCACTATTCTGCTGGTGCAGTTACTGTGTACATACATTACATTACTGATCCTGAGTTACCTCCTGTATTATACTCCAGAGCTGCCCTCACTATTCTGCTGTTGCAGTCACTGTGTACATACATTACATTACTGATCCTGAGTTACCTCCTGTATTATACTCCAGAGCTGCACTCACTATTCTGCTGGTGCAGTCACTGTGTACATACATTACATTACTGATCCTGTGTCACCTCCTGTATTATCCTCCAGAGCTGCACTCACTATTCTGCTGGTGCAGTCACTGTGTACAGACATGACATTACTGATCCTGAGTTACCCCTGTATTATCCTCCAGAGCTGCACTCACTATTCTGCTGGTGCAGTCACTGTGTACATACATTACATTACTGATCCTGAGTTATCTCCTGTATTATACTCCAGAGCTGCACTCACTATTCTGCTGGTGCAGTCACTGTGTACATACATTACATTACTGATCCTGAGTTACCTCCTGTATTATACTCCAGAGCTGCACTCACTATTCTGCTGGTGCAGTCACTGTGTACATACATTACATTACTGATCCTGAGTTACCTCCTGTATTATACTCCAGAGCTGCACTCACTATTCTGCTGGTGCAGTCACTGTGTACATACATTACATTACTGATCCTGAGTTACCTCCTGTATTATCCTGCAGAGCTGCACTCACTATTCTGCTGGTGCAGTCACTGTGTACATACATTACATTACTGATCCTGAGTTACCTCCTGCATTATACTCCAGAGCTGCACTCACTATTCTGCTGGTGCAGTCACTGTGTACATACATTACATTACTGATCCTGAGTTCCCTCCTGTATTATACTCCAGAGCTGCACTCACTATTCTGCTGGTGCTGTCACTGTGTACATACATTACATTACTGATCCTGAGTTACCTCCTGTATTATACTCCAGAGCTGCACTCACTATTCTGCTGGTGCAGTCACTGTGTACATACATTACATTACTGATCCTGAGTAACCTCCTGTATTATACTCCAGAGCTGCACTCACTATTCTGCTGGTGCAGTCACAGTGTACATACATTACATTACTGATCCTGTATTATGCTCTAGATCTGCACAATATTCTTCTCTCCACCTTTCAGATGTGAATTATTATTTCGATATCAGAGTCCTACATGCGGTTCCCCTCCATGGTGGGGCTTCCTCGGTGATGTGACCTCCTTTCATCCTCTCCTTGGAATCTGCACACATTTCTAGATAATACAGGGGCATCACATTGTGTTGGGGCGTCTTGGGGGGTTTTCCATACGTTCCCCCAGACTTGGCCCTATGTACAGGGGTATTCTGGCTGTATCAGGGGGGCAGGTTCACATATAATTCCTATGATGTTCGGCCTCTAGGATCCCTCTGGAGTAATTTCAGCAGTTATGGATAATGATCCGGTGATCTCCAGGGTCCCATCTTCATGGTCTCCGCTCTCTGTGCAGATATTCAGAGACACACGAGGCCCCGGAGACGGCACAAGCCCGAGCCTGCCCTCCGTGGGGTAATCTATGGGTCCAACCTCTGCACACAGCAGCCGTTCTGTCCCCTGCGGCTGCCGAACATGTGAGCTGTGTCCATACACAGAGATCATACAATATACACAGTGCTATAGAGGACACACAACTGCAAGGACCTCAGCTCGCTCTGCGCCTCACAAAGCTTTATTGTCAGCTCCGCATAAATCAGATTTCATACAACATTTGATTAATCTCCACAGGTTTATGTACAGGATTCACATTCCCTATACAGGAGGATACGGTGCAGATCAGTCGCACAACAGCAAAAAAACACAATTGGGAAACGCAACAAGTATTGACACAATATAACAAATCGTGGACCGGCCAGAGACATTGTGACCAACAAGGACCAATGAGCGGACCACTGTAACTGGTCATGTATCCACCGGACACAATATGACTAATGAGCGGACCACTGTAACCAGTCATGAACCCGCCAGAAACAATGTGACCAATGAGCGCACCACTGTAACCAGTCATGGACCCGCCAGAAACAATGTGACCAATGAGCGGACCACTGTAAGCAGTCATGGACCCTCCAGAAACAATGTGACCAATGAGCGGACCACTGTCACCAGTCCTGGACCCGCTGGATACAATGTGACCAATGAGCGGACCACTGTAACCAGTCCTGGACCCGCTGGATACAATGTGACCAATGAGCGGACCACTGTAACCAGTCATGGACCCTCCAGAAACAATGTGACCAATGAGCGGACCACTGTCACCAGTCCTGGACTCGCTGGATACAATGTGACCAATGAGCGGACCACTGTAACCAGTCATGGACCCGCCAGAAACAATGTGACCAATGAGCGGACCACTGTAACCAGTCCTGCACCCGCCGGACACAATGTGACCAACGAAAACCAACGAGCGGACCACTGTCACCAGTCATGGACTCGCCGGACACAATGTGACCAACGAGCGAACTGCTGAGACCAGTCATGGACATGCCAGACACAACGTGACCAACAAGCAGAACATAGTAACCAGTCGTTGATCTGCCGGACACAACATGCCCAACGAGTGGAACGTGGTAACCAGTCGTTGATCTACCGGACACAATGTGACCAGTGAAGACCAACTAGCGGACCGCTATAACCAGTTATGGGTTGGTTGAACACAACGTGACCAACAAGTGGACTGCTGTAACCAGTTGACACCTGTTGGACACGACATGACCAACGGCGGGCCGCTATAATCAGTTATGTATCCACCTGACACAATATGACCAACGAGTAGACCACTGCAACCAGTCGCTGATCAGCATAGACAATATGACCAAAGGCGAACTGATGAAACTAGCATAGGACTGGCCAGACACAATGTGACCAAAGAGCAGACCGTTGTAATCAGCCATGGACCAGTTGGACACAATGTGACCAAAGAGCGACGCTGTAATCAGTCATGGACCAGTTGGACACAATGTGACCAAAGAGCGGACCGCTGTTAATCAGTCATGAACCAGATGGACACAAGTGACCAAAGAGCGGACCACTGTAATCAGTCATGAACCAGATGGACACAATGTGACCAAAGAGCGGACCGCTGTAATCAGTCATGGACCAGTTGGACACAATGTGACCAAAGAGCTGACTGCTGTAATCAGTCATGAACCAGATGGACACAATGTAACCAAAGAACAGACCACTGTAATCAGTCATAGACCAGTTGGACACAATGTGACCAAAGAGCGACCACTGTAATCAGTCCTGGACCAGATGGACACAATGTGACCAAAGAGCGGACTGCTGTAATCAGTCATGAACCAGATGGACACAATGTGACCAAAGAGCGGACCGCTGTAATCAGTCATGGACCAGTTGGACACAATGTGACCAAAGAGCGGACTGCTGTAATCAGTCATGAACCAGATGGACACAATGTGACCAAAGAGCGGACCGCTGTAATCAGTCATGGACCAGTTGGACACAATGTGACCAAAGAGCGGACTGCTGTAATCAGTCATGAACCAGATGGACACAATGTGACCAAAGAGCGGACGGCTGTAATCAGTCATGGACCAGTTGGACACAATGTGACCAAAGAGCGGACTGCTGTAATCAGTCATGAACCAGATGGACACAATGTGACCAAAGAGCGGACCGCTGTAATCAGTCATGGACCAGTTGGACACAATGTGACCAAAGAGCGGACTGCTGTAATCAGTCATGGACCAGATGGACACAATGTGACCAAAGAGCGGACCGCTGTAATCAGTCATGGACCAGTTGGACACAATGTGACCAAAGAGCGGACTGCTGTAATCAGTCATGGACCAGTTGGACACAAGGTGACCAAAGAGCGGACCGCTGTAATCAGTCATGGACCAGTTGGACACAAGGTGACTAAAGAGCGGACTGCTGTAATCAGTCATGGACCAGATGGACACAATGTGACCTAAAGAGCAGGAGCGACTGCTGTAATCAGCCATGGACCAGTTGGACACAATGTGACTAAAGAGCGGACTGCTGTAATCAGCCATGGACCAGTTGGACACAATGTGACCAAAGAGCAGACTGCTGTAATCAGTCATGGACCAGTTGGACACAATGTGACAAAGAGCGGACCGCTGTAATCAGCCATGGACCAGTTGGACACAATGTGACTAAAGAGCGGACCGCTGTAATCAGTCATGGACCAGTTGGACACAATGTGACCAAAGAGCGGACCGCTGTAATCAGTCATGGACCAGTTGGACACAATGTGACCAAAGAGCAGACTGCTGTAATCAGCCATGGACCAGTTGGACACAATGTGACTAAAGAGCAGACTGCTGTAATCAGCCATGGACCAGTTGGACACAATGTGACCAAAGAGCAGACTGCTGTAATCAGTCATGGACCAGTTGGACACAATGTGACTAAAGAGCGGACGCTGTAATCAGCCATGGACCAGTTGGACACAATGTGACCAAAGAGCGGACTGCTGTAATCAGTCATAGGACCATTGGACACAATGTGACCAAAGAGCGGACTGCTGTAATCAGTCATAGACCAGATGGACACAATGTGACCAAAGAGCAGACTGCTGTAATCAGTCATGGACCAGTAGGACACAATGTGACCAAAGAGCGGACTGCTGTAATCAGTCATGGACCATGACAATGTGCCCAAAGACGACTGTGTAATCACATAGACCAGTTGGACACATGTGACCAAAGAGCGGATGCTGTAATCAGTCATAGACCATATGGACACAATGTGACTAAAGAGCGGACTGCTGTAATCAGTCATGGACCATATGGACACAATGTGACTAAAGAGCGGACTGCTGTAATCAGCCATGGACCAGTTGGACACAATGTGACTAAAGAGCGGACTGCTGTAATCAGCCATGGACCAGTTGGACACAATGTGACTAAAGAGCGGACTGCTGTAATCAGTCATGGACCAGTTGGACACAATGTGACTAAAGAGCGGACTGCTGTAATCAGTCATGGACCAGTTGGACACAATGTGACTAAAGAGCGGACTGCTGTAATCAGTCATGGACCATATGGACACAATGTGACTAAAGAGCGGACTGCTGTAATCAGTCATGGACCAGTTGGACACAATGTGACTAAAGAGCGGACCGCTGTAATCAGTCATGGACCAGTTGGACACAATGTGACTAAAGAGCAGACTGCTGTAATCAGTCATGGACCAGTTGGACACAATGTGACTAAAGAGCGGACCGCTGTAATCAGTCATGGACCAGTTGGACACAATGTGACCAAAGAGCGGACCGCTGTAATCAGTCATGGACCAGATGGACACAATGTGACCAAAGAGCGGACTGCTGTAATCAGTCATAGACCAGATGGACACAATGTGACCAAAGAGCGGACGGCTGTAATCTGTCATGGACCAGTTGGACACAATGTGACCAAAGAGCGGACGGCTGTAATCTGTCATGGACCAGTTGGACACAATGTGACCAAAGAGCGGACCGCTGTAATCAGTCATGGACCAGATGGACACAATGTGACCAAAGAGCGGACCGCTGTAATCAGTCATGGACCAGATGGACACAATGTGACCAAAGAGCGGACGGCTGTAATCTGTCATGGACCAGTTGGACACAATGTGACCAAAGAGCGGACCACTGTAATCAGTCATGGACCAGTTGGACACAATGTGACCAAAGAGCGGACCGCTGTAATCAGTCATGGACCAGTTGGACACAATGTGACCAAAGAGCGGACTGCTGTAATCAGTCATGAACCAGATGGACACAATGTGACCAAAGAGCGGACCGCTGTAATCAGTCATGGACCAGTTGGACACAATGTGACCAAAGAGCGGACTGCTGTAATCAGTCATGGACCAGATGGACACAATGTGACCAAAGAGCGGACCGCTGTAATCAGTCATGGACCAGTTGGACACAAGGTGACCAAAGAGCGGACTGCTGTAATCAGTCATGGACCAGTTGGACACAAGGTGACCAAAGAGCGGACCGCTGTAATCAGTCATGGACCAGTTGGACACAAGGTGACTAAAGAGCGGACTGCTGTAATCAGCCATGGACCAGTTGGACACAATGTGACCAAAGAGCAGACTGCTGTAATCAGTCATGGACCAGTTGGACACAATGTGACTAAAGAGCGGACTGCTGTAATCAGCCATGGACCAGTTGGACACAATGTGACTAAAGAGCGGACCGCTGTAATCAGTCATGGACCAGTTGGACACAATGTGACCAAAGAGCAGACTGCTGTAATCAGCCATGGACCAGTTGGACACAATGTGACTAAAGAGCAGACTGCTGTAATCAGCCATGGACCAGTTGGACACAATGTGACCAAAGAGCAGACTGCTGTAATCAGTCATGGACCAGTTGGACACAATGTGACTAAAGAGCGGACCGCTGTAATCAGCCATGGACCAGTTGGACACAATGTGACCAAAGAGCGGACTGCTGTAATCAGTCATAGACCATTGGACACAATGTGACCAAAGAGCGGACTGCTGTAATCAGTCATAGACCAGATGGACACAATGTGACCAAAGAGCAGACTGCTGTAATCAGTCATAGGACCAGTAGGACACAATGTGACCAAAGAGCGGACTGCTGTAATCAGTCATGGACCAGTTGGACACAATGTGACCAAAGAGCGGACTGCTGTAATCATCATGACCATATGGACCAAGTGACTAAGAGCGATGCTGTAATCATCATGACTAGGACCAAGTGACCAGAGAGCGGACTGCTGTAATCAGTCATAGACCATATGGACACAATGTGACTAAAGAGCGGACTGCTGTAATCAGTCATGGACCATATGGACACAATGTGACTAAAGAGCGGACTGCTGTAATCAGCCATGGACCAGTTGGACACAATGTGACTAAAGAGCGGACTGCTGTAATCAGCCATGGACCAGTTGGACACAATGTGACTAAAGAGCGGACTGCTGTAATCAGTCATGGACCAGTTGGACACAATGTGACTAAAGAGCGGACTGCTGTAATCAGTCATGGACCAGTTGGACACAATGTGACTAAAGAGCGGACTGCTGTAATCAGTCATGGACCATATGGACACAATGTGACTAAAGAGCAGACTGCTGTAATCAGTCATGGACCAGTTGGACACAATGTGACTAAAGAGCGGACCGCTGTAATCAGTCATGGACCAGTTGGACACAATGTGACTAAAGAGCAGACTGCTGTAATCAGTCATGGACCAGTTGGACACAATGTGACTAAAGAGCGGACCGCTGTAATCAGTCATGGACCAGTTGGACACAATGTGACCAAAGAGCGGACCGCTGTAATCAGTCATGGACCAGTTGGACACAATGTGACTAAAGAGCGGACCGCTGTAATCAGTCATGGACCAGTTGGACACAATGTGACTAAAGAGCGGACGGCTGTAATCAGTCATGAACCAGATGGACACAATGTGACCAAAGAGCGGACTGCTGTAATCAGTCATGGACCAGTTGGACACAATGTGACTAAAGAGCGGACGGCTGTAATCTGTCATGGACCAGTTGGACACAATGTGACCAAAGAGCGGACTGCTGTAATCAGTCATGGACCAGATGGACACAATGTGACCAAAGAGCGGACTGCTGTAATCAGTCATGGACCATATGGACACAATGTGACTAAAGAGCGGACGGCTGTAATCTGTCATGGACCAGATGGACACAATGTGACCAAAGAGCGGACTGATGTAACCAATCGTGGACCAGATGGACACAATGTGACCAAAGAGCGGACTGATGTAACCAATCGTGGATCGGGCAGACAGAATGTTACAGAGAAGTGGACCACTGTGACCAGTTGATACAACTTGGAGACAATTGTAAAGAGAAGTTAATCCCATCTGAAACAATGTAAACATGGGGATAAAATGGCCACGTGATGAACCCATTGGTAACAATGTATCTATCTCCCATCCCATCAAAGACAATAAGGAGAAGTTATCACATTGGGCCACTTTTTTTTTTTTTTTTTAAGTAAAAATGTAGCAAATTTGGTCATAAATAAAAAAAAAAAAAAGTCCTTATGAAAAGAGGGGGGGGGGGTGTTACCGGGTTTTCTACAATGGAAATTGTCACAAGATAGTAAACCGTAGATTTCAATTTCATTCCTTAAGAAACCCAAGATGTTCCTAAGTGTATTAAAGAATGCAGCTTTGAGGCTACATGTAAATTAACATGTAAGTGCATTGGGGCGGGTCAAATGATGGAAACTGCATCAGCGGCGGCGGCGGCACGCCCCCAGGAACGTGAACACTAATGTGGACTCAAAACACCAAACACATTCCATTAAAGGGAACATTGGAGCTTCAAGGGCTAATTCTTCAGATGATGATATCAATCCGGAGGACATGTCCCCTCCTTCTCTCTATACAAGAATAAGTATGGTCTCCCCCAAGTCCCCCCTACAGGGGAAGAACAAAACAAAAAGCTTTGTGTCCCCGGCCTGAGATTGTGTAAACTGGTAAAGACATCACAGACAGTTCTGCAGCCAAATCTGCCGCATGTGAATATCCCACACATTGTCTTCTACTCCGATCACATCCGGAGCTGCGCTCACAATCCTCCTGGTGATGGAAATCATTGTGATTCAGAGCTCGGGTAAAGTCATGGGCGGCAGAGAGGAGTGAAGACGGTATATTATCAAGAGGGAGAAGCTTTGGATGTGACTGGAGTAGAATATATGCGAGAAAAAGTAAAGTATTTGGATATCTGCTCAGGTGTTGGACGCTGAATTCCCATTTAACTACAGAACAGAAACATCTACAGCAAGAGTTCATTCATCGTCCATAGAAAAATAGTGTAGATCTATGTACAGGACGGCGGCGGAGAGGAATAGACAACACACTGAAGAGAAATGTTCACATTGCTCCAGGAGATAAAACCTTGAGGACGTGACCTGCCGATCAAACTGATCCTGGAGGACGTGACCCGCCGGCCAGACGCAAGAACCGATCCTGGAGGACGTGACCCGCCGGCCAGACGCAAGAACCAATCCTGGAGGACGTGTCCCGCGGGCCAGAAGCAAGAACCGATCCTGGAGGACGTGTCCTGCGGGCCAGACGCAAGAACCGATCCTGGAGGACGTGTCCCGCCGGTCAGACGCAAGAACCAATCCTGGAGGACGAGTCCCGCCGGTCAGACGCAAGAACCGATCCTGGAGGACGTGCCCCGCCGGCCAGACGCAAGAACCGATCCTGGAGGACGTGTCCTGCCGGCCAGACGCAAGAACCAATCCTGGAGGACGTGACCCGCATGCCAGCCGCAAGGACTGATCCTGGAGGACATGTCCCGCCGGCCAGACGCAAGAACCGATCCTGGAGGACGTGTCCTGCCGGCCAGACGCAAGAACCAATCCTGGAGGACGTGACCCGCATGCCAGCCGCAAGGACTGATCCTGGAGGATGTGTCCCGCCGGCCAGACGCAAGAACCGATCCTGGAGGATGTGTCCTGCCGGCCAGGTGCAAGAACCGATCCTGGAGGACGTGTCCCGCCGGCCAGACGCAAGAACCGATCCTGGAGGACGTGTCCCGCCGGCCAGACGCAAGAACCGATCCTGGAGGACGTGTCCTGCCGGCCAGACGCAAGAACCGACCCTGGAGGACGTGACCCGCATGCCAGCCGCAAGGACTGATCCTGGAGGACATGTCCTGCCGGCCAGACGCAAGAACCGATCCTGGAGGACGTGTCCGCTGGCCAGACGCAAAACCGATCCTGGAGGACGTGTCCCGCCGGCCAGACGCAAGAACCGATCCTGGAGGATGTGTCCCGCCGGCCAGACCAAGAACCGATCCTGGAGGATGTGTCCCGCCGGCCAGACGCAAGAACCGATCCTGGAGGATGTGACCTGCCGGCCAGACACAAGAACCGATCCTGGAGGACGTGTCCCGCTGGCCAGACGCAAGAACCGATCCGGAGGAGTGTCCTGCCGGCCAGACCAAGAACCGATCCGGAGGATGTGTCCCGCCGGCCAGACGCAAGAACCGATTCCTGGAGGATGTGTCCTACCGGTCAGACGCAAGAACCGATTCTGAGGATGTGTCCTGCCGGCCAGATGCAAGAACCGATTCTGGAGGAGTGTCCTGCCGGCCAGACACAAGAACCGATCCTGGAGGACGTGTCCCGCGGCCAGACGCAAGAACCGATCCTGGAGGACGTGTCCTGCGGCCAGACGCAAGAACCGATCCTGGAGGATGTGTCCCGCTGGTCCAGACGCAAGAACCGATTCTGGAGGAGTGTCCTGCCGGCCAGACACAAGAACCGATCCTGGAGACGTGTCGCGCCGGCCAGACGCAAGAACCGATCCTGGAGGACGTGTCCTGCTGGTCCAGACGCAAGAACCGATCCTAGAGGATGTGTCCTGCTGGTCAGACGCAAGAACCGATCCTGGAGGACGTGTCCCGCGGCAGACGCAAGAACCGATCCTGGAGGAGTGTCCTGCCGGCAGACGCAAGAACCGATCCTGAGGACATGACCGTAAGCCAGGCAAGGATTGATCCAGGAGGACATGACTGGTCAGACACAAGGACTGATCCTAACATGACCCAGCCAGCCCAATACACCAAGAGGACAGCCCCCCTTTGGAGGACGTGACCCACCGGTCAGACACAAGGACAGATCCTGGAGGACGTGACCCACGCGATCAGATGCAAGGACAGATCCTGGAGGACGTGACACGCGATTCAGATGCAAGGACTTATCCTAGAAGAACGTGACCCACCTGCCGGATGTAAAGACTGACCGGATGGACCTGACCCTGCCAGATAAATGCAAGGACCTGTGCTGGAGGATGTGACCCCGTGCAGGTCTGAAGACACTTCGCTGGAGAAGGACGATCCTGGAGACGTGACCCCCGGCCGAGAAAGGACTGATCCTTTAGGATGACGTAGTGACGACACGGGGCTGATTCAAGGACCGAGGATGTGACCCCGGTGGCCAGTCCTGAAGGACACTACTCCGCTGGCCGGAGGAAAGGACCGATCCTGGAGGGCGTAACCCACCGGCCGGACACGTGGACTGATCCTCTAGGACTTCACCCACCGGACGGACACAGGGGCTGATTCGGACATGATCCACAGGCTGGACCCAGATTCTGACTGGAGGACATGACCCCAGCTGGACAGAGACCGAGACAGGGGGAGGACAGTATCAGAAGCTCCAGGCTGGGGAGAAGGGACGCAGGCACTTTGGGGACCTTTTTACAAATAACCAGCAGAGGAACGACATGAAGAATCCTCCGAACATTAGAAATAGGGTCTGTAATATACGAGATTCAGACCGGGGGGGGGGGAGGTCTGGGTGACCCCTCCTCAGAGGTCATACATTAGTGTGTGACCCCCAACCCATCTATAAACTTTATCTATAGCAGTCCTGTTTAGAACCAGAGACATCAGACCCATGAGGAGACCCATCTGAGGTGGGTCCTGGGCTTATTAAGCATTAACTGGAAGCATATGGACCTATCAGATGATCGGCCAGCTGGGGTCAGCTCCTCACTGCCCATGTCATGTGCTTTACTCTGTAGAGCCGATCATCCTTATCCTCCAGTCACATCCCAAGCTGCATTCAAGTCACATAGCCCATGATGCATCACAGCAGAACATGCTCTGCAGACACTGAACCAGCAGGTGGCAGCCTGAGAGTGAACAGAATTGAGAGTACAGCTCTGGAGGTGACTGGAGATGGCATCAGCACAATAGAAGTAAAGCCAATGGTTTACAAAGCGACTCAGCGAGACCTGGGCATTATATCCAGACTGAAGGACAACGCTCAGGGGTGCAGTCACCCCCTCCTCCCCCCAAATTACACAAAATACAAGGACCCCGACATAAAATAGAAAATCACTTGCCTGCTACTAGAAAACCCACAAACATCAAAGACATAAGAAACCCATTAATGACAGGAGTTCCCTTGTAGAGCAGCTTCTCGTGGCACCGCCACGGTGGCGCTCATCGACCAATAATCAGAGATGGTTCCGGAGAACCTCAGATGGACCATGGTCGCCCCCCACACCGGAGGCTTCATCACCATCGCCGGACTGGGAGACATCACATTAACTACGGACACAGACATGACTCATCTCCACAAGCTGCAGGTGCTCCGTGACGTTCCTTATCCCGGCAGAATAGCGAGCGCCGCTCTGAAGCCGAGATCACAATGCCCAGCATTCCCTGATTGCTTCAGGACCAAACACATCACACGAGATTGATCATTCACCAGACGATGGACTTGAGCGTTTGCTCACTGATAACCTTCGTCTATCACGTGTGGCTGTGTGTTCTGATTTATCCAGTGGATCGGTGACCTGTTAGATCAGAGTAGATCCCACCATCTCCAGAATGGGTGTCCCTCATTTCCACTGCAGATAGTGACGCCTGCACCCAAAGTATAAAGGTAATGATGAAGATCAGCGAGGACTGCACCTCCTGGCTGCAAATAGAAAGTGGGGTCCAAAAGGATCCATTCTGGAAATCAGTGGGACCCTCATGGATCTAACAGTGATCACCTATGTAATTCATACAGTGGTGTGAAAGTGTTTTCTCCTTTATGATTTCTTATTCTTTTTGTCATTTAAATGTTTCAGATCACCAAACAAACCAGGCAAAAATAACACAAAATGCAGATTATAAATGAAGATATTTATTATTAAGGGAAAAAGAAATCCAAACCTACAGGGCCCTGTGTGAAAAAGTGATTGCCCCCTCCATAAAACTTAAATTAACTGTGGTTTATCACATCTTTGGGAAGATGAATTCAATCTCCCAGCCACACTTGTTTTCAATCAAGAATTCACTTAAATAGGACCTGCCTGACAAGGTGAAGTAGGCCAAAATATCCCCAAAAGCTAGATATCATGCCTCGATCCAAAGAAATTCAGGAAGAAATGAGAAACAAAGTTATTAAGATCTATCAGTCTGGAAAAGGTTATAAAGCCATTTCTAAAGGTTAGGGACTCCAGCGAACCACAGTGACAGCCATTATCCACTAATGGCAAAAACATGGTACAATGGTGAACCTTCCCAGGAGCGGCCGCCGACCAAAATGGCCCCAAGAGCGCAGCGATGACTCATCCAAGAGGTCACAAAAGATTCAACAACAACATCCAAAAATCTGCAGCCTCACTGGCCTCAGTTAAGGTTGGTGTTCGTGACTCCACCATGAGAAAGAGACCAGGCAAAAATGGCCCCATGGCAGAGATTCAAGATGAAAACTCCTGCTGAGCAAAAAGACAATAAAGGCTCAGGTCAGATCTGCCAAAAAACATCTTGATAATCCCCAAGACGTTTGGGAGAAAACTCTGTGGACTGACGAGACAATAGTTGAACTTTTAAGGAAGATGAATGTCCCATTACATCTGGTGGAGAAGTAACACAGAAAAGGAACATCATACCAACAGTAACACATGGTGGAGGTTGTGTGATGGTCTGGGGCTGTTCTGCTGATTAAGGACCTGGAAGACGCTGTGATAAATGGAACCATGAATTAATTCTGCTGTCAACCAAGAAATCCTGCAGAAGAATGTCTGTCTGTCCATAACCTCAAGCTGAAGAGCACTTGGGTTATGCAGCAGACAATGATCCAAAACAGCAAGTCACCTCTGAATGGCTGAACAAAGACAACATTAAGACTTTGGATTGGCCGAGACAAAGTACTGACTTTAATCTGATTGAGATGCTGTGACCTTAAAGAGGTGGAATCCTCCAATGTGGCTGAATTAGTGCAAAGGTGAGCGGCCAAAATCCCCCCAGAATGAAGTACAAGACTCATTGCCCATTATCACAAGTGCTTGACTGCAGTTGTTGCTGCTAAGGGCCCAACCAGTTATTAAGTTTAGGGGGAGAATCACTTTTTCACACAGGGCCCTGTAGGTTTGGATTTCTTTTTTCCTTAATAAAAACTTTCATTTATAAACTGCATTCTGTGTTACTTGTGTTATCTTTGTCTAATATTTGCATTTTTTTCATGGTCTGAAACACTTAAGTGACAAAAATGCAAAAGAATAAGAAATCAGGAAGGGGCAAACACTTACACACCACTTTAGGTGCGACTATATATATAGCCCACAATACCCCTTTAGGCGGGTTTGCCTATTACTCGGACAAGCCCTTCTCAATCCCTATGTCATTACGTCCTAAGGAGGGGACAGCGATTAGCTCCAAGGGTTATGTAATGTAACAATGTCACGTGAGCCTGGGGGCGCTAGTGTCGACACTGCCGGAATGGAAGCGAGTATAGGTATTAGTGTTTCACATGAGGAACACCGGGATTGAGAAAGGGTTGTCCGAGTAGCAGACAACCCCTGTAACTGCCTGCAATGATAAAGAAGCAGAACAGAGAGTGCAGCTCTGAAGTATGGGCAGTGCAGGATGTGGCTCTACAGTTTATATAGGATAATTCTGCAGGTTGCCTGTATAAATCTGCTCATATTCCAGTCTTTACATAAAGTGATATTTTGCAGAACAAACAGTCATTTCTCGGCATGCGCTGAGGGAGGTGTTTATTTCACAGGGGTGAGGTCCGCGCCCTACACCAGCCCGCTCTGCAGGTGTATGTGAAACTGGTAGGGCTGGTAGAAGATGGCCGACTGTCCTTGTGGGATATAATAGTTGCTGAAGTTCCTGTCGCTCATGTACGGGGCCGGCTGGTAATAGCACGTCACGTTGGCCGTGTTTGGGATGATGTTCTGTTCTCCGAGTACTTTTAATGCTAACATGGTGATCATATTAAGAGTCTGTCTGCGCTCGTGACCCATCAGACACACCGTGCTCTCGTTGACCACGGAGCGCAGGGTCATCAGATAGTCATACTTGGTCTTCTCCTCTCCGATGAAATGATTGCGCAGGTAAGACTCGATTTTCCTCTGCTGCTCAGTCACGTCGGGAAAGTCAATGAAGAAGCGGGAACACATGTAGCGCTCCAGACACTTGATTTTTGCCTCACTGGCCGGTTTATAATCCCGGACCAGGAGGTTGCTGTATTTTAAAAGTCCTCCCCCTCGGATCTCCTCGGGGTTCCTGGTGGCGATGAGCTTCCCCCCTAGATGCTCCATGGCTTCCTGGAAATCTCCGTACATGCTCTCGGCCACCACGGCAGGGTAGGTGTCCAGGGTCAGCTCGCGCTCCTCATCTGTATAGACATCGAGGATGGAGTCCAGGATGATCTGGAAAGAGTCTACACTAAACTCAAACTGTCTACGGAGGGAGTTCACGAACTTCAGCTCCACGTTCTTCCCGCTGTTGTTGGACAGAGAGATTAAGCTCCAGCGGTCGTGGTCTGTGGACACCTTCACCATCTTCTGGACGTACGCCTCGTTCATGGTGACGGCGGTGATCTTCTCCTTGTTGACGCATTTTGGAAGAAAGTCTAAGAGAGAATCCAGGACGATGTCCTTGACCGTCTGGAAGGCTTGCTCGTCTGGAAGCTCCACGCCAAAAATGATGTCCAAGTCCTTGCAGCTGGTCCCGTTCTGCTGCATGAGGATGTGACTGGCCGTGGAGCCGTTGAGGCGAACGTCCCGTATCGCGATCTCCTTCTTCATCAGCTGCTCCTTCACAGTGTGGATGATGTCTTTGGGTTTCATCTCCATGGTGGGAAAGTTACCCCGGCCATGGATGGGCACGATCTCCGTCAGCACCTGGTTGAGGATGGTGATCTGATCCTGGCTCAGATTGCGGAATCTGCAGTCCGACTCTTCGGTCATGGCGGACGGTCGGTGGCGAAACTGTAACAGACAAGGATGATGAGAGCATTAATGTCACATGTAGGGGACAGAAAAATACAAAGCACGTGATCGAAAAAGAAAACTGCACACATTTAGCCACGATGTGTGAACAGGCTCTATCTAAGTCTTAGAGCTAATGAGAGATGATGCTGCATGTAACCAATGCTGATAAACAATTTGGTCCTGTAGCGTTTACTGCGAAGTGAACATCATTCCTTGGAGGATGAAGACAGCGACGCACGAGCTCTAAACGGCGCACCATGTCCCCGGTGTCTGCACATAATTGCAGGTTAATGAGAGGCGATGTACAAGTGCGGCCGCTGCCTGGGACCTGCACTGCTCATCCCCATACAGGGCCAGTCTCTGCACATTCTGCACCGATAGTCATCACCCTATGAGGCAGGGGCGGACTGGACCTGGGGGCAGGGTGGGCAGATGCCCCTCAGGCCGGTCCCTAGACAACTTTAAAGGCCTTGGACCAGCACTACACCAATAAATATGATATATACAGTGTAGGCATCGAGAACTCAGGACTCAGATTATTACTCTAATCTGTAGGAAAGTTCAGGCTGCTGCAATCATTTCTATTGTGCCCCAGAGACACCACAGACATCAGCGAACGTTTATCTTCAAATCTATTTTTTTGTGGGGGGAGAGGTACCAAAAGTTAACAAAAGGTGACTGCAGTATCTATGTAAGGGAACTTGGTTCTGTAAAAGCATCAGTCTAGTGACCTTGGTTTCAGTACCATAATATATATCAGGACCTCTTAGTTGGCTTGGTTCTGTAACTGTGTAATACGTCTTGTATCTTTGGTGAAGGCATTTCTACTTTAAACTCTATTCAAGTGTTGAGACCCCTGATATATATATATAATATCATGTATATTTGTAAGCAGCTGGACTGCTTGTCCATGTATTTTGTTTGGTTCTTTATCTGTGTAAGAAGTCTCGTATCTTTGGTGGTGTTTCTATATAAATTCAATTAATGTTGAGTCCCCTGCTATATCTGTATACATATTTATATGCATATATTACTCGACATATATGTCCCTGAGCCCCGCCGCACGTCCCCAGGACTGTCCTGTCGCAGACACGATATCACACCTTTTGCAGTATGTGGTTATGTCCCTGAGCCCCGCCGCACGTCCCCAGGACTGTCCTGTCGC
The DNA here is from genome assembly GCA_033576535.1 of Allobates femoralis. NCBI lineage: Eukaryota > Metazoa > Chordata > Amphibia > Anura > Aromobatidae > Allobates > Allobates femoralis. The sequence goes on from JARQOC010000008.1 coordinate 181,489,435, forward strand.
AGACATGATATCACACCTTTTGCAGTATGTGGTTATGTCCCTGAGCCCCTCCGCACGTCCCCAGGACTGTCCTGTCGCAGACACGATATCACACCTTTTGCAGTATGTGGTTATGTCCTGGAGCCCCGCCGCACGTCCCCAGGACTGTCCTGTCGCAGACATGATATCACACCTTTTGCAGTATGTGGTTATGTCCTGGAGCCCCGCTGCACGTCCCCAGGACTGTCCTGTCGCAGACATGATATCACACCTTTTGCAGTATGTGGTTATGTCCCCGAGCCCCGCCGCACGTCCCCAGGACTGTCCTGTCGCAGACACAATATCACACCTTTTACAGTATGTGGTTATGTCCCTGAGCCCCGCCGCACGTCCCCAGGACTGTGCTGTCGCAGGCTCGATATCACACCTTTTACAGTATGTGGTTATGTTCCTGAGCCTGCCGCATGTCCCCAGGACTGTGCTGTCGCAGACATGATATCACACCTTTTACAGTATGTGGTTATGTCCCTGAGCCCCGCCGCACGTCCCCAGGACTGTCCTGTCACAGACACGATATCACACCTTTTGCAGTATGTGGTTATGTCCTGGAGCCCCGCCGCACGTCCCCAGGACTGTCCTGTCGCAGACAGGATATCACACCTTTTGCAGTATGTGGTTATGTCCTGAGCCCCGCGCACGTCCCCAGGACTGTCCTGTCGCAGACACGATACACACCTTTTGCAGTATGTGGTTATGTCCCTGAGCCCCGCCGCACGTCCCCAGGACTGTCCTGTCGCAGACATCGATATCACACCTTTTGCAGTATGTGGTTATGTCCCTGAGCCCCGCCGCACGTCCCCAGGACTGTCCTGTCGCAGACACGATATCACGCCTTTTGCAGTATGTGGTTATGTCCCTGAGCCCCGCCGCACGTCCCAGACTGTCCTGTCGCAGACACATATCACACCTTTTGCAGTATGTGGTTATGTCCCTGAGCCCCACCGCATGTCCCCAGGACTGTGCTGTCGCAGACATGATATCACACCTTTTGCAGTATGTGGTTATGTCCTGAGCCCCGCCGCACTCCCCAGACTGTCCTGTCGCAGAAAATGATATCACACCTTTTGCAGTATGTGGTTATGTCCTGAGCCCCGCCGCACGTCCCCAGGACTGTCCTGTCGCAGACATCATATCACACCTTTTGCAGTATGTGGTTATGTCCCTGAGCCCCAGCCGCACGTCCCCAGGACTGTCCTGTCGCAGACACGATATCACACCTTTTGCAGTATGTGGTTATGTCCCTGAGCCCCGCCGCACTCCCCAGGACTGTCCTGTCGCAGACAGATATCACACCTTTTGCAGTATGTGGTATGTCCCTGAGCCCCGCCGCACGTCCCCAGGACTGTCCCTGTCGCAGACACATATCACACCTTTTGCAGTATGTGGTTATGTCCCTGAGCCCTCCGACGTCCCCAGGACTGTCCTGTCGCAGACACGATATCACACCTTTTGAGTATGTGGTGAGTTGTTGATGTTGCAGCATTTCTGCACCTATTAGATTACTTGCACTTTTTTGGGTGCGGTTTCCCTCATTTCTGGCCCTGTGGTTTTCGTCTGTATTTGGGTCATATTTTACATTAACGCCGCTTTGTTTTTGGTACTTTCTGACCTTTGATAAAACTTTATTGACCGTCTCGTGTGGATGCCATACAGTCTCAACCTGCGGATTTTCTGCATTTGCTACTATTCTATGGGGAAAAACCGCACATGACACTCACAGGACACTGACGTAACGCATTTTACATTTTACACGGATTTCTATAAATCCAATTTAACTTTGCTGTAAAACGTGATTTTTTTGCACCAAAATACGCAGAATCATAAATCAGAGTGGGAACTTAAAGGGAGCCTGTCCGCTCCAACATCTGCAGGCTCATGGCTTCGGCCTCCTTGATGTTCCCTTTAATATAATGACTTGTTAGGCCGCTTTCACATCAGCGTTTCTTGCATTTGCGGCAGATCAGCAGCCAGATCACTTGCAGCAACACTGCGTTGGATCTAATTCATTCCCTTTGGGGCTTGCGGACACGAGCGGCACTTGGGGTTTTGCCGCGATCTGGCACTTGCACCAACGGACAAAACTCCAAGTGTCCGCATGTGTCCTCAAGTCCCAAAGGGAATAATGAATTAGGTCCAACGCAGTGCAAACAGGCTCGGGTCTGATTGTGAGCCGCAGCCACCCTCCGCACCAGAGACATGGAGGAAGGTTAAAGGTCACCCTTAGGATATCTGCGCCACTCACCAGGGACGTCTCTGCTGCTCTTTACTGTATAGAGGGGAGATTAGGCCGATGACGCATGTGACGATCGGGAGATTGTTGTCCGGTCACAATCAGGAGGCGCCTGCAGAGACAAGAGAAGAAAGTCAGAGAAAGACTGCGGCACGGCTGAGCTGCGCAACAGTGTGCAAGGCACTGGATATAAGTGTGTAACCTCTTAGCTCCTGGGGCCTGATGCAAAAGCTCCAACGGGGCCCCCAATTATTATAAACCTTTAATAGCATTAGTCTTTTTCTATAGTCCAAAGTTTTGGGGCCCCCTAGACTCCAGGGTCCCGATGCAATTGCAGCCCCTGCACCTGTTGTAGTTACGCCCCTGCCGGAGATTATAACCAGGCGTCAGTCTTCATTTATAGACGTTCTGCAGCTTTCCAGAATTTGGGCCCCGGCCATTAGACTGTATCGGGGTTTGTCGTTTTGCGCCTTTCTTCTTTGCACCACTTTCATCCTTTCTTTTCTGCCTTTTTAACGTTAATTTTACACTCCGTTTCTTCTTATTATTTGTTTTCAGGTCACCACTGTTGCCGCAGGTTTAGGCTTTTCGTGCAATTTTGCAACCATTTTGAAGAAGCTGCAACGTTAGAAATGTTGCAAAAATTATTAAAGACAGAAAAAGACCATTTTTGACTGCACAATTTTGATGAATTTGGTGCAATGAATCTCAGCGACGACCGCAAGATACATAACAAGGAAAGGGCAGGGGCGTAACTAAAACAGGTGCAGGGGTTTCCATTGCACTTAGGGGCCCTGTTCGAGCTTCAAGTTACGCCACAGGGAAAGGGACTCAAAAACACAAACAAATATTGGACGGGGCCCATAGTGGTACATTTCTCAGCATTAGGGCAGAGACACACTATGCGAGCTGTGTACGAGTATCTCACATGCATCTCACATGACTCACCTGAACTCTCGGAATGGAAGCGTGCAGCTGATTGTGGAGCTCCGCACTCCCTATCAGAGAGGCAGGGGCTGAGCGACTCATGCAAGATGCATGTGAGATGATCGTATGCAGCTCACATAGGGTGTCTCTGCCCTTACTCAGATCTACGCTTATTGTCATTGAATGGGAATCCATCCTACACCTGGTCCTGCTCTCACAGCTGAGCTTCCGTTACAATTACGTTCGGTCTAGGTGTACCCCAGTGATATGAGCAGCACACAGTTGATACATTGTAGTAAATTGGTAGATTTTGGCTGCTGCTACATTTACAAGGGAACAAAAACTTAACTACAACAGGTGCAGGGGTTGCAATTGCACTCGGGCCCTGGAGCTGAGGGGGCCCCAAAAGTCCCCTTCACCAATAGAAAAAGACCATTGTTAGTAAAGATTTGCAATAATTGGGGACCCGGTTGGAGCCTGTGAGCTTCAAGTTACGCCACTGCTAGGGAATCCTGCTGCACTCCGGCTGTTGGGAAACGAAGGCTGCGGGAGATGTTGGGAGTTGTAGTTTCACCACATCTGGAGCGCCGCAGGTTGCTGACGTAGACTTGTGAAACATTTAGTCAGAATAGTAACTGACAAAAAAGACAAGCACAGACTATAGTGGGCTCCATGCGTGTGCAGCAGCCTCTCCAGTGCTCGCTGCGTTACCAGCCGCGGATCATTACATTTACCTGCTGATATGACCTGCGCTCTCCGCTTCGTGCTGCTCATCTAATAGGAGGCTCAGTTACTGTCACTAGTCCTCCCTGATGGATGGAGGCGATTTCCTCCGGCGGTGGAGGAGCGGCGCTCACACACCCCCTGCCTCTGCTGACATTTCACTGTCTGTACTGATTTCCCTGCCCGGCCCTATAACCTGACAAGCTGCGATCACACGCCTCCTGCCTCATGTATTATACATCCCGGGTAATGTGCACTCGTCTACATGCAGGTGTGCACCCAGGAGCCTTCAACTACCACCACCACCATCATCATCAGTCCGCCGTTAACGAGACCCATCATCCTCAGTCCACCACTAACGGGACCCATCATCTTCAGTCCGCCACTAACGAGACCCATCATCCTCAGTCCGCCACTAACGAGACCCATCATCCTCAGTCCGCCACTAACGGGACCCATCATCCTCAGTCCGCCACTAACGAGACCCATCATCCTCAGTCCGCCACTAACGAGACCCATCATCCTCAGTCCGCCACTAACGAGACCCATCATCCTCAGTCCCCCACTAACGAGACCCATCATCCTCAGTCCGCCACCTACGAGACCCATCATCCTCAGTCCGCCACTAACGAGACCCATCGTCCTCAGTCCGCCACTAACGAGACCCATCGTCCTCAGTCCGCCACTAATGAGACCCATCATCCTCAGTCCACCACTAACGAGACCCATCATCCTCAGTCCGCCTCGAACGAGACCCATCATCCTCAGTCCACCACTAATGGGACCCATCATCCTCAGTCCGCCACAAACGAGACCCATCATCCTCAGTCCGCCACAAACGAGACCCATCATCCTCAGTCCACCACTAATGGGACCCATCATCCTCAGTCTGCCACTAACGAGACCCATCATCCTCAGTCCGCCACTAACGGGACCCATCATCCTCAGTCTGCCACTAACGAGACCCATCATCCTCAGTCCGCCACTAACGGGACCCATCACCTAAAGAAACAGCAAGGAGGCACTGAATCTGGTAATATGGCCCAGAGGAAAAGTCAGGAGACTTTGTTAGGCTGCTTTCACATCAGCGGTAATTTGCGGCAGATCCGGCAGATGTCTCCGCACCTGCCGGATCTGCTATGTAACGACCGACTTGCGGCACTGATCCGGCAAGCCCCATTCATTCTATATGGGACTTGCAGTCAGGTACGCCAAGTGAGGTTTTGCTGGTAACCGGGTCCGGCAAAACCGCACTTGCCGCACCTGACCGCAAGCCCCATAGAGAATGAATGGGGCTTGCCGGATCAGTGCCGCAAGTCGGTCGTTACATGGCAGATCCGGCAGGTGCGGAGACATCTGCCGGATCTGCCGCGAATTACTAATTTCCGCTGATGTGAAAGCAGCTACACTCCAGGGAAGGTTTGCCTGCTTCTGTTTCAATTCTGTCGCCTACCGACAGGCTTAGCTCGCACAGCATCGTGCATCGGACACATTGTGACGACACATCAGATGTGGAAGCTGAACGTGTTTAAAAATAGGAACTGAAACAAGGTCCGTGCAGGGCGAGAGGGTCCAAGAGGGCAGGAGGGGCCGCGAATATAGGTCTGTGCAGGGTGAGAGGGTCCGAGAGGGCAGGAGGGGCCGCGGATATAGGTCTGTGCAGAGTGAGAGGGTCCAAGAGGGCAGGAGGGGCCGCGAATATAGGTCTGTGCAGGGTGAGAGGGTCCGAGAGGGCAGGAGGGGCCGCGGATATAGGTCTGTGCAGGGTGAGAGGGTCCGAGAGGGCAGGAGGGGCCGCGGATATAGGTCTGTGCAGGGTGAGAGGGTCCAAGAGGGCAGGAGGGGCCGCGGATATAGGTCTGTGCAGGGTGAGAGGGTCCAAGAGGGCAGGAGGGGCCGCAAATATAGGTCTGTGCAGGGTGAGAGGGTCCAAGAGTGCAGGAGGGGCCGCGGATATAGGTCTGTGCAGGGTGAGAGGGTCCAAGAGGGCAGGAGGGGCCGCGAATATAGGTCTGTGCAGGGTGAGAGGGTCCAAGAGGGCAGGAGGGGCCGCAAATATAGGTCTGTGCAGGGTGAGAGGGTCCAAGAGGGCAGGAGGGGCCGCAAATATAGGTCTGTGCAGGGTGAGAGGGTCCAAGAGGGCAGGAGGGGCCGCGGATATAGGTCTGTGCAGGGTGAGAGGGTCCGAGAGGGCAGGAGGGGCCGCGGATATAGGTCTGTGCAGGGTGAGAGGGTCTGAGAGGGCAGGAGGGGCCGCGGATATAGGTCTGTGCAGGGTGAGAGGGTCCGAGAGGGCAGGAGGGGCCGCGGATATAGGTCTGTGCAGGGTGAGAGGGTCCGAGAGGGCAGGAGGGGCCGCGGATATAGGTCTGTGCAGGGTGAGAGGGTCCAAGAGGGCAGGAGGGGCCGCAAATATAGGTCTGTGCAGGGTGAGAGGGTCCAAGAGGGCAGGAGGGGGCCGCGGATATAGGTCTGTGCAGGGTGAGAGGGTCCGAGAGGGCAGGAGGGGCCGCGAACATAGGTCTGTGCAGGGTGAGAGGGTCCAAGAGGGCAGGAGGGGCCGCAAATATAGGTCTGTGCAGGGTGAGAGGGTCCAAGAGGGCAGGAGGGGCCGCAAATATAGGTCTGTGCAGGGTGAGAGGGTCCAAGAGGGCAGGAGGGGCCGCGGATATAGGTCTGTGCAGGGTGAGAGGGTCCAAGAGGAGAAGGCAGTGAATGTCAGCAGTGGGGGTGTAAGCCAGATGAGGCGGGTATTGTGACAGTGGAAGATGTGAGGGTCCAGAGAGGACGGATGAGGCGGATATTGTGACAGTGGAAGATGTGAGGGTCCAGAGAGGACCGGATGAGGCGGATATTGTGACAGTGGAAGATGTGAGAGTCCAGAGGGGACCAGATGAGGCGGATATTGTGACAGTGGAGGATGTGAGGGTCCAGAGAGGACCGGATGAGGCGGATAATTTGACAGTGAAAGATGTGAGGGTCCAGAGGGGACCAGATGAGGCGGGTATTGCGACAGTGGAAGATGTGCAGGTCCAGAGAGGACCAGATGAGGCGGATATTGTGACAGTGGAAGATGTGAGGGTCCAGAGAGGACCGGATGAGGCGGATATTGTGACAGTGGAAGATGTGAGGGTCCAGAGAGGACCAGATGAGGCGGATATTGTGACAGTGGAAGATGTGAGGGTCCAGAGGGGACCGGATGAGGCAGATATTGTGACAGTGGAAGATGTGAGGGTCCAGAGGGACCGGATGAGGCGGGTATTGTGACAGTGGAAGATGTGAGGGTCCAGAGGGACCGGATGAGGCGGATATTGTGACAGTGGAAGATGTGAGGGTCCAGAGGGGACCGGATGAGGCGGATATTGTGATTCAACTAACTTGCACTCCCTAGAGGAGCAGAGGTGTCATTCCCTAAGAACTCCTACCTCAGGGAACGTTCTGCCTCCCCAAACATCCACGCATCCTCTGCTCAATTTGTCTTCAATTCTCCCGCTTCAGGCAGAATTATATATAAATCCACGCGCCGTCACATGTGTGTTCAGTGCACAAGGTGGCTGATCCCGATCCACTGTCTGGATCCGAGTGATCTACTTCAGGATTTAATTCTCTGGCTCATTACAGATATGCAATGAAAGTGTTGATCCTCTGTGAGCTGCGGTGCAGGATCGGTGGGCGTCCCTGGCTGCTCCTAATGAAGTGCTGTGAGTGGCGGTGGCGGAGGCATTTCACAGTCCGGCAGCTCCGGAGATGATACAATCCAATGCTGCTGTCATTAATATCCACCCACGCTGCCGAACATGGGATGGAGCCAGCGGCTTTTGGAGAGCAGCCCTGTGTGGTCACAACACACGGCTCATTCACAAATCTCACACCAACAATGACGAGACCGTCACAACAATCATCAGCCGAGCCAGAGAAGAGAGTCGGCCGGCAACCAGTGAGATCCAACAACCACTCAGACCCAGCAACCACCGAGATCCGGCAATGACCAAGCAACCACCGAGATCCGGCAATCATCGAAATCCAGCAAACCACCGAGATCCGTCAATCATCGAAATCCAGAAACCATTGAGCAACCACCGAGATCCGGCAATCATCGAAATCCAGCAACCACCGAGATCCGGCAATCATCGAAATCCAGCAACCACCGAGATACGGCAATGACCAAGCAACCACCGAGATCTGGCAATTATCGAATTCCAGCAACCACTGAGATCTGGCAATCATCGAAATCCAGCAACCACCGAGATCCGGCAATCATCGAATTCCAGCAACCACCGAGATCCGGCAATCACCAAGCAACCACCGAGATCCGGAAACCACCGAGATCCAGCAACCACCGAGATCCGGCAATCATCGAATTCCAGCAACCACCGAGATCCGGCAATCACCAAGCAACCACCGAGATCCGGAAACCACCGAGATCCAGCAATCATTGAAATTCGGCAATCACCGAGCAACAACAGAGATCTGGCAACCACCCAGATCCGGCAACTACCACGATCCGACAACCATTGAGGTTCGGCAACCACTGAGATCCGGCAACCACAAAGATCCGGTAACCCCCCAGATCCGGCAACCACCCAGGTCTGGCAACCACTACAGAGACCCGCCAACCACTGAGATCCGGTAACCACCCGGATCAGGCAACCACCCAGATCCGGCAACCACCCAGATCCGGCACCGCACCGGCCAATGCTATGTCAGATGTGGTAAAAATGTACGGTGCAGCCCCACAATAAGTACAGTATAACACACATCGCTACACACAAATATCATTATTAGACTATAATACAGAAAGCACAATTTGCCATAATACACAACATACTACAACTCCCAGGATAAGATATATCACACGGTGTAATACATCTGCGTACAGACAGGACACGTGAGTTCAGGGTCGGTATGGTATGCCAGGACACAGATCTGGTGTGACGCAGGTTTTGCACTTTGACATGTCCCTTGCTGTTGGAGACTCCAGGTCACTTTGGTGCTATCTGATGAGATGTTGTGGTGACCATGATGGCGGCTGTGTGGATGATGATGACATTACTATCACTTCTTCTCATCTGTCACAATGTCTGCTCCTGGCTTTGGCGACAGATCGGACGTCACATCCCAGCGGTGTCGTGATTCACTCCTCTATTACAGCCTTGGAGTTTATAAAGCAGCAGCCCCAGCCGCTCCGCTCAGTCATTTACTGGCAGTATCGATGATTAACCCTTCACATACTGAAGGCGTCCAACATAATTCAGAACAATGCAGGGTTCTCCTGTGACTTCTTACATTCCCGGTTTCAGGATTATTCACCTTCTGGACATGTTCAATAATGACATCATCATCACAAATACTAATTAACTAATGCACCGCATTCCAAATGATTATGCAAACTGGATGTGTCATAAAGATGTACAGTGATGAAAACTACTTAAGAAAGATGTTCCACATTATTACGAAGCCGAAGGTGTCAATCAATTTGGGAAGATAAAGGAATGAAAACATTAGATATTTCACGAAAACGTCAGCGTTATCACCGTACTGTGGCTGATACATGGCACAGATGGGTTTGTGCAGATAAAGGCAGCATGAGGAAGGTTCTGCCAGATAAATTCATCGAATTAAGGGAAGCTGCTAAATTCCCATTACAAACCGTAAACAGGTATCTGAGGCTGCTGGAGTCTGCGAACCTCAAGGTATGGAAACCTTCTTCTTGGCACTAACAGCGCTCACAAGCAGAGAAGCGTACAGTGACCCCGACAGACATGAAGTCTCCAGGCGCCCTGGATGGTCCAGTGGACGGAGCAGTGGGTGGTTGGTGAATGGACACCCATCAAAGACAATTAAAATACTATAATGAGTGCTGTAATTCGGATCCTACAGTCCATAAGGATGTAACTAGTACATACAAAAATATACATTTACCCCCAGTCTGACTATATATTGTACGTTAAATCATAATTTGAGCAGACAGCAACCACCTCTCGCTGGACGGTATATAGTACTGTATATAGCATATCTCTCCATACGTCTCTACAGGTTTGGTTATCTCCTAATTCACGTCTATAATAGTTTACATTTATTTGAGACTTTCAAAAAGTTCTTATCTCTGAGACTGTAATGAAAACCTGTAACATAAGAATCTTCAAATCAAGAAAGGGCGGCCAAGATCTACCCTGAAGGTCAGCACCAATGGTCTCAGCAGTGTATATAGGTGAACGGAGAATATAGAATAGCCCTATGTATAGAGAATGTGAATGATAAATGCCATCAGCTGTGGAACATCTACTCGGCCAGTTATATGTCCTGGTATTTTCTCAGGACACCGATTATTTACTCAATTATTAGATTATATTCCCAATATATTCCTGTATTGTACATAATATTCCTGGTATATTGCTCTATTAGTGCTAAACATTTCTACAGTGATACAGTATTATTATCTTCAACAGATATCAATGTGTCCAGGTGTCCAGGTGTCAGTCCAACACCACCTATCACCCGAAGGCATAAAAATCGCTCATCTGCTCTTCCCCATTCACTGACATTGGTGAGAGTGCAGAGCGAGGGTTTCTATTATTGCACTCGTCTCCTCCACACACTCCTGTGAGCGAGGACTCAACACCCCAATATTTGTAAATAAAGGGCTGATATGATTGATGGGTGCAGACGTCGCTCCTCATCATAGCAGTGACCACAGCCGTCACTCACACAATACTCCTGACCATCGATGTGCAGAGCAAATCAGGAGACCCAGAGCATGGAAAGAGAAGACAAGATGGCAACACTGACTGTCTCTCCCCCGGTTATCACCTGTCTCTCCCCCGGTTATCACCTGTCTCTCCCCCGGTTATCACCTGTCTCTCCCCCGGTTATCACCTGTCTCTCCCCCGGTTATCACCTGTCTCTCCCCCAGTTATCACCTGTCTCTCCCCCGGTTATCACCTGTCTCTCCCCCCGGTTATCACCTGTCTCTCCCCCAGTTATCACCTGTCTCTCCCCCAGTTATCACCTGTCTCTCCCCCAGTTATCACCTGTCTCTCCCCCCGGTAATCACCTGTCTCTCCCCCGGTTCTCTCCTGTGTCTCCCCCAGTACTCACCTGTCTCTCCCCCCGGTTATCACCTGTCTCTCCCCCGGTTATCACCTGTCTCTTCCTCCGGTTATCACCTGTCTCTTCCCCGGTTCTCTCCTGTGTCTCCCCCAGTACTGACCTGTGTCTCCTCGGTTATCACCTGTCTCTTCCTCCGGTTCTCACCTGTCTCTCCCCCGGTTATCACCTGTCTCTCCCCGGTTCTCTCCTGTCTCTTCCCCCGGTTATCACCTGTCTCTCCCCCGGTTCTCTCCTGTCTCTCCCCCCTGTAATCACCTGTCTCTCCCCGGTTATCACCTGTCCCTCCCCCTGGTTATCACCTGTCTCTCCCCCCGGTTCTCACCTGTCTCTTCCCCCGATTCTCACCTGTCTCTTCCCCCGGTTATCACCTGTCTCTTCCCCGGTTATCACCTGTCTCTCCCCCGGTTATCACCTGTCTCTCCCCCGGTTATCACCTGTCTCTCCCCCGGTTATCACCTGTCTCTCCCCTGGTTCTCTCCTGACTCTCCCCCGGTTCTCACCTGTCTCTTCCCCCGGTTATCACCTGTCTCTCCTCCAGTTCTCACCTGCCTCTTCCCCCGGTTATCACCTGTCTCTCCCCCGGTCATCACCTGTCTCTCCCCCGTTCATCACCTGTCCCTCCCCCTGGTTATCACCTGTCTCCCCCCGGTTATCACCTGTCTCTCCCCCGGTTATCACCTGTCTCTTCCCCCGGTTATCACCTGTCTCTCCCCCGGTTATCACCTGTCTCTCCCCCGGTTCTCACCTGTCTCTCCCCTGGTTCTCACCTGCCTCTTCCCCTGGTTCTCACCTGCCTCTTCCCCTGGTTCTCTCCTGTCTCTCCCCCGGTTCTCACCTGTCTCTCCCCTGGTTCTCTCCTGTCTCTCCCCCGCTTCTCACCTGTCTCTTCCCCGGTTATCACCTGTCTCTTCCCCGGTTATCACCTGTCTCTCCCCCGGTTATCACCTGTCTCTCCCCTGGTTCTCTCCTGACTCTCCCCCGGTTCTCACCTGTCTCTCCCCTGGTTCTCTCCTGTCTCTCCCCCGCTTCTCCCCTGTCTCTTCCCTGGTTATCACCTGTCTCTTCCCCGGTTATCACCTGTCTCTCCTCCCAGTTATCACCTGTCTCTCCCCAGTTATCACCTGTCTCTCCCCCGGTTATCACCTGTCTCTCCCCTGGTTCTCTCCTGACTCTCCCCCATTTCTCACCTGTCTCTCCCCCGGTTCTCACCTGTCTCTCCCCTGGTTCTCTCCTGTCTCTCCCCCGCTTCTCCCCTGTCTCTTCCCTGGTTATCACCTGTCTCTTCCCCGGTTATCACCTGTCTCTCCTCCCAGTTATCACCTGTCTCTCCCCAGTTATCACCTGTCTCTCCCCCGGTTATCACCTGTCTCTCCTCCAGTTCTCACCTGCCTCTTCCCCCGGTTATCACCTGTCTCTTCCCCCGGTTATCACCTGTCTCTCCCTCGGTTATTCACCTGTCTCTCCCTCCGGTTCTCACCTGTCTCTCCCTCCGGTTCTCACCTGTCTCTCCCCCATTTCTCTCCTGTCTCTCCCCCGGTTATCACCTGTCTCTCCCCCGGTTCTCACCTGTCTCTCCCCGGTTCTCACCTGTCTCTCCCCGGTTCTCACCTGTCTCTCCCCCGGTTATCACCTGTCTCTCCCCCGGTTATCACCTGTCTCTCTCCCCGGTTATCACCTGTCTCTCCCCCAGTTCTCACCTGTCTCTCCCCCGGTTCTCCCCTGTCTCTCCCCGATTCTCACCTGTCTCTCCCCCGGTTATCACCTGTCTCTCCTCCGGTTCTCAACTGTCTCTCCCCCTGGTTATCACCTGTCTCTTCCCTCGGTTATCACCTGTCCTCTCCCCCGTTCTCACCTGTCTCTTCCCCGGTTCTCACCTGTCTCTCCCCCGGTTCTCACCTGTCTCCCCCCACTTCTCCCCTGTCTCTCCCCCGGTTCTCCCCTGTCTCTCCCCCGGTTATCACCTGTCTCTCCCCCAGTTCTCACCTGTCTCTCCCCCGTTCTCCCCTGTCTCTCCCCCAGTTCTCCCCTGTCTCTCCCCCGGTTATCACCTGTCTCTCCCCCAGTTCTCACCTGTCTCTCCCCCGGTTCTCCCCTGTCTCTCCCCCAGTTCTCCCCTGTCTCTCCCCCAGTTCTCCCCTGTCTCTCCCCCGGTTATCACCTGTCTCTCCCCCGGTTATCACCTGTCTCTCCCCCAGTTCTCACCTGTCTCTCCCCCGGTTCTCCCCTGTCTCTCCCCCGGTTATCACCTGTCTCTCCCCCAGTTCTCCCCTGTCTCTCCCCCGGTTCTCCCCCGGTTATCACCTGTCTCTTCCCCAGTTATCACCTGTCTCTTCCCCCGGTTCTCACCTGTCCCTCCCCCTGGTTATCACCTGTCTCTCCCCCGGTTATCACCTGTCTCTCCCCCGGTTCTCACCTGTCTCTCCCCCGGTTCTCACCTGTCTCTCCCCCGGTTATCACCTGTCTCTCCCCCAGTTCTCACCTGTCTCTCCCCGGTTATCACCTGTCTCTTCCCCCGGTTATCACCTGTCTCTTCCCCGGTTCTCTCCTGTCTCTTCCCCCGGTTATCACCTGTCTCTCCCCCGGTCATCACCTGTCTCTTCCCCCGGTTATCACCTGTCTCTCCCCCGGTTATCACCTGTCTCTCCCCCGGTTATCACCCGTCTCTCCCCCGGTTCTCACCTGTGTCTCCCCCGGTTATCACCTGTCTCTTCCCCGGTTCTCACCTGTCTCTCCCCCGGTTCTCACCTGTGTCTCCCCCGGTTCTCACCTGTGTCTCCCCCGCACACCTCCCCGCAGGACTCTCCGGCTGTGTGGAGAGATGTGCGGGCCCCGGGGCCGGTGTTGGGGCCAGTGCTGTCTGTGGATGCAGGAGCAGGAATAGCGGAGCCGCCACCTCTGAACGGCGTAATCCTGTCTCCATGACTACGTGACGTCACACTCCCGAGCCACGCCCGCCACACAGAGCCCCGCCCACCCGCTCCTGTCAGTTGTCAGGAGAGCAGCACAGAGCGGCGGTGGCTGCAGTCATCAGTGATTGGCTGTACGCCGCAGTCACATGACTGATGTATGTCACGTGACTTTCCATGTTACTTATAAACCCCAGACAGTGAGATTACAGGTTACACATCAGCACTGAGGAGCTGAGCTTAGAGGTTACACATCAGTACTGAGGCGCTGAGCTTAGAGGTTACACATCAGCACTGAGGCGCTGAGCTTAGAGGTTACACATCAGCACTGAGGCGCTGAGCTTAGAGGTTACACATCAGCACTGAGGCGCTGAGCTTAGAGGTTACACATCAGCACTGAGGCGCTGAGCTTAGAGGTTACACATCAGCACTGAGGAGCTGAGCTTAGAGTTACAACGTCTGAGGCTACTGAGGTTACACATCAGTACTGAGGAGCTGAGCTTAGAGGTTACACATCAGACTGAGGAGCTGAGCTTAGAGGTTACACATCAGTACTGAGGAGCTGAGCTTAGAGGTTACACATCAGTACTGAGGAGCTGAGCTTAGAGGTTACACATCAGCACTGAGGAGCTGAGCTTAGAGGTTACACATCAGTACTGAGGAGCTGAGCTTAGAGGTTACACATCAGTACTGAGGAGCTGACTTAGAGGTTACACATCAGACTGAGGAGCTGACTTAGAGGTTACACATCGTACTGAGGAGCTGAGCTTAGAGGTTACACATCACACTGAGGAGCTGACTTAAGGTTACACATCAGCACTGAGAGCTGAGCTTAGAGTTACACATCACTAGAGCTGAGCTTAGAGGTTACACATCGACTGAGGAGCTGAGCTTAGAGGTTACACATCGTACTTAGGAGCTGAGTAGAGGTACATCAGCACTGAGGAGTGAGCTTAGAGGTTACACATCAGCACTGAGGACTGAGCTTAGAGGTACACATCGTACTAGGAGCTGAGCTTAGAGGTTACACATCAGCGAGAGCTGAGCTTAGAGGTTACACATCATAGAGGACTGTAGAGGTTACACATCACACTGAGGCTGAGCTTAGAGTTACACATCAGTACTGAGAGCTGACTTAGAGGTTACACCCACAGCTACTGAGGTCACTCGACTGAGACTACTAGAGTTACACATCAGCACTGAGGGCTGAGCTTAGGTTCACATCGTACTAGGCTGAGCTTAAGTACACATCAACTGAGGACTGAGCTTAGAGGTTACACATCAGCACTGAGGAGCTGAGCTTAGAGTACACATCAGCACTGAGGAGCTGAGCTTAGAGGTTACACATCAGACTGAGGAGCTGAGCTTAGAGTTACACATCGTACTAGGACTGAGCTTAGAGGTTACACATCAGACTAGGAGCTGAGCTTAGAGTTACACATCAGCACTGAGGAGCTGAGCTTAGAGGTTACACATCAGACTAGATGAGCTAGAGGTTAACTCAGCACTGAGGAGCTACTTAGAGGTTACACATCAGACTGAGGAGCTGAGCTTAGAGTTACACATCAGCACTGAGGAGCTGACTTAGAGGTTACACATCAGTACTGAGAGCTGAGCTTGAGGTTACACATCAGTACTGAGGAGCTGAGCTAGAGTTACACATCAGTACTGAGGACTGAGCTTAGAGGTTACACATCAGCACTGGACTGAGCTTAGAGGTACACACACACTGAGGAGCTGAGCTTAGAGGTTACACACAGACGAGGAGCTGAGCTTAGAGGTTACACATCGTACTAGGAGCTGAGCTTAGGTACACTCAGACTGAGGACTGAGCTTAGAGGTTACACATCAGCACTGAGGAGCTGAGCTTAGAGGTACACATCAGCACTGAGGAGCTGAGCTTAGAGGTTACAATCAGCACTGAGGAGCTGAGCTTAGAGGTTACACATCGTACTGAGGAGCTGAGCTTAGAGGTTACACATCAGCACTGAGGGCGAGCTTAGACAGAGAGTGGCTTAGAGGTACACATCAGCACTGAGGAGCTGAGCTTAGAGGTTACACATCGTACTAGGAGCTGAGCTTAGAGGTTACACATCAGACTGAGGAGCTGAGCTTAGAGGTTACACATCAGACTGAGGAGCTGAGCTTAGAGGTACACATCAGCACTGAGGAGCTGAGCTTAGAGTTACACTCAGCACTGAGGAGCTGAGCTTAGAGGTTACACACGTACTAGGAGCTGAGCTTAGAGGTTACACATCAGCACTGAGGAGCTGACTTAGAGGTTACACATCAGACTGAGGAGCTGAGCTTAGAGGTTACACATCAGCACTGAGGAGCTGAGCTAGGGTTACACATCAGCACTGAGGAGCTGAGCTTAGAGGTTACACATCAGACTGAGGAGCTGAGCTAGAGGTTACACATCAGACTGAGGAGCTGAGCTTAGAGGTTACAATCAGCACTGGGAGCTGAGCTTAGAGGTTACACATCAGACTGAGGAGCTGAGCTTAGAGGTTACACATCTGTACTTAGGAGCTGAGCTTAGAGGTTACACATCAGCACTGAGGAGCTGAGCTTAGAGGTTACACATCAGCACTGAGGAGCTGAGCTTAGAGGTTACACATCAGCACTGAGGAGCTGAGCTTAGCGGTTACACATCAGCACTGAGGAGCTGAGCTTAGAGGTTACACATCAGTACTGAGGAGCTGAGACTGGAGGTTACACATCAGCACTGAGGA
Organism: Allobates femoralis; assembly: GCA_033576535.1. Lineage (NCBI taxonomy): Eukaryota > Metazoa > Chordata > Amphibia > Anura > Aromobatidae > Allobates > Allobates femoralis. Next base: position 181,506,105 of record JARQOC010000008.1, read on the forward strand.
GCTGAGCTTGGAGGTTACATATCAGCACTGAGGAGCTGAGCTTAGAGGATACACATCAGTACTGAGGAGCTGAGCTTAGAGGTTACACATCAGTACTGAGGAGCTGAGCTTAGAGGATACACATCAGCACTGAGGAGCTGAGCTTAGAGGTTACACATCAGTACTGAGGAGCTGAGCTTGGAGGTTACACATCTGTACTTAGGAGCTGAGCTTAGAGGTTACACATCAGCACTGAGGAGCTGAGCTTAGAGGTTACACATCAGCACTGAGGAGCTGAGCTTAGAGGATACACATCAGCACTGAGGAGCTGAGCTTAGAGGTTACACATCAGCACTGAGGAGCTGAGCTTAGAGGATACACATCAGCACTGAGGAGCTGAGCTTAGAGGTTACACATCAGCACTGAGGAGCTGAGCTTAGAGGTTACACATCTGTACTTAGGAGCTGAGCTTAGAGGTTACACATCAGCACTGAGGAGCTGAGCTTAGAGGTTACACATCAGCACTGAGGAGCTGAGCTTAGAGGTTACACATCAGCACTGAGGAGCTGAGCTTAGAGGTTACACATCAGCACTGAGGAGCTGAGCTTAGAGGTTACACATCAGTACTGAGGAGCTGAGCTTAGAGGTTACACATCAGCACTGAGGAGCTGAGCTTAGAGGTTACACATCAGTACTGAGGAGCTGAGCTTAGAGGTTACACATCAGTACTGAGGAGCTGAGACTGGAGGTTACACATCAGCACTGAGGAGCTGAGCTTAGAGGTTACACATCTGTACTTAGGAGCTGAGCTTAGAGGATACACATCAGTACTGAGGAGCTGAGCTTAGAGGTTACACATCAGTACTGAGGAGCTGAGCTTAGAGGTTACACATCAGCACTGAGGAGCTGAGCTTAGAGGTTACACATCAGTACTGAGGAGCTGAGCTTGGAGGTTACACATCAGCACTGAGGAGCTGAGCTTAGAGGTTACACATCAGCACTGAGGAGCTGAGCTTAGAGGTTACACATCAGCACTGAGGAGCTGAGCTTGGAGGTTACACATCAGCACTGAGGAGCTGAGCTTAGAGGTTACACATCAGCACTGAGGAGCTGAGCTTAGAGGTTACACATCAGCACTGAGGAGCTGAGCTTAGAGGTTACACATCAGCACTGAGGAGCTGAGCTTAGAGGTTACACATCAGTACTGAGGAGCTGAGCTTAGAGGTTACACATCAGCACTGAGGAGCTGAGCTTAGAGGTTACACATCAGTACTGAGGAGCTGAGCTTAGAGGTTACACATCAGCACTGAGGAGCTGAGCTTAGAGGTTACACATCAGCACTGAGGAGCTGAGCTTGGAGGTTACACATCAGCACTGAGGAGCTGAGCTTAGAGGTTACACATCAGTACTGAGGAGCTGAGCTTAGAGATTACACATCAGCACTGAGGAGCTGAGCTTACAGGTTACACATCAGTACTGAGGCGCTGAGCTTAGAGGTTACACATCAGCACTGAGGAGCTGAGCTTAGAGGTTACACATCAGTACTGAGGAGCTGAGCTTAGAGGTTACACATCAGCACTGAGGAGCTGAGCTTGGAGGTTACACATCAGCACTGAGGAGCTGAGCTTAGAGGTTACACATCAGTACTGAGGAGCTGAGCTTAGAGGTTACACATTAGCACTGAGGAGCTGAGCTTGGGGGTTACACATCAGTACTGAGGAGCTGAGCTTAGAGGTTACACATCAGCACTGAGGAGCTGAGCTTAGAGGTTACACATCAGCACTGAGGAGCTGAGCTTAGAGGTTACACATCAGTATTGAGGAGCTGAGCTTAGAGGTTACACATCAGCACTGAGGCGCTGAGCTTAGAGGTTACACATCAGCACTGAGGAGCTGAGCTTAGAGGTTACACATCAGTATTGAGGAGCTGAGCTTAGAGGTTACACATCAGCACTGAGGAGCTGAGCTTAGAGGTTACACATCAGCACTGAGGAGCTGAGCTTGGAGGTTACACATCAGCACTGAGGAGCTGAGCTTAGAGGTTACACATCAGTATTGAGGAGCTGAGCTTAGAGGTTACACATCAGCACTGAGGAGCTGAGCTTAGAGGTTACACATCAGCACTGAGGAGCTGAGCTTAGAGGTTACACATCAGCACTGAGGAGCTGAGCTTGGAGGTTACACATCAGCACTGAGGAGCTGAGCTTGGAGGTGTGGTGATGCAGCCCTTGGCCAGGTGCATCACACGGGTGGTCTGTGTAATACTGTGTTCAACCCCCACAGGCTTGAATAGCGGGGGGAGGTTTGTGGTGATGTGACCCATGGCTGGGTGCATCTCACGGGTGATCGGTATATGTCTCTGTTGACATGTATCCGGTTTTACTGTGGATGTGCTGTGCTAAAACTACCCGGAGCACAGGGAGTTAACAGCTGAGAGTGAGTGCTGTAGACCTGACATGTTCATGAGTCTAATGAGTGGCTGAAAGTAATGTGTGTACTGATTAGCTAGCAGCTCAGGTGGGGGTGTCAGGCAAGATAATAGCTGCCGTAGCCAGGTGTGAGTTGAGGGAGACATCAGATTAGACTGCAGAGAAGATCAGACCAGAGATTGCAGAGTCCAGAGAGAGACCAGACATGATCCTCTGAGGGAGAGGACATGTTTCAGGGGGATGAGGCAGGACGCCTGGCTTTCCATACTGGAGACGCCAGGCCCTCTGAGCCGCATGAAGCCTGTGGCCAGACAGAGAGGTTAGTGGAGCACCTGGGTGTATGGGGGTCCTGGCTGAACCTACAGGGGGCTCACTCTGTCCATGGTGGTGAGGCTGCCATCCGGGATCTCTGCCGGGGTTGGTAAGGCTTGGAGGCAGCTGGGCATCATGGGCAGGGTGAGGAGACCTTGGGGGATGGTTGACTGCCCTGAAGCTCAGGTGGCTCACAACCTGGTCTGGGCCTAGAGGGCCGAAGTCCATGCCGGACTGTGCTAGTGTGTGTGGTCTGGGCCTGAAAGGGCTGAAGTCCATAGAAGTCCATGAGGGACTATGGAAGTGCATGACGGCCTATGGAAAAGGGGCCGTGTATGACGTGGTCCGTGTGAGTGCATTGGCTTATCTAAAAAGGGCAATGGAAGCATATGACGGCTTAAGGAGAAGGGCCGTGTATGATGTGGGACCAGGAGGTCTGTGTGTGAATGGAGGCAGAGCAGAAGCCTCTGAGGGGAGAGAAGACCAGGTCCTGTGCGAATGGAGCCACGAGGCCAGACGACAGGGGTAATACAGTACCGGGAGGTGGGAAGTGGGGCTGATCCTGGAGGGGCTCGCGAGGGCGTGTTTGGTGCAGCCGCTTGCCTGGAGGTCTGGCCTGGTGATGGCAGGCTTGGAAGCGGTTGGCGACCTGGAGACACGTGCTGAGGAGTTCTTGGGGGCCTGACTTGCCCTGGAGCTCCGGTGACTAAACCCGGGTCGGGGCCTGGTTCAGAGCAGCCGGAATGCTGTGTAGAGGCTGGGAATAGTTAGCAGCCTGTGGGAAGGGACTGGACTCTCCAAGGGGAATTAGGCCATGGAAGAGCCTGGCCGTAGGGTAGATACCGTCGGGTGTGCATAGGGGTGAGCCGACCAGGCCTGGATCCCTATGGGACGGTGTATAATCCGTGTACCCTGTGTGTACCGGTACCGTAAGGTAACTGGGTGTTAGAATATGTTATGTGCAATATAATTTATGTACTGTAGAATGTAATGTAATGTGATGTTATTTATAATGTTATGTGATGTGAGTGTAATATATGTATTTTATATGTAAAGAGCAGTTTGAGCTTAATAAACTGCTCCTGAGTGTTCTAATGGTTAAAAACATGTATTGGTGTCATTCTACGCTGTCAAGAGTACGCTACCTCACAGAGGTTACACATCAGCACTGAGGAGCTGAGCTTAGAGGTTACACATCAGCACTGAGGAGCTGAGCTTAGAGGTTACACATCAGCACTGAGGAGCTGAGCTTAGAGGTTACACATCAGCACTGAGGAGCTGAGCTTAGAGGTTACACATCAGCACTGAGGAGCTGAGCTTAGAGGTTACACATCAGCACTGAGGAGCTGAGCTTAGAGGTTACACATCAGCACTGAGGAGCTGAGCTTAGAGGTTACACATCAGTACTGAGGAGCTGAGCTTAGAGGTGACACATCAGCACTGAGGAGCTGAGCTTGGAGGTGACACATCAGTACTGAGGAGCTGAGCTTAGAGGTTACACATCAGCACTGAGGAGCTGAGCTTAGAGGATACACATCAGTACTGAGGAGCTGAGCTTAGAGGATACACATCAGTACTGAGGAGCTGAGCTTAGAGGTTAAACATCAGTACTGAGGAGCTGAGCTTAGAGGTTACACATCAGCACTGAGGAGCTGAGCTTAGAGGTTACACATCAGCACTGAGGAGCTGAGCTTAGAGGTTACACATCAGTACTGAGAAGCTGAGCTTAGAGGTTACACATCAGCACTGATGACTGAGCTTAGAGGTTACACATCAGTACTGAGGAGCTGAGCTTAGAGGTTACACATCAGCACTGAGGAGCTGAGCTTAGAGGTTACACATCAGTACTGAGGCACTGAGCTTAGAGGTTACACATCAGTACTGAGGCACTGAGCTTAGAGGTTACACATCAGTACTGAGGCGCTGAGCTTAGAGGTTACACATCAGCACTGAGGAGCTGAGCTTAGAGGTTACACATCAGTACTGAGGCGCTGAGCTTAGAGGATACACATCAGTACTGAGGCGCTGAGCTTAGAGGATACACATCAGCACTGAGGAGCTGAGCTTAGAGGTTACACGTCAGCACTGAGGAGCTGAGCTTAGAGGTTACACGTCAGAACTGAGGAGCTGAGCTTAGAGGTTACACGTCAGCACTGAGGCGCTGAGCTTAGAGGTTACACGTCAGCACTGAGGAGCTGAGCTTAGAGGTTACACGTCAGCACTGAGGAGCTGAGCTTAGAGGTTACACGTCAGCACTGAGGAGCTGAGCTTACAGGTTACACGTCAGCACTGAGGAGCTGAGCTTAGAGGTTACACGTCAGCACTGAGGAGCTGAGCTTAGAGGTTACACGTCAGCACTGAGGAGCTGAGCTTAGAGGTTACACGTCAGCACTGAGGAGCTGAGCTTAGAGGTTACACGTCAGCACTGAGGAGCTGAGCTTAGAGGCTACACGTCAGCACTGAGGAGCTGAGCTTAGAGGTTACACAGTCAGCACTGAGGAGCTGAGATTACAGGTTACACGTCAGCACTGAGGCGCTGAGCTTAGAGGATACACGTCAGTACTGAGGAGCTGAGCTTAGAGGTTACACGTCAGAACTGAGGAGCTGAGCTTAGAGGTTACACGTCAGTACTGAGGAGCTGAGCTTGGAGGTTGCACGTCAGTACTGAGGAGCTGAGCTTGGAGTTGCACGTCAGTACTGAGGAGCTGAGCTTGGAGGTTGCACATCAGTACTGAGGAGCTGAGCTTGGAGGTTGCACATCAGTACTGAGGAGCTGAGCTTGGAGGTTGCACATCAGCACTGAGGAGCTGAGCTTAGAGGTTACACATCTGTTTAAGCAGTAATGAGGATAGGAGGATTATACTTGTGATTTTGATTCTGGCTGATTGTGGCGGTTATGGCTCCCGATGTGACGCCTCTCACATTATACGGTATTTAGGCTCATTAGTCTTTTCCCCAGAGTTTTCCTGATGTCTTTGGGGGGGTGATCATGTACCGCTTCTGACTGTAGTATTGGGAGAGACCGTGCTCCCACCCCCGCTCGCCCACTCGTTCGCCCAGACCTCCATACATCGCCTGCAGCGTCACCGGATTAATGCGATGAATTTATGGAAAGTCACAGAGCGCAAAGGGAATTCATGGCAGCGGCTGCTGATGAGTCATGGAGGAGACTGCGGGGACCTCGACATTTACATCTCCGCTTCCATTAACTCTTATGTAGGTCACATCTGTGAGAGCGAAAAATGTCCATAAACCGCTCAGATTAACCCGTACAGTACAGCTCTATAGTGTGACCGCTCTTACAGTACACAGCTCTATAGTGTGACCGCTCTTACAGTACACAGCTCTATAGTGTGACCGCTCTTACAGTACAGCTCTATAGTGTGACCGCTCTTACAGTACAAGCTCTATAGTGTGACCGCTCTTACAGTACAGCTCTATAGTGTGACCGCTCTTACAGTACAGCTCTATAGTGTGACCGCTCTTACAGTACAGCTCTATAGTGTGACCGCTCTTACAGTACACTCTATAGTTGTGACCGCTCTTACAGTACACCTCTATAGTGTGACCGCTCTTACAGTACAGCTCTATAGTGTGACCGCTCTTACAGTACAGCTCTATAGTGTGACCGCTCTTACAGTACAGATCTATAGTGTGACCGCTCTTACAGTACAGCTCTATAGTGTGACCAGCTCTTACAGTACAGCTCTATAGTGTGACCGCTCTTACAGTACAGCTCTATAGTGTGACCGCTCTTACAGTACAGCTCTATAGTGTGACCGCTCTTACAGTACAGCTCTATAGTGTGACCGCTCTTACAGTACAGCTCTATAGTGTGACCGCTCTTACAGTACAGCTCTATAGTGTGACCGCTCTTACAGTACAAGCTCTATAGTGTGACCGCTCTTACAGTACAAGCTCTATAGTGTGACCGCTCTTACAGTACAGCTCTATAGTGTGACCGCTCTTACAGTACAGCTCTATAGTGTGACCGCTCTTACAGTAACCAGCTCTATAGTGTGACCGCTCTTACAGTACAGCTCTATAGTGTGACCAGCTCTTACAGTACAGCCTATGGGTACAGCTCTACATACAGCTTAGTTGACCGCTCTTACAGTACAGCTCTATAGTGTGACGCTCTTACAGTACAGCTCTATAGTGTGACCGCTCTTACAGTACAGCTCTATAGTGTGACGCTCTTACAGTACAAGCTCTATAGTGTGACCGCTCTTACAGTACAAGCTCTATAGTGTGACCGCTCTTACAGTACCAGCTCTATAGTGTGACCGCTCTTACAGTACAGCTCTTATAGTGTGACCGCTCTTACAGTACAGCTCTATAGTGTGACCGCTCTTACAGTAACAGCTCTATAGTGTGACCGCTCTTACAGTACAGCTCTATAGTGTGACCGCTCTTACAGTACACAGCTCTATAGTGTGACCGCTCTTACAGTACAGCTCTATAGTGTGACCGCTCTTACAGTACAGCTCTATAGTGTGACCGCTCTTACAGTACAGCTCTATAGTGTGACCGCTCTTACAGTACAGCTCTATAGTGTGACCGCTCTTACAGTACAGCTCTATAGTGTGACCGCTCTTACAGTACAGCTCTGTAGTGTGACCGCTCTTACAGTACAGCTCTAAGTGTGACCGCTCTTACAGTACAGCTCTATAGTGTGACCGCTCTTACAGTACAGCTCTATAGTGTGACCGCTCTTACAGTACAGCTCTATAGTGTGACCGCTCTTACAGTACAAGCTCTATAGTGTGACCGCTCTTACAGTACAGCTCTATAGTGTGACCGCTCTTACAGTACCAGCTCTATAGTGTGACCGCTCTTACAGTACACAGCTCTATAGTGTGACCGCTCTTACAGTACAGCTCTATAGTGTGACCGCTCTTACAGTACAGCTCTGTAGTGTGACCGCTCTTACAGTACAGCTCTATAGTGTGACCGCTCTTACAGTACAGCTCTATAGTGTGACCGCTCTTACAGTACAGCTCTATAGTGTGACCGCTCTTACAGTACAGCTCTATAGTGTGACCGCTCTTACAGTACAGCTCTATAGTGTGACCGCTCTTACAGTACAGCTCTGTAGTGTGACCGCTCTTACAGTACAGCTCTGTAGTAGTGACCGCTCTTACACAGTACACAGCTCTATAGTGTGACCGCTCTTACAGTACAGCTCTATAGTGTGACCGCTCTTACAGTACAGAGCTCTATAGTGTGACCGCTCTTACAGTACAGCTCTATAGTGTGACCGCTCTTACAGTACAGCTCTATAGTGTGACCGCTCTTACAGTACAGCTCTATAGTGTGACCGCTCTTACAGTACAGCTCTATAGTGTGACCGCTCTTACAGTACAGAGCTCTATAGTGTGACCGCTCTTACAGTACAGCTCTATAGTGTGACCGCTCTTACAGTACAGCTCTATAGTGTGACCGCTCTTACAGTACAGATCTATAGTGTGACCGCTCTTACAGTACAGCTCTATAGTGTGACAGCTCTTACAGTACAGCTCTATAGTGTGACCGCTCTTACAGTACACAGCTCTATAGTGTGACCGCTCTTACAGTACAGCTCTATAGTGTGACCGCTCTTACAGTACAGCTCTATAGTGTGACCGCTCTTACAGTACAGCTCTATAGTGTGACCGCTCTTACAGTACAGCTCTATAGTGTGACCGCTCTTACAGTACACAGCTCTATAGTGTGACCGCTCTTACAGTACAGAGCTCTATTGTGTGACCGCTCTTACAGTACAGCTCTATAGTGTGACCGCTCTTACAGTACAGCTCTATAGTGTGACCGCTCTTACAGTACAGCTCTATAGTGTGACCGCTCTTACAGTACAGCTCTATAGTGTGACAGCTCTTACAGTACAGCTCTATAGTGTGACCGCTCTTACAGTACAGCTCTATAGTGTGACCGCTCTTACAGTACAGCTCTATAGTGTGACAGCTCTTACAGTACAGCTCTATAGTGTGACAGCTCTTACAGTACACAGCTCTATAGTGTGACCGCTCTTACAGTACAGAGCTCTATAGTGTGACCGCTCTTACAGTACACAGCTCTATAGTGTGACCGCTCTTACAGTACACAGCTCTATAGTGTGACAGCTCTTACAGTACAGCTCTATAGTGTGACAGCTCTTACAGTACACAGCTCTATAGTGTGACAGCTCTTACAGTACACAGCTCTATAGTGTGACCGCTCTTACAGTACACAGCTCTATAGTGTGACCGCTCTTACAGTACAGCTCTATAGTGTGACCGCTCTTACAGTACAGAGCTCTATAGTGTGACAGCTCTTACAGTAGAGAGCTCCATGGTGTGATCGTGTATCACTGCTACTCGTCTCTGCGTTTATCACCGCCACTTGTCTCCGCCGTCCTGACACTTATACGAGGCGCCGGCCGCACTGACACTGCACCGCGTTCGCAGCCATCTGCCGTCATGAATGTTTCAGGATGGAGCTCAGAGATGGAGGATTATACTGAAATCCGCTCCTGGGGGGACATAAAGACAAGAGCGAACGATGAGGAGAGCGGCTGACACAGTGTGACGGATCTGTGCTGTGCGGTAGAGGACATGCTGATATTATAGAGTGTAAGCTCTATCGTCCAGCACCAGCTCTGAGATACGGTCTTCACGCCCTGTGACGTTTTCCACATTTAACTTTAAAACGTGTTTATGTAATATAATCCGGCATCACAAACTGTGGAGGTACCGTCACACGGGGCGAGCTCTGCGGCGGAGGTACCGTCACACGGGGCGAGCTCTGCGGCGATGGTACCGTCACACGGGGCGAGCTCTGCGGCGATGGTACCGTCACACGGGGCGAGCTCTACGGCGATGGTACCGTCACACGGGGCGAGCTCTGCGGCGGAGGTACCGTCACACGGGGCGAGCTCTGCGGCGGAGGTACCGTCACACGGGGCGAGCTCTGCGGCGATGGTACCGTCACACGGGCGAGCTCTACGGCGATGGTACCGTCACACGGGCGAGCTCTGCGGCGGAGGTACCGTCACACGGGGCGAGCTCTGCGGCGAGGTACCGTCACACGGGGCGAGCTCTGCGGCGATGGTACCGTCACACGGGGCGAGCTCTGCGGCGATGGTACCGTCACACGGGGCGAGCTCTGCGGCGATGGTACCGTCACACGGGGCGAGCTCTGCGGCGATGGTACCGTCACACGGGCGAGCTCTGCGGCGATGGTACCGTCACACGGGGCGAGCTCTGCGGCGATGTTGCCGGTAACTCACGGGAGCGCACACTTTTTTGTCGCGCTGCCGTGGTTGCTGTTCTGATGTTACACGCAGCGATATTGCTGGCAACTATCGCAGAGAGGGTTAAACTCTACCCTGGCAGCGATCCATAACATGGGAGTCCATGGGGGAAGTTGCCGGCGTCACACAGGGCGATGCAGGTAGATCCCCTGAGCAATATAGCCAGGTTTACCAACATGCTGCTTAGGCAACTTATCACCTTATTATCGCCTTGTCACACGCGGCAACTCATGAGCGATGTTGGCACAGGTTAGCCACGCCCCTAAGTTGCCGGTAACATCGCCGCAGAGATCGCCCCGTGTGACGGTACCATAAGGGTGAAGGGTACAGGAAATGATAGCGTTTTCTACATATTTTAAATGTTGTATTATTCAGATTATAAGACGCCCCCAGGGGTTAAAGGAGGAAAATGTAAGCAAAAAATGAGGTCATGACCCACTGTTATAGGGGGGGAGATCTGCTGCTGACAGTGTTATGGGGGTTATGTCCCCAGATTCTGTACTAATGCCCCCATCCTGATACATGATACCCCGATTCAGGTTCATCATTCCCCCATACTGGTACATGATTCCCCATACTGATATATATGATCCACCATCCTGGTATATATGATTCCCAATCCTGGTATATATGATCCCCCATCTAGGTATATGATTCCCCAACCTGGTACATGATTCCCCCCCCCCATCCAGGTATATGATCTCTCCATCCTGGTATATATGATCCCCCATCCTGGTTCATGATCCTCCCATCCTGGTATATATGATTCTCCATACTGGTATATGATCCCCCATTCTGGTATATGTATCCTCCCACCCTGTATATATGATCCCCCATCCTGATACATGATCCCCCATCCTGGTATATATGATTCCTCATCCTGATACATGATCCCCCATCCTGGTATATATGAATCCCCATCCTGGTATATCTGATTCCAAATCCTGGTATATATGATCCCCCATCCTGGTATATATGATCCCCCATCCTGGTATATATGATCCCCCATCCTGGTATATATGATCCCCCATCCTGGTATATATGATCCCCCATCCTGGTATATATGATTCCCCAACCTGGTATATATGATCCCCCATCCTGATACATGATCCCCCATCCTGGTATATATGATTCCTCATCCTGATACATGATCCCCCATCCTGGTATATATGAATCCCCATCCTGGTATATCTGATTCCAAATCCTGGTATATATGATCCCCCATCCTGGTATATATGATCCCCCATCCTGGTATATATGATCCCCCATCCTGGTATATATGATCCCCCATCCTGGTATATATGATCCCCCATCCTGGTATATATGATTCCCCAACCTGGTATATATGATCCCCCATCCAGGTACATGATCCCCCATCCTGGTATATATGATTCCCCAACCTGGTACATGATCCCCCATCCTGGTATATATGATCCCCCATCCAGGTATATATTCTCCCATCCTGGCTCATGATCCTCCCATCCTGGTATATATGATTCCAGATCCTGGTACATGATTTCCGCCCCCCCCCCCCCATCCTGGTATATATGATTCTCCATACTAGTATATGATCCCCCATTCTGGTACATGATCCCCCACCCTGGTATATATGATCCCCCATCCTGATACATGATCCCCCATCCTGGTATATATGATTCCTCATCCTGATACATGATCTCCCCCCATCCTGATACATGACCCCCCCCCCCCCCCCCCCCCCCCATCCTGGTACGTGATCCCTCCCATCCCACCCATCACTTGGGTGTGCAAATATGGCTGCCGCTGATGTGTGTTGGGAGGACATCAGGAAGGAAGTTGATGACTGACAGCACAATTATGGAATTAGATAAGAGTTCAGTGTTCTTTGAGAAGTCATTGCCTTGTGTTCTTATTATTATGGCTTCTAATATGTGCATTTTTGTTTGTTTTTTATGTGTTTACTGTGATTAGATCGGAGCCAAATCACCGCATGTTTCTCCATAGCTGCGATGTCACCATCGCATCATCTCGGGACACGTCACTGCCATCACAGCATAAATCACAGCAGCCGTCGCTTCACCATGGAGAGAGTCACATCAGGGATCATCACACTGCGGACGGGCGCCTTCACTGCACACAAGATCACAGCTGGAAGATCCCACTCCGATCACTTATTTATAAGTTATTGATCAGGAAATAAATTGAGGAACGAATAATCTGTCCCTTCCCCCTGAGGCCCCCTCCCTCATTACAGCCGCCCCTCAGGAGATTATATTATTACAATTTCTATCCACAGGTAATTAGTCCGGTAAAAAGAAGACACAATGTGATGTCAAACGCCGAACGCCATCAGTGAGTAATAATCACCTGTGATCGGAGACAGCAGATCAATGAGCCTAAGAGCACAGATCAATGACATTACACAGACATGACATTACACAGACATGACGATATTCATCCCACATCACATGAAAACAGATAATCTACCACCAGAGGAATACAGCACAACCCATCTATGTAACTACTATAATACTGCCCCTATGTACAAGAATATAACTACTATAATACTGCCCCTATATACAAGAATATAACTACTATAATACTGCTCCTATATACAAGAATATAACTACTATAATACTGCTCCTATATACAAGAATATAACTACTATAATACTGCTCCTATGTACAAGAATATAACTACTATAATACTGCCCCTATATACAAGAATATAACTACTATAATACTGCTCCTATGTACAAGAATATAACTACTATAATACTGCCCCTATATACAAGAATATAACTACTATAATACTGCCCCTATATACAAGAATATAACTACTATAATACTGCCCCTATGTACAAGAATATAACTACTATAATACTGCCCCTATATACAAGAATATAACTACGATAATACTGCCCCTATGTACAAGAATATAACTACTATAATACTGCTCCTATATACAAGAATATAACTACTATAATACTGCTCCTATATACAAGAATATAACTACTATAATACTGCTCCTATATACAAGAATATAACTACTATAATACTGCCCCTATATACAAGAATATAACTACTATAATACTGCCCCTATATACAAGAATATAACTACTATAATACTGCTCCTATATACAAGAATATAACTACTATAATATTGCTCCTATATACAAGAATATAACTACTATAATACTGCTCCTATATACAAGAATATAACTACTATAATACTGCCCCTATATACAAGAATATAACTACTATAATACTGCTCCTATGTACAAGAATATAACTACTATAATACTGCCCCTATATACAAGAATATAACTACTATAATACTGCCCCTATATACAAGAATATAACTACTATAATACTGCCCCTATATACAAGAATATAACTACTATAATACTGCCCCTATATACAAGAATATAACTACTATAATACTGCTCCTATATACAAGAATATAACTACTATAATACTGCTCCTATATACAAGAATATAACTACTATAATACTGCCCCTATATACAAGAATATAACTACTATAATACTGCTCCTATATACAAGAATATAACTACTATAATACTGCTCCTATATACAAGAATATAACTACTATAATACTGCCCCTATATACAAGAATATAACTACTATAATACTGCTCCTATGTACAAGAATATAACTACTATAATACTGCCCCTATATACAAGAATATAACTACTATAATACTGCCCCTATATACAAGAATATAACTACTATAATACTGCCCCTATATACAAGAATATAACTACTATAATACTGCCCCTATATACAAGAATATAACTACTATAATACTGCTCCTATATACAAGAATATAACTACTATAATACTGCTCCTATATACAAGAATATAACTACTATAATACTGCTCCTATATACAAGAATATAACTACTACCGTGTTTCCCCGAAAGTAAGACCCTGTCTTACATTTTTTTGGGGGCCAAAAGTGGCCCCCGGTCTTACTTTCGGGGGGGGGCCTTACATTGGGTGCCCCAGCAGTGTGGCCTACAGGCCCCCTACTGCTGGGACACTGAGGGAGCGGGTCGCACGTCATGTGCGCCCGCTCATTACATATGCACTGCATCCCCCTGTCAATCAGCGACAGGGGGAGCAGTGCATTATACTGTATATATGGGCCCCCTATTGCTGGCACACTACCCCCCTGTTCTGAGGCCCCCCCCTGCTGCAGACATCTTACCCTCCAGGGTCTTCTTGCAGCAGCCAGCGCGTCCGTCCTCTGTCCTCGGCTGTCTTCCGGATCATGTGACCCGTCGCAGCGCATGACGTCATCGCGACTGCGACCGGCTGGTCACATGATCCGGAAGACAGCCGAGGACAGAGGACGGACGCGCTGGCTGCTGCAAGAAGACCCTGGAGGGTAAGATCTCTGCAGCAGCAGCAGCGGTGGGGGCCTCAGAACAGGGGGGTAGTGTGCCAGCAATAGGGGGCCCATATATACAGTATAATGCACTGCTCCCCCTGTCGCTGATTGACAGGGGGATGCAGTGCATATGTAATGAGCGGGCGCACGTGACGTGCGACCCGCTCCCGCTCCACCCCCCCCCCCTCCGCTAGGGGCCTTACATTGGCCCCCCCCGGTTGTAAGGCCTTATAATCGGGGGAGGCCTTACATTAGCAGGCCCCCCCTTTACCCCTAGGCGGCCTTACAATCGGGGGGGGCCTTACTATCGGGGAAACACGGTATAATACTGCCCCTATATACAAAGAATATAACTACTCTAATACTGCTCCTATATACCAGAATATAACTACTATAATACTGCTCCTATGTACAAGAATATAACTACTATAATACTGCTCCTATATACAAGAATATAACTACTATAATACTGCCCCTATATACAAGAATATAACTACTATAATACTGCCCCTATATACAAGAATATAACTACTATAATACTGCTCCTATATACAAGAATATAACTACTATAATACTGCCCCTATATACCAGAATATAACTACTATAATACTGCCCCTATATACAAGAATATAACTACTATAATACTGCTCCTATATACAAGAATATAACTACTATAATACTGCACCTATATACAAGAATATAACTACTATAATACTGCTCCTATATACAAGAATATAACTACTATAATACTGCCCCTATATACAAGAATATAACTACTATAATACTGCCCCTATATACAAGAATATAACTACTATAATACTGCTCCTATATACAAGAATATAACTACTATAATACTGCCCCTATGTACAAGAATATAACTACTATAATACTGCCCCTATATACCAGAATATAACTACTATAATACTGCTCCTATATACAAGAATATAACTACTATAATACTGCCCCTATATACCAGAATATAACTACTATAATACTGCCCCTATATACAAGAATATAACTACTATAATACTGCCCCTATATACCAGAATATAACTACTATAATACTGCCCCTATGTACAAGAATATAACTACTATAATACTGCCCCTATGTACAAGAATATAACTACTATAATACTGCCCCTATGTACAAGAATATAACTACTATAATACTGCTCCTATGTACCAGAATATAACTACTATAATACTGCTCCTATGTACCAGAATATAACTACTATAATACTGCCCCTATGTACAAGAATATAACTACTATAATACTGCCCCTATGTACCAGAATATAACTACTATAATACTGCTCCTATATACAAGAATATAACTACTATAATACTGCCCCTATATACCAGAATATAACTACTATAATACTGCCCCTATATACAAGAATATAACTAGTATAATACTGCTCCTATATATAAGAATATAACTACTATAATACTGCCCCTATATACAAGAATATAACTACTATAATACTGCTCCTATATATAAGAATATAACTACTATAATACTGCTCCTATATACAATAATATAACTACTATAATACTGCTCCTATATACAAGAATATAACTACTATAATACTGCTCCTATGTACAAGAATATAACTACTATAATACTACCCCTATATACAAGAATATAACCACTATGATACTGCCCCTATATACAATAATATAACTACTATAATACTGCTCCTATATACAAGGATATAACTACTATAATACTGCTGCTATATACAAGAATATAACTACTATAATACTGCCCCCATATACAAGAATATAACTACTATAATACTGCTCCTATATACAAGAATATAACTACTATAATACTGCCCCTATGTACAAGAATATAACTACTATAATACTGCTGCTATATACAGGACTATAACTACTATATACTGCTCCTACCTACAGTTGTGGCCAAAAGTATTGACACCCCTGCAATTCTGTCAGATAATACTCAGTTTCTTCCTGAAAATGATTGCAATCACAAATTCTTTGCTATTATTATCTTCATTTAATTTGTCTTCAATGAAAAAACACAAAAGAGAATGAAGCAAAAAGCAAAACATTGATCATTTCACACAAAACTCCAAAAATGGGCCGGACAAAAGTATTGGCACCCTCAGCCCAATACTTGGTTGCACAACCTTTAGCCAAAATAACTGCGATCAGCCGCTTCCGGTAACCATCAATGAGTTTCTTACAATGCTCTGCTGGAATTTTAGACCATTCTTCTTTGGCAAACTGCTCCAGGTCCCTGATATGTGAAGGGTGCCTTCTCCAAACTGCCATTGTTAGATCTCTCCACAGGTGATCTATGGGATTCAGGTCTGGACTCATTGCTGCCACCTTAGAAGTCTCCAGTGCTTTCTCTCACACCATTTTCTAGTGCTTTTTGAAGTGTGTTTTGGGTCATTGTCCTGCTGGAAGATCCATGACCTCTGAGGGAGACCCAGCTTTCTCACACTGGGCCCTACATTATGCTGCACAATGTGTTGGTAGCAGGGTGCACCGAGCCCCACTGCCGCCTGAGCCGCACTGACTACGGGGGGTGCTGTTGGAGCCTGGGGCTGCCGCCCCTTCTACAATGACCGGCTCGCCACCGCCGCCTGACCCGCGGTAGTGATTGCCGCCGCGGCCGTGAGTCCCGGGGGGGGGGGGGGGGGGTGCTAGTGATGCCTGGGGCCCCTGCCGCCCCTTCTGTGCCTCTCCCCCGGCGGTCGCCGCTTACCTCCGGTGCGCGGGTGAGCGGCCGGCGCCATGACAGGGGAGGCTGCTTGCATTGAGGCGCCACCCCCTTCTGCACTGCCGCTCCCCCTGCCGGCTGCCGCCTGAATGACAGGGCTCACCTTGTCCAATGGCCCTGGTTGGTAGTCTTCAGACTTCATAATGCCATGCACACGGTCAAGCAGTCCAGTGCCAGAGGCAGCAAAGCAACCCCAAACCATCAGGGAGCCTCCGCCATGTCTGACTGTAGGGACTGTGTTCTTTTCTTTGAATGCCTCTTTTTTCTCCTGTAAACTCTATGTTGATGCCTTTGCCCATAAAGCTCTACTTTTGTCTCATCTGACCAGAGAACATTCTTCCAAAACGTTTTAGGCTTTCTCAGGTAAGTTTTGGCAAACTCCAGCCTGGCTTTTTTATGTCTCGGGGTAAGAAGTGGGGTCTCCCTGGGTATCCTACCATACAGTCCCTTTTCATTCAGACGCTGACGGATAATACGGGTTGACACTGTTGTACCCTCGGACTGCAGGGCAGCTTGAACTTGTTTGGATGTTAGTCGAGGTTCTTTATCCACCATCCGCACAATCTCACAATCTTGCGTTAAAATCTCTCGTCAATGTTTCTTTTCCGTCCACATCTAGGGAGGTTAGCCACAGTGCCATGGGCTTTACACTTCTTGATGACACTGCGCACGGTAGACACAGGAACATTCAGGTCTTTGGAGATGGACTTGTAGCCTTGAGATTGCTCATGCTTCCTCACAATTTGGTTTCTCAAGTCCTCAGACAATTCTATGGTCTTCTTTCTTTTCTCCATGCTCAATGTGGTACACACAAGGGCACAGGACAGAGGTTGAGTCAACTTTAATCCATGTCAACTGGCTGCAAGTGTGATTTAGTTATTGCCAACACCTGTTAGGTGCCACAGGTAAGTTACAGGTGCTGTTAATTACACAAATTACAGAAGCATCACATGATTTTTCTAAGGGTGCCAATACTTTTGTCCACCCCCTTTTTATGTTTGGTGGAATTAGATCCAATTTGGCTTTAGGACAATTATTTTTGTGTTTTTTTCATTGAAGACGAATTAAATGAAGATAATAATAGCAAAGAATTTGTGATTGCAATCATTATCAGGAAGAAACTGAGAATTATCTGACAGAATTGCAGGGTGTCAATACTTTTGGCCACCACTGTATATACAAGACTTCTATACTGCTATGTGATTATGGATGGCTGTAGAGCTGGAGTTCTGTGTTGTGGCGCCATCCGGTGGTTGTCCGCAGACTTCTCTGTATTCCATCACTTGTCTTTCTTTATTTCCTTTGTAGAATCTCAGTGTTTTGTGAATTGAGCAGTTGGGACATGAATGAATGAATGAATGAGCGGTGACGTCGCGGTGACTCATTACCGCCATCTCCAGTCATTCAGGACTCGGTCGCCATCACGACCGCTCTGACGTGTACAATGTTCTCCACGGACACAGAATTTCCCAGCATCCTCCGCAGCGATGGATGAGTAATAAATGAGCCGGAATATCAATTACTATCAATCCTCTAGTGATCGTCTTAAAGGAGCTGCTCACTACTGCGACCCAGAGCAGCGGTCAGGAACTCACAGGGACCTCAGGCACCGCTGATCTATGGGCCTGACAGGGACCTCGGGCACCGCTGATCTCCAGGAACTGACAGGGACCTCAGGCACCGCTGATCTATGGGCCTGACAGGGACCTCAGGCACCACTGATCTATGGGCCTGACAGGGACCTCGGGCACTGCTGATCTCCAGGACCTGACAGGACCCTCAGGTGCCGCTGATCTCCAGGACCTGACAGGACCTCGGGCACCGCTGATCTCCAGGACCTGACAGGGACCTCGGGCACCGCTGATCTCCAGGACATGACAGGACCCTCAGGTGCCGCTGATCTCCAGGACCTGACAGGAACCTCAGGTGCCGCTGATCTCCAGGACCTGACAGGAACCTCAGGTGCCGCTGATCTCCAGGACCTGACAGGGACCTCGGGCACCGCTGATCTCCAGGAACTAACAGGAACCTCAGGTGCCGCTGATCTGCAGGAACTGAGAGGGACCTCACTTGCTGCTGATCTCCAGGACCTGACAGGAACCTCAGGTGCCGCTGATCTCCAGGACCTGACAGGATCCTCAAGTGCCGCTGATCTCCAGGACCTGACAGGGACCTCAGGTGCCGCTGATCTCCAGGACCTGACAGGATCCTCAGGTGCCGCTGATCTCCAGTCACTGACAGGACCCTCAGGTGCCGCTGATCTCCAGGAACTGACAGGACCCTCAGGTGCCGCTGATCTCCAGGAACAAGGTTAATAGTGTGAATGACTGACATCCACCTCAAAGTGTAGGAGCAAGCAGAAAAAAACACATCTATTGAAAGAAGAGAGATCTGCTGCAACCCTAAACACTGTGTGTGCAGATAGATGAGTGCAATGAGTGGCCGGACTGCACAGCTAACACAGGTACAATGAAAATGGGTTATAGCAGTCACTGCTCTAGATATCATGTAAAATGGAAGACTTGGCTTCAGCAGTGGCCACTGTGCAGTGCCCGGTGACTAGCGCCAAGGTGCTTCCGTCTCATCGGGTCCTAACACAATGACCAATGAAGGTATGAAGTGTGCATGGTTTATATGCCTCTATTTATAATTAAAAACAAGAAAAGTGTGTGTTGGACTCCAACATGATGGAGACCTCGGCTGGCGTCAGGGCGGGGAAGGGGGATAAGGAGGGAGCGCAGTCACAAAAGATACATAGGTTAATAGTGTGAATGACTGGCATCGACCCATTATCATTGTACCTGTGTTAGCTGTGCAGTCCGGCCACTCATTGCACTCATCTATGTGCACACATAGTGTTTAGTGTTGCAGCAGATCTCCAGGACCCGATAGGGACCGCGGGCGCCACTGGTCTATGGGTCTGACAGGGACCTCGGGCGCCACTGATCTATGGGTCTGACAGGGACCTAGGGCGCCGCTGATCTCCAGAAACTGACAGGGACCTCAGGCACAGTTGATCTGACAGGGACCTTGGGCCCGCCGATCTATGGGTCTGACAGGGACCTCAGGCACCGCTGATCTATGAGTCTGACAGGGACCTCAGGCACCGCTGATCTATGAGTCTGACAGGGACCTCGGGCGCCGCTAATCTATGGGTCTGAAAGGGACCTCGGGCGCCGATCTATGGGTCTGACAGGGACCTCAGGCGCCGCTGATCTATGGTCTGACAGGGACCTCGGGCGCCACTGATCTATGGGTCTGACAGGGACCTCGGGCGCCGCTGATCTATGGTCTGACAGGGACCTCGGGGCCACTGATCTATGAGTCTGACAGGGACCTCGGGCGCCGCTGATCTTTGGGTCTGACAGGGACCTCAGGGCGCCGATCTATGGGTCTCACAGGGAGCTGGCGCCACTGATCTATAGGTCTGACAGGGACCTCGGGCGCCGCTGATCTATGGGTCTGACAGGGACCTCAGGCACCGCTGATCTCCAGGATCTGACAGGACCACGCACTGATCTATGGACTGACAGGGACCTTGGCACCGCTGATCTCCAGGATCTGGGATCAGCACCGCTGATCTTGGACCGACAGGGACCTCGGGCACCGCTGATCTCCAAGATCTGATGAGGACCTCGGGCACCGCTGATCTCCAGGATCTGACAGGGACCTCGGGCACCGCTGATCTCCATGGTCTGAGAGGACCTCGGGCGCGCTGATCTCATGATCTGACAGGGACCTCGGGCACCGCTGATCTATGGATCTGACAGGGACCTCGGGCACCTGATCTCAAGGATCTGATAGGATCTTGGGCACCGCTGATCTCAGGGACTGACAGGGACCTCGGGCACCGCTGATCTCCAGGATCTGACGGGATCTCGAGCGCCGCTGATCTTCAGGATCTGATGAGGACTCGAGGCACCCTGATCTCAGGCACTGACAAGGATCTTGGGCGTCGCTGATCCCAGGAACTGACAGGGACCTTGAGCACCGCTGATTTGGACCTGACAGGGATCTCTAGGCGCTGATCTCCAGGACCCTGATAGGGACCTCGGGCGCCGCTGATTCCAGAAACTGACAGGGACCTCAGGCACCGCTGATCTCCAGAAACTGACAGGGACCTCAGGCACTGTTGATCTGACAGGGACCTCGGGCACCGCCGATCTATGGGTCTGACAGGGACCTCGGGTGCCGCTGATCTATGGGTCTGACAGGGACCTCGGGTGCCGCTGATCTATGGGTCTGACAGGGACCTCAGGCGCCGATCTATGGGTCTGACAGGGACCTCGGGTGCCGCTGATCTATGGGTCTGACAGGGACCTATGGCGCCGCTGATCTCCAGAAACTGACAGGGACCTCAGGCACAGTTGATCTGACAGGGACCTCGGGCGCCGCCGATCTATGGGTCTGACAGGGACCTCAGGCGCCGATCTATGAGTCTGACAGGGACCTCGGGCGCCGATCTATGGGTCTGACAGGGACCTAGGGCGCCGCTGATCTATGGGTCTGACAGGGACCTCAGGCGCCGATCTATGGGTCTGACAGGGACCTAGGGCGCCGATCTATGAGTCTGACAGGGACCTCGGGCGCCGCTGATCTATGAGTCTGACAGGGACCTCGGGCGCCACTGATCTATGGGTCTGACAGGGACCTCGGGCGCCGCTGATCTATGGGTCTGACAGGGACCTCGGGCGCCGCTGATCTTTGGGTCTGACAGGGACCTCAGGCGCCGATCTATGGGTCTCACAGGGAGCTGAGGCGCCACTGATCTATAGG
Organism: Allobates femoralis; assembly: GCA_033576535.1. Taxonomy (NCBI): domain Eukaryota; kingdom Metazoa; phylum Chordata; class Amphibia; order Anura; family Aromobatidae; genus Allobates; species Allobates femoralis. Next base: position 181,528,035 of record JARQOC010000008.1, read on the forward strand.
TCTGACAGGGACCTCGGGCGCCGCTGATCTATGGGTCTGACAGAGACCTCAGGCACCGCTGATCTCCAGGATCTGACAGGGACCTCGGGCGCCACTAATCTCCAGGATCTGACAGGGACCTCAGGCACCGCTGATCTCCAGGATCTGACAGGCACCACTGATCTATGGACCTGACAGGGACCTTGGGCACCGCTGATCTCCAGGATCTGATGAGGATCTCAATGCACCGCTGATTTCCAGGAACCGACAGGGACCTCGGGCACCGCTGATCTCCAAGATCTGATGAGGACCTCGGGCACCGCTGATCTCCAGGATCTGATGAGGACCTCGGCACCGCTGATCTCCAGGATCTGATGAGGATCTCGGGCACCGCTGATCTCCAGGATCTGATGAGGATCTCAGGCACCGCTGATCTCCAGGCACTGACAGGGATCTCGGGTGTCGCTGATCTTCAGGAACTGACAGGGACCTCGGCACCGCTGATATCCAGGATCTGATGAGGATCTCGGGCACCGCTGATCTCCAGGATCTAATGAGGATCTCGGGCACCGCTGATCTCCAGGATCTAATGAGGATCTCGGGCACCGCTGATCTCCAGGATCTAATGAGGATCTCGGGCACCGCTGATCTCCAGGATCTAATGAGGATCTCGGGCACCGCTGATCTCCAGGATCTGATGAGGATCTCGAGTGCCGCTGATCTCCAGGATCTGATGCACCGCTGATCTCCAGGATCTGATGCATCGCTGATCTATGGACCTGACACGGACCTCAGGCGCCGCTGATCTCCAGGACTAGTCAAATCTATTTTATTAGCTCCTCCCCCTTGATGGGCGGAGCCAGGTCCATTCATGAAAGCAGATGGCACAGGGTGGGCGGAAACATGCAAATCTCTGCAGTAGTTGTCCTGTAGGGCGCGCCCCTTTTGTTGAATGACATGTGCAGTCTCCGCCCCTTCCGTTGAGTGACAGCCGCAGTCTCCGCCTCCTTCCGTTGAGTGACAGCAACAGTCTCCGCCTCCTTCGCCTTCGTGACTTCATGATCACAAGACACTGACGTTGTGTAACCAGCTGATCAACGTCATCGCCACGCCCCCTGCTTTGACTCCACCTTCGATACCCAGATCGGAGTTCTATTGGCTGAGAGTGGAGTGACGTCATGTAACAACAGGAAGTGGAGAGCGGCAATCACCGGAAGAACCCGGAAGAGTCAGAGCCCGAGAGAAGAGACGGCGACATGTCCAACATGGAGAGTATCCTCCTGCCGGGTGAGGCGAGGGCAGCACCCCGGGTCTGGACCCCATATAACCGGGCCCTGTATCTGCCCCATAGCGGCCACATCTCGCCCCTGTATCCCCCCCCCCCCCCTAATCCTCCTGGATACACTGTATCCCCCCCCCCCCTAGTCCTCCTGGATACACTGTATCCCCCCCCCCTAGTCCTCCTGGATACACTGTATCCCCCCCCCACCTAATCCTCCTGGATACACTGTATCCCCCCCTCCCCTAATCCTCCTGGATACACTGTATCCCCCCCCCTAGTCCTCCTGGATACACTGTATCCCCCCCCCCTAGTCCTCCTGGATACACTGTATCCCCCCCTCCCCTAATCCTCCTGGATACACTGTATCCCCCCCCCTAGTCCTCCTGGATACACTGTATCCCCCCCCCCCTAGTCCTCCTGGATACACTGTATCCCCCCCCCTAGTCCTCCTGGATACACTGTATCCCCCCCCCCTATCCTCCTGGATACACTGTATCCCCCCTCCCCTAATCCTCCTGGATACACTGTATCCCCCCTCCCCTAATCCTCCTGGATACACTGTATCCCCCCTCCCCTAATCCTCCTGGATACACTGTATCCCCCCCCTCCCCTAATCCTCCTGGATACACTGTATCCCCCCCCTCCCCTAATCCTCCTGGATACACTGTATCCCCCCCCTCCCCTAATCCTCCTGGATACACTGTATCTCCCCCCTCCCCCTAATCCTCCTGGATACACTGTATCCCCCCCTCCCCTAATCCTCCTGGATACACTGTATCCCCCCCTCCCCTAATCCTCCTGGATACACTGTATCCCCCCCTCCCCTAATCCTCCTGGATACACTGTATCCCCCCCTCCCCTAATCCTCCTGGATACACTGTATCCCCCCCTCCCCTAATCCTCCTGGATACACTGTATCCCCCCCCCCCCCAATCCTCCTGGATACACTGTATCCCCCTCCCCCCCCCCCCCCCCCCAATCCTCCTGGATACACTGTATCCCCCCCCCCAATCCTCCTGGATACACTGTATCCCCCCCCCCAATCCTTCTGGATACACTGTATCCCCCCCCCCCCAATCCTTCTGGATACACTGTATCCCCCCCCCAATCCTCCTGGATACACTGTATCCCCCCCCCCCCCCCCAATCCTCCTGGATACACTGTATCCCCCCCCCAATCCTCCTGGATACACTGTATCCCCCCCCCCCCCCCAATCCTCCTGGATACACTGTATCCCCCCCCCCCCCAATCCTCCTGGATACACTGTATCCCCCCCCCCCCAATCCTCCTGGATACACTGTATCCCCCCCCCCCCCCAATCCTCCTGGATACACTGTATCCCCCTCCCCTATACATGTTGTGTTCTGTAGATTGTGGAGTGTTTTCAGTGTGCGGCTCGAGGGTCACATTGTGTCATCATGTGATGTCAGGGTGGATCATGTGACTGTAGCCATCAGGTGGGGGAGGGGCAGGAGTCTGCATAGCTGGATGGACCGGTTCTTACACCTCGGCTCTATGAATAGTGATGGATACGGTGAGCTCAGCTGCTCGGGAACCCGCTCTCCCCCCACCCACCCGTACATCATACACTGCCGGACAGGCTCTATAATGTGGGGTGTCGGGCCCCGTTCTCCCCCACCCACCCGTACATCATACACTGCCGGACAGGCTATATAACCCCCTTCCCCTGGTCCATACATCATACACTGCCGACAGGCCCTGGTCCACACATCATACACTGCCGGACAGGCTCTATAACGTGCGGTGTCGGGGCCCCGCTCCCCACCCACCCATACATCATACACTGCCGGACAGGCTCTATAACGTGCGGTGTCGGGGCCCCGCTCTCCCCCACCCACCCATACATCATACACTGCCGGACAGGCTCTATAACGTGCGGTGTCGGGCCCCGCTCTCCCCCACCCACCCCTGTCCTACAACGTGGGGTGTCGGGGTCCCGCTCCCCACCCACCCGTACATCATACACTGCTGGACAGGCTCTATAACGTGGGGTGTCTGGGTCCAGCTCCCCACCCACCCGTACATCATACACTGCCGGACAGGCTCTATAACGTGCGGTGTCGGGGCCCCGCTCTCCCCCACCCACCCGTACATCATACACTGCCGGACAGGCTCTATAACGTGCGGTGTCGGGGCCCCGCTCTCCCCCACCCACCCGTACATCATACACTGCCGGACAGGCTCTATAACGTGCGGTGTCGGGGCCCCGCTCTCCCCCACCCACCCGTACATCATACACTGCCGGACAGGCTCTATAACGTGCGGTGTCGGGGCCCCGCTCTCCCCCACCCACCCGTACATCATACACTGCCGGACAGGCTCTATAACGTGCGGTGTCGGGGCCCCGCTCTCCCCCACCCACCCCTGTCCTATAACTGTGGGTGTCGGGGCGCTGCAGGAAGATGAGTCTTCACCAATAGGTATGTCAAACTGCAAGGAGCTATGAAGGCACAGAGGGTCTAACCTGATAGAAAGTGCTAGAGATAATCAGAGAGCCGCTCACCTGATCAGGTTGTGTGATCCAAAACCACTACAAAGACCTCGCCGACTGCTGCATGTAGAACCCAGGGGTGGTCAGGCTTTATAGTGGATGACAGAAAGGGTTAAATGATGTTTAAGATTCACAGGATCATAAGCAGATAGATTCTGTATGAGGATACAATCTGTACCCAGCAGCTCACATTTGCTCCTGTATATACTGAGGAGATCTCACCGTGAATGTCGCTTTTTATTTAGTAAACAAATATCCAGATATGTTTTATTTTAGTTAAAAAATCCCGACAAACACCGTAACGGATATTTCCATAGTTAATGCCCAGCAACTACAGAAATACAATCAAAGCATATAAATATAGATACATATAGACTGAATGTTTCTTTTTAATGCCCCCCCCCCCCCACTCTGAGATCTCTGATCGTCGCAATCAGTAAGGTCCCGTCACTTGGCGACCTGTAGGTATCGCTGGATCATCGTCAAGTGTGACGGTTCATTACTGATCACTGGTGAGGTGTCACATGTGCAGATATATTGAACGAAGCCGCGGTGCTGATTGGTCGAGGCCGCCCGGTGTTGGCACGGAATTTACCCCCCACTCACAGCACGAGCAATAACATTTAATGATAATGTATATATTTTACCCCAAAAATCCTGTGTATTCAGTGCATTATTCTTAAATCTTCATAAATAAACTACATACATACAGTGCCTACAAGTAGTCTTCAACCCCCTGCAGATTTAGGTGGTTTGATAAGATGCCAATAAGTTAGAGCCTTCAAACTGCAAACGAGAGTAGGATTTATTAACAGAAGCATAAATCTTACAAACCAAAAAGTTATGTTGCTCAGTTGAATTTTAATAAATTTTAAACATAAAAGTGTGGGCCAATTATTATTCAACCCCTAGGTTTAATATTTTGTGGAATAACCCTTGTTTGCAATTACAGCTAATAATGGTCTTTTATAAGACCTGATCAGGCCGGCACAGGTCTCTGGAGTTATCTTGGCCCACTCCTCCATGCAGATCTTCTCCAAGTTATCTAGGTTCTTTGGGTGTCTCATGTGGACTTTAATCTTGAGCTCCTTCCACAAGTTTTCAATTGGGTTAAGGTCAGGAGACTGACTAGGCCACTCCATCACCTTGATTTTTTCCCTCTTGAACCAGGCCTTGGTTTTCTTGGCTGTGTGCTTTGGGTCGTTGTCTTGTTGGAAGATGAAATTACGACCCATCTTAAGATCCTTGATGGAGGAGCGGAGGTTCTTGGCCAAAATCTCCAGGTAGGCCGTGCTATCCATCTTCCCATGGATGCGGACCAGATGGCCAGGCCCCTTGGCTGAGAAACAGCCCCACAGCATGATGCTGCCACCACCATGCTTGACTGTAGGGATGGTATTCTTGGGGTCGTATGCAGTGCCATCCAGTCTCCAAACGTCACGTGTGTGGTTGGCACCAAAGATCTCGATCTTGGTCTCATCAGACCATAGAACCTTGAACCAGTCTGTCTCAGAGTCCTCCAAGTGATCATGAGCAAACTGTAGACGAGCCTTGACATGACGCTTTGAAAGTAAAGGAACCTTACGGGCTCGTCTGGAACGGAGACCATTGCGGTGGAGTACGTTACTTATGGTATTGACTGAAACCAATGTCCCCACTGCCATAAGATCTTCCCGGAGCTCCTTCCTTGTTGTCCTTGGGTTAGCCTTGACTCTTCGGACAAGCCTGGCCTCGGCACGGGAGGAAACTTTCAAAGGTTGTCCAGGCCGTGGAAGGCTAACAGTAGTTCCATAAGCCTTCCACTTCCGGATGATGCTCCCAACAGTGGAGACAGGTAGGCCCAACTCCTTGGAAAGGGTTTTGTACCCCTTGCCAGCCTTGTGACCCTCCACGATCTTGTCTCTGATGGCCTTGGAATGCTCCTTTGTCTTTCCCATGTTGACCATGTATGAGTGCTGTTCACAAGTTTGGGGAGGGTCTTAAATAGTCAGAAAAGGCTGGCAAAAGAGATAATTAATCCACACATGTGAAGCTCATTGTTCTTTGTGCCTGAACTACTTCTTAATACTTTAGGGGGACCAAACAGAATGCTGGTGGTTTAGGGGTTGAATAATAAATGACCCTCTGAATTAACTTTTAACCCTTTAAAAAAAGAAAAAAAAAATCTTTGTGGCTGCAGAGCATTTCCCACTTCCAGGCTGATCTACAGTCCAAATGTCACAAAGCCAAGTTAATTCCGCATGTGTCAACCACCTAAATCTGCAGGGGGTTGAAGACTACTTGTAGGCACTGTATACATAAAATACCCGATGCGTTAGAATCGGGCCACCATCTAGTGTATTATAAAGGGGTCACATCGCAAGTTGTGTCCCTATAACATGGAGACCCCCGCAGTGACCTCCACCTCAGTCTGGGGTATCTCTGATTGTCACTGTGGGCGTGGCCTCAGACTGGGGTATCACTGATTGTCGCTGTGGGCGTGGCCTCAGACTGGGGTATCACTGATTGTTGCTGTGGGCGTGGCCTCAGGCTGTGATGTCATCTCCGGTCAATTTCCTTCCTTAACCCTTCGATCAGAGCATCTGTTTAACCTGAAGTTTGCAGCTAAAGAGCTGAACCGGAACGCCAAGAAATGCGACAAAGAGGAGAAGACGGAGAAAGCCAAAATCAAGAAGGTGAGAGGAGACCTGGGGTATAAACGAGCGGGTCTGTGTCCGGGAGGGGGCCTCAGTGCGGTCTGTGGAGGCGGTATGGTCTGTGGAGGCGGTATGGTCTGTGGAGGCGGTATGGTCTGTGTCCGGGGGTGGCAGTATGGTCTGTGGAGGCGGTATGGTCTGTGTCCGGGTGGGTGGGGGGGGTCGGGGCTGTGTGGTCTGTGGAGGCGGAGTCCAGGGGATGGCAGTGCAGTCTATGGAGGCGGTATGGTCTGTGTCCGGGGGTGGCAGTATGGTCTGTGGAGGCGGCATGGTCTGTGTCCGGGGGTGGCAGTATGGTCTGTGGAGGCGGTGTGGTCTGTGTCCGGGTGGGTGGGGGGGGGTCGGGGCTGTGTGGTCTGTGGAGGCGGTATGGTCTGTGTCCGGGGGTGGCAGTATGGTCTGTGGAGGCGGCATGGTCTGTGTCCGGGGGTGGCAGTATGGTCTGTGGAGGCGGTATGGTCTGTGTCCAGGGTGGCGGTATGGTCTGTGGAGGCGGTATGGTCTGTGTCCGGGGGTGGCAGTATGGTCTGTGGAGGCGGTATGGTCTGTGTCCGGGGGTGGCAGTATGGTCTGTGGAGGCGGTATGGTCTGTGTCCGGGGTGGCAGTATGGTCTGTGGAGGCGGTGTGGTCGGTGTCCCGGTGGGTGGGTGGGGGGGGGTCGGGGCTGTGCGGTCTGTGGAGGCGGTATGGTCTGAGTCCAGGGGATGGCAGTGCGGTCTGTGGAGGCGGTATGGTCTGAGTCTGGGGGGGCAGTGCGGTCTGTGGAGGCGGTATGGTCTGTGTCGGGGGTGGGGGGGGGATTGGGGGCAGTGCAGCCTCTACTGTGCAGATGACTGGTTCCACCTCTTTCTTCTAGGCCATACAGAAGGGGAATACAGAGATCGCGAGGATACACGCAGAGAACGCCATCCGCCAGAAGAATCAAGGCATCAACTTCCTGCGGATGAGCGCTCGGGTGGACGCGGTGGCAGCGCGGGTGCAGACGGCCGTCACAATGGGCAAGGTGGGGCACGTCTGATTCCTGACTTTATGTAAAGATTAATTTCCCCTTCTTGGATTCAGACTCCTGATCTGGGGGAGGAGGTGACCGATCGAGCAGAAGTCTGCGCTCTCCGAGGCCAAACCTGCAGATTTTCTCCTATTTTGCGACAGTTGATATTTTTTTGTTTATTGCAGGTGACGAAGTCGATGGCGGGAGTGGTGAAATCCATGGACGCCACGCTGAAGAGCATGAACCTGGAGAAGGTGAGTGGTGGGGTGCAGGGTCTCCGTGTGTCGGGGGTGTCATGTCTGTGTGTGGGGCACTCACCTTCCGTGCGTCCTACTGACCCTCACCCTCTGTGTCCGCAGATCTCCGCTCTCATGGATAAGTTCGAGCACCAGTTTGAGACACTCGATGTTCAGACGCAGCAGATGGAAGACTCCATGAGCAACACGACGACGCTGACCACGCCGCAGGTACACAATGGTGGCCACATGATCACATGACTTTGGAGTGTGCTGATCCGCTGGGGTCATGTGACTCCACTGGCTCTTCCAGTGTTTGGTGCCCTGGCTGGCACTCTGGTAGCACTTGGCATTTCATACATTTTTACATCTGATGTTTTCTCTTACAGCACCAGGTGGACAATCTGCTGCAAGAAATGGCGGATGAGGCCGGGTGAGTAATAATTATCTGATAGTCTGGTAAATTTACAGCATGATGGTAAAATGCAGCACCCAGGGCTGGGGTGCGGCTGGGGGTCTCCTCTCAGTGTTTGCGTCTTGTTTCTCTTCCAGCCTGGACCTGAACATGGAGCTTCCTCAAGGACAGACCGGATCAGTCGGAACCAGTGTCGCTTCTACAGAGCAGGTAAAGTCCATACAGGCCTCTGCGGGGAGCAATATCTCGTCATGATGCACATCCCACCTGCTCAGGAGGAGGCTGCGGCCCCTGTGTTGCATCAATTGTATGTTTCTCCCTGTATGTTAAGAGGTTCTGCAGCAGTTGGGCTCGGGTTCTGTTAATCATGCAGAAGCACAATGGCTGGATTGATGATGGTATTCCAGTGACATAGCGTAGGGCAGTTCTGTATTGATCAGACACACCGGTCCACACTGTAACACCATCATAGGCTCGTCTGCTCACTGTGGCTGATGCAGAGCTCTCTCCTTGACATCTCCACCATCGCTGGCGTCATTATTTCTGCTCAGCGTGAATAGCACTGAAGCCCTGGACCCTCAATCCAGTGTTGATGCTGACTGTCCTGATGGTGGTTGACATTACAGCCAGGGATCACAGAATATAAGAGTATACAGACATTACAGCCGGGGATCACAGAATATAAGAGTATACAGACATTACAGCCGGGGATCACAGAATATAAGAGTATACAGACATTACAGCCGGGGATCACAGAGTATAAGAGTATACAGACATTACAGCCGGGGATCACAGAGTATAAGAGTATACAGACATTACAGCCGGGGATCACAGAGTATAAGAGTATACAGACATTACAGCCGGGGATCACAGAGTATAAGAGTAAATACTGTACAATAAAATCCAAGTCAGGTAAGTAATTACCACAACTGGCCACTAGAGGTCATTATATGCCCAGTATTATACATTGTAATACATTTTCCCTGCATTGTGATAATACTGGGCATATACTGACCTCTGCTGGGCAGTTGTGGTAATTACCTTAGATTTCAATGTGGTTTGTAAGTATAAATTTGCTGTGACCATTACAATCCAGTATATCCTGGTGCAGCCTTTGTTATTTTCCAGTATCTGTATTACTAGTTATAGATTGATGATGGTATTTTGTGTCCCTCTATAATTAGAAGTATATTGTCCAAATAAACATATATTATTATATCCAAGTTTGTATCCACCTTTAGTCTGGGAGGATATACCTGCTCTCTGATAGTTGCTGTTTCATGAAGTTTACTTAGGTGGTAATAATCTTAACATGTGGTAGTATTAATATAGAACCTAAGCTGGGTGGGCGAGTCTGTCCACAACCTTTCTAATAGCAACCAGCAGAATAGTGAGTGCAGCTCTGGAGTATAATACAGGAGGTAACTCAGGATCAGTAATGTAATGTATGTACACAGTGACTGCACCAGCAGAATAGTGAGTGCAGCTCTGGAGTATAATACAAGAGGTAACTCAGGATCAGTAATGTAATGTATGTACACAGTGACTGCACCAGCAGAATAGTGAGTGCAGCTCTGGAGTATAATACAGGAGCTAACTCAGGATCAGTAATGTAATGTATGTACACAGTGACTGCACCAGCAGAATAGTGAGTGCAGCTCTGGGGTATAATACAGGAGGTAACTCAGGATCAGTAATGTAATGTATGTACACAGTGACTGCACCAGCAGAATAGTGAGTGCAGCTCTGGAGTATAATACAGGAGGTAACTCAGGATCAGTAATGTAATGTATGTACACAGTGACTGCACCAGCAGAATAGTGAGTGCAGCTCTGGAGTATAATACAGGAGGTAACTCAGTATCAGTAATGTAATGTATGTACACAGTGACTGCACCAGCAGAATAGTGAGTGCAGCTCTGGAGTATAATACAGGAGGTAACTCAGGATCAGTAATGTAATGTATGTACACAGTGACTGCACCAGCAGAATAGTGAGTGCAGCTCTGGGGTATAATACAGGAGGTAACTCAGGATCAGTAATGTAATGTATGTACACAGTGACTGCACCAGCAGAATAGTGAGTGCAGCTCTGGAGTATAATACAGGAGGTAACTCAGGATCAGTAATGTAATGTATGTACACAGTGACTGCACCAGCAGAATAGTGAGTGCAGCTCTGGAGTATAATACAGGAGGTAACTCAGTATCAGTAATGTAATGTATGTACACAGTGACTGCACCAGCAGAATAGTGAGTGCAGCTCTGGAGTATAATACAGGAGGTAACTCAGGATCAGTAATGTAATGTATGTATACAGTGACTGCACCAGCAGAATAGTGAGTGCAGCTCTGGAGTATAATACAGGAGGTAACTCAGGATCAGTAATGTAATGTATGTACACAGTGACTGCACCAGCAGAATAGTGAGTGCAGCTCTGGAGTATAATACAGGAGGTAACTCAGGATCAGTAATGTAATGTATGTACACAGTGACTGCACCAGCAGAATAGTGAGTGCAGCTCTGGAGTATAATACAGGAGGTAACTCAGGATCAGTAATGTAATGTATGTATACAGTGACTGCACCAGCAGAATAGTGAGTGCAGCTCTGGAGTATAATACAGGAGGTAACTCAGGATCAGTAATGTATGTACACAGTGACTGCACCAGCAGAATAGTGAGTGCAGCTCTGGAGTATAATACAGGAGGTAACTCAGGATCAGTAATGTATGTACACAGTGACTGCACCAGCAGAATAGTGAGTGCAGCTCTGGAGTATAATGCAGGAGGTAACTCGGGATCAGTAATGTATGTACACAGTGACTGCACCAGCAGAATAGTGAGTGCAGCTCTGAGTATAATGCAGGAGGTAACTCGGGATCAGTAATGTAATGTATGTACACAGTGACTGCACCAGCAGAATAGTGAGTGCAGCTCTGGAGTATAATACAGGAGGTAACTCAGGATCAGTAATGTAATGTATGTACACAGTGACTGCACCAGCAGAATAGTGAGTGCAGCTCTGGGGTATAATACAGGAGGTAACTCAGGATCAGTAATGTAATGTATGTACACAGTGACTGCACCAGCAGAATAGTGAGTGCAGCTCTGGAGTATAATACAGGATTATGGGAGTTGTATCTGGACATTCATTATTGGATGATGATATAATGTGGTGTCTTCTGATCTTTTATTGTCTTTTCCAGGATGAGTTGTCGCAGAGACTCGCCCGTCTTCGTGATCAGGTGTAGGTGTTGCTGCCTCCTTACCTGTGGTTTTTCCTCCCCTGTATATATGTGGTACATACCTGGATACGTTTTGTTTTTTTTGCATCATTGATCTACATAAAGACATTTCTTCACTGGTCGCCTTCTCCTGGATCCCTCCGCCTCGTTGACAGGACTGTTCCACTTTGAGACAGCAGGGGGCAGTGTTAGTGTCAGCTACACCCCGTCCCCCCCCATCATACACTGATTTATATTTTAATTTCATTCTATTAAACGCTGTACAAGCCCCTCCTATTTGTCACTTGGAAAACGTCTGCACCTAAACACTACGATACACAGGGTCGGTGCTGCGACGCCGGTAGTCCTGGTGTGATCGGCAATCATCGTGATCCGCGGTTCAGCCGGTGGCCTCTGTGAATGATCGCTGCTTACATCATCTCTGCTCCTCTCCATGTATGTTCTTATACCGTGTTCTTATCTTGATTCATTGATTTCTTCCTCGGGATCCGCTTCATGACCTGGAGGGTGATTGATTCTCTGCGTTGCTATTGTGCAGAGCCGATGATGATGTTTCGCCTGGTGTCCGGCTTCTTCTGGGGTCTCGGGTTGGTCCTCCCCCCGCTCACCCCCGGGTCATCTTGCATACGGATTCAGTATTTATTTGCGTCTGTGTCTGGATCTTCCCTTCTATTCTCTGCTGCGCAGCTTTTAATAAACTGTTTACATTATGTGTGCGGACCCATCGTTATTGTCGCCAGATCCCGTGTTCACATTCTCTGCCACGTCCGGGTCAAAGGAGCCATCTATGATCCAGCAGGAGATAAAGAGAAATCAAACCGCACCGATATCACATAAGATCGAATGATGGCGTTCAATGCCAGGCAGCTGTAGCACAAGCTCACAGCAGCATGCTTAGTTTTTTTTTTTTCCCTCTTTCGTGCCTAATAAGAACACATAAGAAAGGCTTATACCTCTGTCAGATGTGTTATCCCTCCTCCAGGTCTACAAAGACATTACTATAGCTGGAAGCAATGGATGGACAGTCATGTGGAGTGCTCAGCATAAATGAGTACACCCCAACTGACTTGTCAGAAAACCTTTACCTTCCTTTCAGAATCCACATTTTCTCTGGGACTCCAGATTACAAAATAGTCCCACAAATCAGAGCCAGCGCCTGCAAACAAGATTAGTAATTGTTCTAACAAATTCACTGCACACCGTGTGTCACCAATGAGATCACCCCGATGGAAACCGCGGGAGCAGAACTAAAGTTTATACTTCAAAGTTATTAAGGACACCCCCACAGGTACATCTACTCCACTACATCGGTGTCCAGCAGAGGGGTGACTATACGAGGCTGATACGCAACAAGAAAATCCCTTCCCAGTTCATGCTGTCAGTGATGGCACCACATGGAAGAGAAGTGTATATAGGGGGGGTTGTACTCATTTATGCTGAGCACTGTATATATACAGGCGGTGTACTCATTTATGCTGAGCACTGTACACGGGGTGTACTCATTTACACTGAGCACTGTATATATGTGTATGTGTGTATATATATTATATATATAATATATAATATATTACAGGTGCTGTACTAATTTATGCTGAGCACTGTATATACAGCGGTGTGTACTCATTTATTCTTGGCACTGTATATACATGGGTGTACTCATTTATGCTGAGCATTGTTTATGCAGGGGGTGTACTCATTTAGGCCTAGCACTGTATCTACTGGGGGTGTACCATTTATGCTAAGCATTGTATATACAGGGGGTGTACTCATTTATGCTGAGCACTGTATCTACTGGGGTGTACTCATTTAGGCCAAGCACTGTATATACAGGGGGGTGTACTGATTTATGGTGAGCACTGTACATACAGGGGGTGTACTGATTTATGGTGAGCACTGTATATGCAGGGGTGTACTGATTTATGGTGAGCACTGTATACGCAGGGGGTGTACTGATTTATGGTGAGCACTGTATACACGGGGTGTACTGATTTATCGTGAACACTGTATATACAGGGGGTGTACTCATTTATGGTGATCACTGTATGGTGCAGGGATGTGGGGTGATCTTCCCGCTGGCCAGTAGGGGTCAGTCCTGGATGACGCTTTCCTGTGAAGTGTTTGAGACTGATAGGAATGAATGGGAATCTGTGGTTGATCCGGATGGGAAACATTTGGTTTGTTTTTTTTTACACCCACAGACCTGAGACTCTGCAGCCGCTCGCACCGGGGACGGTTATTTCTCTCCATGTGTAAAGTTGATCTGTAAAGTCTCTGGCTCATCTGTGCGGCTTTATAGAATCCCAGCGTCCTGGTGCCGTCTGTCCGTCCGTTATTCTGCAGGCAGCGCTTGGCAGCGCTCGTCCTCCATTGTATCATTGAGCTGTAGATGAGATGAGGCCGCACATGGTGACAATGTGGCCGTTTCTTCTGCCAGGAAGGTGCAGGGGGATAACGCTGGGGAGGGGGATCTTGTGCATGGACGACGACGGACGCTCCCCCGGGGTCACATAGTCATGAATTGCTCCCCAGTTTTCCTCACTTCTTCAGTCCTTCCAGGCTCCAGATCTTATTCCTACAATGTAGATCGGGTTGATCCCATCATGTCTGTATACAGTGGTGTAACCTGAAGCTCAGGGGCCCCGGTGTGAAAGCTCCAGCGGGGCCCCAATGATTGCAAATCTCTAATAGCAATAGTGTTTTTCTATAGGCCAAAGGGACTTATGGGGCCCTCTGGACTCCGGGGCCCGGGTGTGATTACAACCCCTTCCCTGTTGTAGTTACACCTGTCTGTAGCGCCACAGTGGCTGATATTCCTGCAGAACAACCGGCCTCTGCCCCGGGTACTCAGTGCCCTGTGGTGTCCCTAATACAGTGGCCATTCAGCACCAGGCCAGTATACAGCGTATACACTCACAAGGTGCATCCGTCCATCTGCTCCAGAATCCACCTAGTCGGTCATCACCACGTACAACAGACCCCACATTTGTGGACACCTGATGAGGAACAAATGGCGACTCCACACCCCAGAGCCGAGAGCTCTTATCCCCGTCTCTTGTTAAACAGCATTATATTAAGCTGCATATAAATTGATTCATATGAGGGAGGAATAAAGAGGAGTTATGGTATTTGTTTATTTTCATTTTCTTTCCTTTTTCCTTCTTTTTCCCTTCTCTTTCTTCCTTTGACATTCCCATTTTTACCCCTTCCCTCTTTTTTCCATCCACTTTATCTTCCCCTCTCCCTTCCCCACCCTTTCTCCCTAACCCCACTTTTTCCCCCTTCTCCCATTTCTCCCTTTTCCTCATCCCCTTGATCTCCTTCCCCTCCCCATTTCACCCCTTCCCTCACCTTTTTCTCTCCCTTTTCCTCTTCCCTTTTCTCTCCCTTTACCCCTTCTCCCCTTTTTTCTCTCCCCCTTGCCCAGACCGTTTCCCCTTTTTCTCCCTTTTCCCATCCCCTTTCTCTTTCCCCCTTACCCCTCTCCATTCCACCCCCTTTTTCCCTCCTTCCCCCACTTTTCCCTCTCCCCCCTTTTTCTCCCTTCTCCCCATCCCCTTGATCTCTCACTTTTTTCCTCTCTTCCTTTTCCTCTTCCCCTTTTTCCCCTTTACCCCCTTCTCCCCTTTTTATCTCTCCCTTGCCCAGACCCATTTTTCACTTTTTATCCTTTTCCTCATCCTTTTCTCTTTCCCCCTTACTCCTCTCCATTCCACCCCACTTTTTCCCTCTCCCCCTTTTCTCCCTTCTCCCCATCCCCTTGATCTCTCACTTTTTTCCTCTCTTCCTTTTCCTCACCCTTTTTTCCCCTTCCCCACTTTTTATCTCTCCCCCTTTCCCAGACCCATTTTCCACCTTTTTCTCCCTTTTCCCCATCCCCAATTATCTCCTTCCCCTTCTCCATTCCACCTTTTTCTCTTCTTCCACCACTTTTTCCCTCTCCCCCTTTTTTCCACAGTTCCCGACTCCTCCCTCTCTTTCCCCCCCCCGTGATATTATGGGGAAACATTAGATTTCTTTTCTTCCTGATCAGAGAAAACAATCAGTCACACCGGTAGGTGACGGCGGCTGTTTTGTGATACCAGCATTAGACTAAGGGGAGACAGACCTGCACTAGGGTTATAGAAAAAATGCAACAAAAAGACTAAAATCAAAGATAAAAAAAATATATTTTATTGAGTAATTTAAACCAAGAATAAAAAACGGTGGATAAAGGTGTTATATAGCAAAGTAACCAGTAGAGGGCGACTGCGCACAACCCGGGGGATGAGAATATTCCATCATAATAATGATAATCAATTGATCGTGGATGAGAAGAGATACATAAATTATTTGATGCCAAAAGATATCATAGATATGAAGTAAAAAGGTAACAATGAAAACGGCAACAATAGAATGAATCAGAGAAAGTTTAAAGTGCAGGAAGATTATAATTAATTATACGAAAATAATGATAATCTGTCCCGATCTCCGCACCGCCTTTGTCCTCCTTTACTAGGTTGTTGTGGGGATTGTCAGTCTGGGCTGGCTCTGTGCGGCAGATCACCTGCATTTCAGCTCACTTGATTAGAACTCTACTTAAGCAAGCTTGCTGCCCTATTCTGTGTCAATTGTACATTTGCCTTTGGATGTGTAGGACTGATCTCTCTGTGCTCTGAGCCTGACCCTTGACTGGACTCTCTGCTTGTGACCTGATTTCTCTTTCTGCCTGCTCCTCTGGTTTCCTGACTTCGGCTTGAATTGGACTTCACTTCTGGATATCCCTAGCTGTTACTGCCCCATTTCTTGGACCTGACCCCGGATTGTTATGACCTCTCTTTACTACCAGTAAGTAGTAATCTTATTATATTTACTTTCGTTATTCCAGTCTGTTTTCTGCCCCTCAGATTAGTTATCACAGTAGTGACTCACGTCACAAGATCAGGCAGGCGGCTATAAATCGGAAATGGCCCAGGTGCAGCGATTAAAGTGAAGTCTACATAATTATAAAGAATCACATAGGAGGGACACGTGTGGTGCACAGTGACCCGGTCTATGACTATCGCCAGTCCCTATACCTGCTGATGGGGACATTTTTCATATCTGTTCCTTTAATATACAGAGCAGACTCGCGTCATGTGAATGAGCCTGTACAAGGTAACAACAGCAGGTGGATCACAGGTTTTTTTTGCATGCAAGAGAAAGAGAGTGATAGTAAAAACAGATGAATGGATCAAAGATGGCTGAAGATGGGATCTGCCTTGTGGATGACGCCTCAGACCCCAGTCAGGAGAGGAGCAGGGACCGGGCCCCCATGTTCTCCACCTCACCCTTTCAGTCACCTCTCTTTCCTGATTTCACAGCTCCCCCCCCCCCAAATCCTCAAGTGACCCCCGTGTTCTCCAGATTTCGGTGCCCCCGTCCCAGGTACAGCACGCGACGTGCAGACTTATGGCTACAATCAGCGTAATTGCACAAATTAACCTCTGGGTTTGTGGCTTTGATCCAAGCGTCCGATGTAAGAATGTAAATAAGGTATAAGCCCCCCGTCCGCGCGCCCCGCGCCTCTGATCTCGCGCCAGGTGAATGACTCCTCCGCCTGCGCTGGAAAATCTCTGCTTTTAATTTCCATAATTTGGATGTGACGAGTTCTGTAAACCTCCGGTAATGAATAACCCCAGTCCGGTCATTACCTGGGAACCAGCCTGGCGGGGGGCACAGGGAGCACTGGGGGACATGGGTAGCACCAAGGGGCACAGGGAGCGCTGGGGGGCAAGAGGAGCATGGGGTGCACCAAGGGGCACAGGGAACCAGCAAAGAGCGGTGAGGACACAGGGAGCGCAGGGGCTTGGGGAGCACTGGGGGGTATGGGGAGGCTGAGGGGCACAAGGACAGCAGAAGGCATGGGGACACAGGAGCACCAGGGGCATGGGAGCGCCGGGGCCACAGAGAGCACTAGGGCACAGGGTGGCCAAGGGCATGGGCAGCGACAGGGAGCACCAAGAGACATGGAGAGCGATGGGGGACACGGGGAGTGATGGGGGCACAGGGAGCACCGAGGGACATGGGGAGTGATGGGGACACGGGGAGCACTGAGGGACATGGAGAGCGATGGGGTACATGGGGAGTGATGGGGCACAGGGAGCACCGAGGGACATGGGGAGTGATGGGGGACACGGGAGCACTGAGGACATGGAGAGCGATGGGGGACATGGGAGTGATGGGGGCACAGGAGCACCGAGGGACATGTGGAGTGATGGGGACACGGGGAGCACTGAGGGACATGGAGAGCGATGGGGACATGGGGAGTGATGGGGCACAGGGAGCACCGAGGGACATGTGGAGTGATGGGGACACGGGGAGCACTGAGGGACATGGAGAGCGATGGGGACATGGGGAGTGATGGGGGCACAGGGAGCACGAGGGACATGTGGAGTGATGGGGACACGGGGAGCACTGAGGGGAATGGGGAGCACCGAGGGACATGTGGAGTGATGGGGGACACGGGGAGCACTGAGGAGAATGGGGAGCACCGAGGGACGTGGGGAGAGATGGGGGCACGGGGATTGATGGGGCACAGGGAGCACCAAGGGACATGGGGAGTGATGGGGGACACGGGGAGCACTGAGGAGAATGGGGAGCACCGAGGGACGTGGGAGAGATGGGGGCACGGGATTGATGGGGGCACAGGGAGCACCAAGGACATGGGGAGTGATGGGGGACACGGGGAGCACTGAGGGGAATGGGGAGCACCGAGGGACATGGGAGAGATGGGGGGCACGGGGATTGATGGGGCACAGGAGCACCGAGGACATGGGAGTGATGGGGCACAGGGAGCACTGAGGGGAATGGGGAGCAATGGGGGCATATGTGTGAATGTGTCACCCACGACCTTCAACACCAGAGACCTCAATTATGTAAAATTATAATGGAAATCATGGCACCCGATGAAGGGACTGTGTGAATAGACTGGAAGTGTAATGTATGATTGGGCCCGGATGGTGTGTGATGTGCAGTGTACACGGGCCCCCAGATGGTGGTGTGATGCGCAGTGTAGATGGGGCCCCGGATGGTGTGTGATGCGCAGTGTACACGGGGCCCCCGGATGGTGGTGTGATGCGCAGTGTACACGGGGCCCCCGGATGGTGGTGTGATGCACAGTGTACATGGGGCCCTGGATGGTGGTGTGATGCGCAGTGTAGATGGGCCCCCGGATGGTGGTGTGATGCGCAGTGTACACGGGGCCCCGGATGGTGGTGTGATGTGCAGTGTACACGGGCCCCGGATGGTGGTGTGATGCACAGTGTACACGGGGCCCCGGATGGTGGTGTGATGCGCAGTGTACATGGGCCCCCGATGGTGCAGTAACGCACAGTGCAGTCGGGGCCCCGACACTACATTATGTGGCATTTTTCAGCATCTGTTGATGTCGTTTTCTCGGGGTCTCGGTGATTGACCCCCGCCTTGATGTAATTGAATTCTGCGGTTCGGCCTCAGACAATGGGGGGGGCTGTAAATTCACATTATTTACCTGAAAAATCAATTACAGAGGGATAAATGACAGCAGCAAATGTGCAGCACGGGGCCCCCCCCCTGGCCCCCGGCCCCTGACCCGCTGCCCCCCCCCCAGCCCTGACCCCTGAACCTGAGGAGCTCGGCCTGTAAATCATAGACCCGAGGATGAGGATGATGAAGGCTCTGGGATCGCAGTTCGGGGGTCTGATGCCATTTCATGCTCTGAGCCCCTCCCCCTCATTAATATTAATTAGATTTTGTCACATTTCCCTTTTGGTCTTTCATCTCCATCACCTGATACATTGTAACGAGGGAAACACGAACCCCACACTGCGGTCACACATCTCAATATATGGCCGACAGATGGAGGAACATGACACAGGAGACCCCCAACATCTGCAGGTCACCCCCCACCAGACCCGACCATTCCTCCTGCTACATTGTAACAAACCCTGATGTCTCCATTATCCACAATCATCCCCCGATGTGCAGAGCAATGAGAGGAACACCAGAATGGATACATAATCCACACCGCCTTCACCTCCTGTATTATACTCAGGGCAGGCTCCAGATCTTTGTGGGCCCCGGGCAAAAGAGTCTTAATGGGCCCTTTTACACTCTGCCTCTGCCCTCCAAATTATATATGACACACACAGCTCTGCTACATGTCCATAGACATAGATGGTTCACATGTAGACACACACTACTAATGCACACCACACTAATACCACACGCTACATGCACACACACATAATACACACACAGCTCTGCTACATAACAAACAGATACAACACACAGCTCTGCTACATGCAGAGAGAGAGAGAGAGCGGCTGTGTGTGATCGGGTCTCCTCTGCTTCCCTCACACACAGCTGTGGGCCCTCTCACTGCTTCAGGGCCCCGGCACCTGCCCAGGTATCCGAGTGCTGAGTGGTGGCGCAGGTCTTGTTATACTCCAGAGCTGCACTCACTATTTGCTGTGCAGTCACTGTGTACATACATACTTACTGATCCTGAGTTACCTCCTGTATATACTCCAGAGCTGCACTCACTATTCTGCTGGTGCAGTCACTGTGTACATACATTACATTACTGATCCTGAGTTACCTCCTGTATTATATCCAAGCTGCACTCACTATTCTGCTGGTGCAGTCACTGTGTACATACATTACATTACTGATCCTGAGTTACCTCCTGTATTATACTCCAGAGCTGCACTCACTATTCTGCTGTGCAGTCACTGTGTACATACATTACATTACTGATCCTGAGTTACCTCCTGTATTATACTCCAGAGCTGCACTCACTATTCTGCTGGTGCAGTCACTGTGTACATACATTACATTACTGATCCTGAGTTACCTCCTGTATTATAATCCAGAGCTGCACTCACTATTCTGCTGGTGCAGTCACTGTGTACATACATTACATTACTGATCCTGAGTTACCTCCTGTATTATACTCCAGAGCTGCACTCACTATTCTGCTGGTGCAGTCACTGTGTACATACATTACATTACTGATCCTGAGTTACCTCCCGTATTATACCCAGAGCTGCACTCACTATTCTGCTGGTGCAGTCACTGTGTACATACATTACATTATG
Source organism: Allobates femoralis (assembly GCA_033576535.1). NCBI lineage: Eukaryota > Metazoa > Chordata > Amphibia > Anura > Aromobatidae > Allobates > Allobates femoralis. Next base: position 181,548,485 of record JARQOC010000008.1, read on the forward strand.
ATCCTGAGTTACCTCCTGTATTATACTCCAGGCTGCACTCACTATTCTGCTGGTGCAGTCACTGTGTACATACATTACATTACTGATCCTGAGTTACCTCCTGTATTATACTCCAGAGCTGCACTCACTATTCTGCTGGTGCAGTCACTGTTACATACATTACATTACTGATCCTGAGTTACCTCCTGTATTATACTCCAGAGCTGCACTCACTATTCTGCTGGTGCAGTCACTGTGTACATACATTACATTAGTGATCCTGAGTTACCTCCTGTATTATACTCCAGTGCTGCACTCACTATTCTGCTGGTGCAGTCACTGTGTACATACATTACATTACTGATCCTGAGTTACCTCCTGTATTATACTGCAGAGCTGCACTCACTATTCTGCTCGGTGCAGTCACTGTGTACATACATTACTTTATCTGTATCCTGAGTTACCTCCTGTATTATACTCCAGAGCTGCACTCACTATTCTGCTGGTGCAGTCACTGTGTACATTACATTACATTACTTGATCCGTGATGTTACCTCCTGTGATTATCCTCCAGAGCTGCACTCACTATTCTGTGTGATGTAACATTGTTGTCTTCTGTTTTCGGACAGTAGGTGGCGCTCTCAGCACAGATGATTGATAATAGTACTGCCATGTTGGGGGACGCGCCCCCCTGTGTATGTGGAGGGGGTCAGTATTTCGCATTATACACCTGGATCATTTATAGTCTGTAGCACCGCTCCCGTCCGCCTGTTGTGTGATTTGGCGTCGTTCCTCCTGGGTTCGGTGACGTTGTGTCACTTTGTAGCGATTGTTGTATTTGGCGCAGGATCATTATGGGATATCGCTTTACGTCTCCTGTGATATTCGGGGGGGGGGGGGGGGCGCGTCCCTTGTGATCTGCGGCCAGACCCTCCATGGCGGGGGCTCGGGGAACATTTCTCTACTTTTGGCTTTTCCGGAATCTTTTGACACCGTCTGATCCCAATTTCCCGCAGTGACGGATTGGACGGGAGTTAGAACAACTGTTATGGTTTACAGCAGATTTCCATGTGATTGAGACTCCGCTGGAGCGGCCCGGACCCCCCCACCCCGTACTGTGGGGGGTCCCAAACCGCCAGGACTATGTGCGATATTATCACTGTCCAGGGGGATTTGTAATATATCATTGACCCTAAACTGTTATATTCACCCCCCCATCCCCGGCCCATGCGTTATATCCCCCGGGGTCATCAGTCCTGATGGATCGTCATTACCCCAAGTATCAGCGTCACCAACATTATATTATAGTCCAGTCCTAGTATATCATCCCCCCTCCCAGTATATCATCCCCCTCCCAGTATATCATCCTCCCTCCCAGTATATCATCACCCCTCCCAGTATATCATCCTCCCTCCCAGTATATCATCCTCCGCTCCCAGTATATCATCCCCCTCTCCAGTATATCATCCCCCCTCCCAGTATATCATTCTCCCTCCCAGTATATCATCCTCCCTCCCAGTATATCATCCCCCCTCCCAGTATATCATCCCCCCTCCCAGTATATCATCCCCTCCCAGTATATCATCCCCTCCCAGTATATCATCCTCCGCTCCCAGTATATCATCCTCCGTTCCCAGTATATCATCACCCCTCCCAGTATATCATCCTCCCCTCCCAGTATATCATCCCCCCTCCCAGTATATCATCCCCCCTCCCAGTATATCATCCCCCTCCCAGTATATCATCCCCCCTCCCAGTATATCATCCCTCCCTCCCAGTATATCATCCCCGCTCCCAGTATATCATCCTCCCTCCCAGTATATCATCCCCGCTCCCAGTATATCATCCTCCCTCCCAGTATATCATCCCCCCTCCCAGTATATCATCCTCCGCTCCCAGTATATCATCCCTGCTCCCAGTATATCATCCTCCCTCCCAGTATATCATCCCCCCTCCCAGTATATCATCCCCCCCTCCCAGTATATCATCCCCCCTCCCAGTATATCATCCCCCCTCCCAGTATATCATCCCCCCTCCCAGTATATCATATCCCCCCCCCACCCCCAGTATATCATCCCCCCTCCCAGTATATCATCCCCCCTCCCGGTATATCATCCCCCCCTCCCGGTATATAATCCCCTCTCCCAGTATATCATCCCCCCTCCCAGTATATCATCCCCCCTCCCGGTATATCATCCCCCCCTCCCAGTATATAATCCCCTCTCCCAGTATATCATCCCCCCTCCAGTATATCATCCCCCCCTCCCAGTATATCATCCCCCCCTCCCAGTATATTATCCCCCCTCCCAGTATATCATCACCCCCTCCCAGTATATCATCACCCCCTCCCAGTATATCATCCCTTGTCCCAGTATATCACCCCCCCTCCCAGTATATCATCCCCCTCCCAGTATATCATCCCCCCTCCCAGTATATCATCCCCCCTCCCAGTATATCATCCCCCCCCAGTATATCATCCCCCCTCCCAGTATATCATCCCTGTCCCAGTATATCACCCCCCCCCTCCCAGTATATCATCCCCCCTCCCAGTATATCATCCCCCCTCCCAGTATATCATCCCCCCCTCCCAGTATATCATCCCCCCCCCCCAGTATATCATCCCCCTCCCAGTATATCATCCCCCCTCCCGGTATATCATCCCCCCTCCTGGTATATAATCCCCTCTCCCAGTATATCATCCCCCTCCCAGTATATCATCCCCCCTCCCGGTATATCATCCCCCCCTCCCAGTATATAATCCCCTCTCCAGTATATCATCCCCCCTCCCAGTATATCATCCCCCCTCCCAGTATATCATCCCCCCCTCCCAGTATATTATCCCCCTCCCAGTATATCATCACCCCCTCCCAGTATATCATCACCCCCTCCCAGTATATCATCTCCCCTCCCAGTATATCATCCCCCCTCCCAGTATATCATCACCCCCCAGTATATCATCACTCCCTCCCAGTATATCATCCTCCCACCCAGTATATCATCCTCCACTCCCAGTATATCATCTCCGCTCCCAGTATATCATCCCCCTCCCAGTATATCATCACCCCCCCAGTATATCATCCCCCCTCCCAGTATATCATCCCCCCTCCCAGTATATCATCCCCCCCCAGTATATCATCCCCCCTCCCAGTATATCATCCCCCCTCCAGTATAGCATCCACCCTCCCAGTATATCATCACCCCCCCAGTATATCATCCCCCCCTCACAGTATATCATCCCCCCTCCAGTATATCATCCCCCTCCCAGTATATCATCCCCCCATCCAGTATATCATCCTCTGCTCCGAGTATATCATCCCCCCTCCCAGTATATCATCCCCCCCTCCCAGTATATCATCCTCTGCTCCCAGTATATCATCCTCTGCTCCCAGTATATCATCCCCCTCCCAGTATATCATCCTCTGCTCTCAGTATATCATCCCCCTCCCAGTATATCATCCTCCCACCCAGTATATCATCCCCGCTCCCAGTATATCATCCTTCCTCCCAGTATATCATCCTCCGCTCCCAGTGTATCATCCCCCTCCCAGTATATCATCCTCTCCTCCCAGTATATCATCCCCCTCCCAGTATATCATCCCCCCTCCCAGTATATCATCAACCCCCCTCCAGTATATCAACCCCCCTCCAGTATATCATCCCCCCTCCCAGTATATCATCCCTCCCTCCCAGTATATCATCCCCCTCCCAGTATATCATCCCCCCTCCCAGTATATCATCCCCCCTCCCAGTATATCATCCCCCCTCCCAGTATATCATCTCCCCTCCCAGTATATCATCCCCCTCCCAGTATATCATCCCCCTCCCAGTATATCATCCCTCCCTCCCAGTATATCATCCCCCTCCCAGTATATCATCCCCCCTCCCAGTATATCATCCTCCCCTCCCAGTATATCATCCCCCCTCCCAGTATATCATCCCCCCTCCCAGTATATCATCCCCCCTCCCAGTATATCATCCTCCCCTCCAGTATATCATCCCCCCTCCCAGTATATCATCCTCCACTCCCAGTATATCATCAACCCCCTCCAGTATATCATCCTCCCTCCCAGTATATCATCCCCCCCTCCAGTATATCATCCCCCCCTCCCAGTATATCATCCCCCCTCCCAGTATATCACCCTCGGGCCCCCCCCCCCCACACACACCTCCCGTGGCCCCTCCTGACAGACGTTCTCCTCGCTGTCACTTAACCTTTCAGGTCATTAATTTGTTAGCAAATTTTCGTCAGATCTCGAGGGGCTTCAGGAAGAAACTGCCATAAAATCACAGAAAAGAACGAGAGCAAGTGACGGCCACGAAAACCAAAGTAATAATAATGGTAACAATATCAAATAATGATACAGTCATACGAAGAGTTAATGAGGTAACCATGGAAACAATAGAACAATAATAACAGTAACAATAACAAATAATACAAGTAACTTTGCAACAATATAATAGGTAAGAAGTAATAATAGGTGATTGTAGTAACAATCAAGTAACATCATAGAAATATACACTCCCCCCAAAATGACCCAAATTCAGCGAAGCTGAACAGAAAATCTCCTCCATCAGGCTTATATACAGAAACACATAAGATCCTGTCTGCAGTCACCACTAGGGGGAGCTCCCTGTGTACAGAGATACATGATAAGATCCTGTCTGCAGTCACCACTAGGGGGAGCTCCCTGTGTACAGAGATACATAATAATCTGCAGCCACCACTAGGGGGAGCACCCTGTATACAGAGATACATGATAAGATTCTGTCTGCAGCCACCACTAGGGGGAGCTCCCTGTATACAGAGATACATGATAAGATCCTGTCTGCAGCCACCACTAGGGGGAGCTCCCTGTGTACAGAGATACATGATAAGATCCTGTCTGCAGCCACCACTAGGGGGAGCTCCCTGTATACAGAGATACATGATAAGATCCTGTCTGCAGTCACCACTAGGGGGAGCTCCCTGTATGCAGAGATACATGATAAGATCCTGTGTGCAGTCACCAGTAGGGGAGCTCCCTGTATACAGAGATACATGATAAGATTCTGTCTGCAGTCACCACTAGGGGGAGCTCCCTGTATACAGAGATACATGATAAGATCCTGTCTGTAGCCACCACTAGGGGGAGCTCCCTGTGTACAGAGATACATGATAAGATCCTGTCTGCAGCCACCACTAGGGGGAGCTCCCTGTATACAGAGATACATGATAAGATCCTGCCTGCAGTCACCACTAGGGGGAGCTCCTGTATACAGAGATACATGATAAGATCCTGTCTGCAGTCACCACTAGGGGGAGCTCCCTGTATACAGAGATACATGATAAGATCCTGTCTGCAGTCACCACTAGGGGGAGCTCCCTGTATACAGAGATACATGATAATATTCTGTCTGCAGTCACCACTAGGGGGAGCTCCCTGTATATAGAGATACATGATAAGATCCTGTCTGCAGCCACCACTAGGGGGAGCTCCCTGTATACAGAGATACATGATAAAATCCTGTCTGCAGTCACCACTAGGGGGAGCTCCCTGTGTACAGAGATACATGATAAGATCCTGTCTGCAGTCACCACTAGGGGGAGCTCCCTGTATACAGAGATACATGATAATATTCTGTCTGCAGTCACCACTAGGGGGAGCTCCCTGTATATAGAGATACATGATAAGATCCTGTCTGCAGCCACCACTAGGGGGAGTCTCCTGTATATAGAGATACATTATAAGATCCTGTCTGCAGCCACCACTAGGGGGAGCTCCCTGTATACAGAGATATATGATAAAATCCTGTCTGCAGTCACCACTAGGGGGAGCTCCCTGTGTACAGAGATACATGATAAGATCCTGTCTGCAGTCACCACTAGGGGGAGCTCCCTGTATACAGAGATACATGATAATATTCTGTCTGCAGTCACCACTAGGGGGAGCTCCCTGTATATAGAGATACATGATAAGATCCTGTCTGCAGCCACCACTAGGGGGAGCTCCCTGTATACAGAGATACATGATAAGATCCTGTCTGCAGCCACCGCTAGGGGGAGCTCCCTGTATACAGAGATACATGATAAGATCCTGTCTGCAGTCACCACTAGGAGGAGCTCCCTGTGTACAGAGATACATGATAAAATCCTGTCTGCAGTCACCACTAGGGGGAGCTCCCTGTATACAGAGATACATGATAAGATCCTGTCTGCAGTCACCACTAGGGGGAGCTCTCTGTATACAGAGATACATGATAAGATCCTGTCTGCAGCCACCACTAGGGGATGATAAGATCCTGTCTGCAGTCACCACTAGGGGAGCTCCCTGTATACAGAGATACATGATAAGATCCTGTCTGCAGTCACCACTAGGGGGAGCTCCCTGTATACAGAGATACATGATAATATTCTGTCTGCAGTCACCACTAGGGGGAGCTCCCTGTATAAAGAGATACATGATATGATCCTGTCTGCAGTCACCACTAGGGGAAGCTCCCTGTGTACAGAGATACATGATAAGATTCTGTCTGCAGTCACCACTAGGGGTGCTCCCTGTATACAGAGATACATGATAAGATCCTGTCTGCAGTCACCACTAGGGGGAGCTCCCTGTATACAGAGATACATGATAAGATCCTGTCTGCAGTCACCACTAGAGGGAGCTCCCTGTATACAGAGATACATGATAAGATCCTGTCTGCAGTCACCACTAGAGGGAGCTCCCTGTATACAGAGATACATGATAAGAATCTGTCTGCAGTCACCACTAGGGGGAGCTCCCTGTATACAGAGATACATGATAAGATTCTGTCTGCAGTCACCACTAGGGGGAGCTCCCTGTATACAGAGATACATGATAAGATCCTGTCTGCAGTCACCACTAAGGGGAGCTCCCTGTATACAGAGATACATGATAAGATCCTGTCTGCAGTCACCACTAGAGGGAGCTCCCTGTATACAGAGATACATGATAAGAATCTGTCTGCAGTCACCACTAGGGGGAGCTCCCTGTATACAGAGATACATGATAAGAATCTGTCTGCAGTCACCACTAGGGGGAGCTCCCTGTATACAGAGATACATGATAAGATCCTGTCTGCAGTCACCACTAGGGGGAGCTTCCTGTATACAGAGATACATGATAAGATCCTGTCTGCAGCCACCACTAGGGGGAGCTCCCTGTATACAGAGATACATGATAAGATTCTGTCTGCAGTCACCACTAGGGGGAGGTAGGGGGCACTTACTTTTTTATATGGCTGTACATCATGTTGTAATGTAAAGCTTGTTAGCCCCAATGCTTTTGTTTTTATCTGTGTTTTTCTCCTGTGGGTACATGAACCTTTTGGGCCCCCCCAGACCCGGGTGTGACCCCCGCACGCACTTGTTACCCCCCGGTGGGTTTGATCTCGGTTAGTTGCTGCAGTTAATAATCCGCCTCTCGTGTGCCTGGGATTATGGGGCGTCTGTGTATAAACAGCTCAGGGTTGATGGTGATTGGATGTGACGGGAACGTTGCGATGTTTGGATCGCGCCGGGTCACGTACGACCATTGTTTACTGCAAAATCCAAACATCGTCCCCGGATTATATGGATCAGATGTAAGTGAACATCGGAATGTCCGGAGCGTGCGCAGTCCTCAGCGGGGGTCAGGTGTCATGGCCGCCCCATCACTACCGCCCCCATCAGGCTCCGGACCCCGGATCTCATGGGGGATTGTTCTGTTCAGATCGTTTGGTCGCATCTAAAACACCAAAAGGTTTCAGTAAATATCTGAGGAAATCCTGGAAGCAAATGGCCCCTGGTTCATCACTGCGACCCCTGACCCCTGACCCCCAGGATCAGATGACCCCACAAGTCCAGGACAGATAGACGAGGTGTGGGGGGCTCTGGTTATTAACTCCACTATATATACAGTAACATTCCTGTAATCTGGATTATCAGAAAACCATAGAGAAATCAATAACTTGTAAGGACACAATCTACAGGATCCCAGAGTCAGCGGTGATCCCGGGATCTGCTGAGAGTCCTCGTCACTCCGCCATTAGATGTGGCGGGAAGAGCAGATTATCAGACTGCCCGGATTATCAGACTGCCCGGATTATCAGACTGCCTAGATTATAACACTGCTCGAATGATCAGACTGCCCGGATTATCCCATACTGTAATCCAGTTTGATGCATTTTCCTCATTTTAGTAAATGAAAACATTTTCCAGTTTTGTAATATCGCAATCTGTCATCTCTCAGTTTTGGTCTTTATATTTGTGACGAGGGATTAATGACGCCACAGAAGTGACGATGACAATGACGATGATGATGATGAAGATGATTATTATTATTATATCTGAAGGCTTTTAGAGAATGAGAAGTGTGAGATTGTGAATAATCAGATGTAGAAAATCTGCACAGAGCTGAGAGGTTGGTACAATGTGTCAGTGCGGACAATGCTGAGAACATATCACAGCTGCTGCAGAACCTCTGCTACAATGTATCAATCTGCAGCTCACCTGATCCACATGATACATTGTATCCGCTCGGGGCCCGGACTCCTGTGTACAAGATTTATTTATAAGAAATCGTGAAAATGGCGAAGGATCAAAACCAAGGACAAATCATCATCATCATCATCATCCTCATCATCATCATCTGTCTGCACCGATATGGAGGAATCACCGCAATCTGCAGAAGATGGAAACATTCATAGAGATCAGATACCGGACTGTCAGCACCAGAGGCCACCCTGACCCACCAGATACACAGGATTAGATACACAGCTCAGCAGACAGATCACACAGGATAGGATTAGATACACAGCTCAGCAGACAGATCACACAGGATAGGATTAGATACACAGCTCAGCAGACAGTATCACACAGGAGAGGATTAGATACACAGCTCAGCAGACAGTATCACACAGGATTAGATACACAGCTCAGCAGACAGTATCACACAGGACAGGATTAGATACACAGCTCAGCAGACAGTATCACACAGGAGAGGATTAGATACACAGCTCAGCAGACAGTATCACACAGGAGAGGATTAGATACACAGCTCAGCAGACAGTATCACACAGGAGAGGATTAGATACACAGCTCAGCAGACAGTATCACATAGGATAGGATTAGATACATAGCTCAGCAGACAGAATCACATAGGATAGGATTAGATACACAGCTCAGCAGACAGTATCACACAGGATTAGATACACAGCTCAGCAGACAGTATCACACAGGACAGGATTAGATACACAGCTCAGCAGACAGTATCACACAGGAGAGGATTAGATACACAGCTCAGCAGACAGTATGACACAGGAGAGGATTAGATACACAGCTCAGCAGACAGTATCACACAGGGTAGGATTAGATACACAGCTCAGCAGACAGTATCACACAGGAGATGATTAGATACACAGCTCAGCAGACAGTATCACACAGGAGAGGATTAGATACACAGCTCAGCAGACAGTATCACACAGGATAGGATTAGATACACAGCTCAGCAGACAGTATCACACAGGAGAGGATTAGATACACAGCTCAGCAGACAGTATCACATAGGATAGGATTAGATACACAGCAGACAGTATCACACAGGAGAGGATTAGATACACAGCTCAGCAGACAGTATCACACAGGGTAGGATTAGATACACAGCTCAGCAGACAGTATCACACAGGATAGGATTAGATACACGTGTGGCCTCCATTATGATCAGTGTTGGGGTCACACTGATGAGGCACCTGATGTGTGATGTAGACAGGCGTCACTCAGCGTCTCGGGGGGATCCACAAGATTCCGGGAAACAGATGGAGGCGGAATGTGTTTCCCATTAAACCTGAATGAGCTGAAATCTCCCTGTATTGGGGCGTCCGGAGGAAATCCTGAGTGATGGACGTGTGGGGGGTCCCGACCTGCGGAGGGGCCCCGTGTCCTCCTGATTGACAGGCGGCCCCGGATCCGCTGGGAATATCGGGGAGCGATAAATGATGACAGAGAACACCAGCGGAAAGGGTTAACTGCGTGGACTGGTGTCATGTGACCCCGGGGACCCCAAATACTGCGGTCGGGGATCATCCTGTAGGTGATGATGTGTTAGTATAAGCACCGGGAGGCTGCGGAGGGTGATCCACCACACACAGACAGCACGTGACAGAAGTATTGAACACGTCACCAATTCTCTATGTGAAAATATTTCTAAAGCTGCTATTGATATGAGTTTCTCACCAGATGTCAGTACCAACCCATCCAATCAACACAGGCAAAGAAATCACCATAGATGTCCATAAATTAAGTGTAATAATGAGAAATGACACAGGGAAAAAGTATTGAACACATGAAGAAAAAGAGGTGCAAAAAGGCACGGAAAGTCCTGACACCAGCTGAGATCTATCAGTAATTAGAAAGCGATCCTGTCCCCCTAGTGGTGACTGCAGACAGGATCTTATGTATCTCTGTATACAGGGAGCTCCCCCTAGTGGTAACTGCAGACAGGGTCTTATCATGTATCTCTGTATACAGGGAGCTCCCCCTAGTGGTGACTGCAGACAGGATCTTATCATGTATCTCTGTATACAGGGAGCTCCCCCTAGTGGTGGCTGCAGTCAGAATCTTATCATGTATCTCTGTATACAGGGAGCTCCCCTAGTGGTGACTGCAGACATAATCTTATCATGTATCTCTGTATACAGGGAGCTCCCCCTAGTGGTGACTGCAGACAGAATCTTATCATGTATCTCTGTATACAGGGAGCTCCCCCTAGTGGTGACTGCAGACATAATCTTATCATGTATCTCTGTATACAGGGAGCTCCCCCTAGTGGTGACTGCAGACAGGATCTTATCATGTATCTCTATATACAGGGAGCTCCCCTAGTGGTGACTGCAGACAGGATCTTATCATGTATCTCTGTATACAGGGAGCTCCCCTAGTGGTGACTGCAGACAGGATCTTATCATGTATCTCTGTATACAGGGAGCTCCCCTAGTGGTGACTGCAGACAGAATCTTATCATGTATGGCCAGGGTCACATTTGCGGTTGGACCCTGGCCTGCCGGATTCCGGTTTCAACTTAGCAATTTTTCCATCACCGCATAGCGTTTCCGCTATGCGGTGCTGGAAACCGCAGTCCCTAGTTACCCGGTGTTTACCTGCACGACTGTCACACAGGCAGCGGCTCAGAGGGCGTTTTACAGCGCCGCACAGGAAACCGTTGCAGACACGATTTCCTGTGCGGCGCTGTAAAACGCCCTCCGAGCCGCTGCCTGTGTGACAGGTCGTGCAGGTAAACACCGGGTAACTAGGGACTGCGGTTTCCAGCACCGCATAGCGGAAACGCTATGCGGTGATGGAAAAATTGCTAAGTTGAAACCGGAATCCGGCAGGACAGGTTCAACACAAGTGAGGTATTAGATACACGGAGCTCACTAGTCGGTATCAACAGGAGATTTATACACAGTTCTCGATCAGGGACAGTGTGCCAACAGGATATATGGTATTATGATACAGGGGCCCCATTGTGATGCAGTGGGTCATCCTGTATGTAGGACACCTGATGTGGTGATGTAGACAGGGTCACTCAGTCTCTGAAGGGGATCCACAGTTGGAACAGAGGATCTGATAGTGTTCTCTTATAACCTGAGTGAGCTGTCCCCTAGTGGTGGCGTCGGAGGAAATCTGATGATGTACTGTGGGGGCTCCCGGTACTGCGGAGGATCATACATGTATCTCTGATTGACAGGGCCCCCGAGTGGTGAACTTCAGGGGATTATCGATGTATATGATACAGGAAGCACCCAGTCTGCAAAGGTTTATGCATGTACTCTGTGTCAGGGATGTCCCCCAGTGGCCAATGACTGCGGCGGGATATCTGTAGGTGATGTTGTCTAGTATACAGGGAGCTCCCTAGGTGATAACACAGACAGACTACATGTATTTGTATACAGGCTCACCAGTTTTTGGAAGGAAATATATTTTCTTATAAGCTGCTATTGATAGAGATTTATCACAGTATTCGGTATACCAGAGCTCCCCTAGTTGAACCAGGCAAGAATCTATAATGTTAATCTAATGTATAATGAGGAATGACACCAGTGGGAAAAAGGTTTATTGTAACTCTGTATAAGGGAGCAATACCCTAGTGCTGACACAGCAGGATCTTATCAGTAATTTGATAAGGAGCTTCCCCCTAGTGGTGACTGCAGACAGGATTTATGTATCTCTGTATACAGGGAGCTCCCCCTAGTGGTGACTGCAGACAGGATCTTATCATGTATCTCTGTATACAGGGAGCTCCCCCTAGTGGTGACTGCAGACAGGATCTTATATGTATCTCTGTATACAGGGAGCTCCCCCTAGTGGTGAGCTGCAGTCAGGAACTTATCATGTATCTCTGTATACAGGGAGCTCCCCCTAGTGGTGACTGCAGACATAATCTTATCATGTATCTCTGTATACAGGGAGCTCCCCCTAGTGGTGACTGCAGACAGAATCTTATCATGTATCTCTGTATACAGGGAGCTCCCCTAGTGGTGGACTGCAGATAGATCTTATCATGTATCTCTGTATACAGGGAGCTCCCCCTAGTGGTGACTGCAGACAGGATCTTATCATGTATCTCTATATACAGGGAGCTCCCCCTAGTGGTGACTGCAGATAGGATCTTATCATGTATCTCTGTATACAGGGAGCTCCCCCTAGTGGTGACTGCAGACTAGGATCTTATCATGTATCTCTGTATACAGGGAGCTCCCCCTAGTGGTGACTGCAGACAGAATCTTATCATGTATGGCCAGGGTCACATTTGCGGTTGGACCCTGGCCTGCCGGATTCCGGTTTCAACTTAGCAATTTTTCCATCACCGCATAGCGTTTCCGCTATGCGGTGCTGGAAACCGCAGTCCCTAGTTACCCGGTGTTTACCTGCACGACCTGTCACACAGGCAGCGGCTCGAGGGCGTTTTACAGCGCCGCACAGGAAACCGTTGCAGACACGATTTCCTGTGCGGCGCTGTAAAACGCCCTCCGAGCCGCTGCCTGTGTGACAGGTCGTGCAGGTAAACACCGGGTAACTAGGGACTGCGGTTTCCAGCACCGCATAGCGGAAACGCTATGCGGTGATGGAAAAATTGCTAAGTTGAAACCGGAATCCGGCAGGCCAGGGTCCAACCGCAAATGTGACCCTGGCCTATCTCTGTATACAGGGAGCTCCCCCTAGTGGTGACTGCAGACAGAATCTTATCATGTATCTCTGTATACAGGGAGCTCCCCCTAGTGGTGGCTGCAGACAGGATCTTATCATGTATCTCTGTATACAGGGAGCTCCCCCTAGTGGTGACTGCAGACAGGATCTTATCCTGTATCTATGTATACAGGGAGCTCCCCCTAGTGGTGACTGCAGACAGGATCTTATCATGTATCTCTGTATACAGGGAGCTCCCCCTAGTGGTGGCTACAGACAGGATCTTATAATGTATCTCTGTATACAGGGAGCTCCCCCTAGTGGTGGCTGCAGACAGAATCTTATCATGTATCTCTGTATACAGGGAGCTCCCCCTAGTGGTGACTGCAGACAGGATCATATCATGTATCTCTGTATACAGGGAGCTCCCCCTAGTGGTGACTGCAGGCAGGATCTTATCATGTATCTCGGTATACAGGGAGCTCCCCCTAGTGGTGGCTGCAGACAGGATCTTATCATGTATCTCTGTATACAGGGAGCTCCCCCTAGTGGTGACTGCAGGCAGGATCTTATCATGTATCTCTGTATACAGGGAGCTCCCCCTAGTGGTGACTGCAGACAGAATCTTATCATGTATCTCTGTATACAGGGAGCTCCCCCTAGTGGTGGCTGGAAACAGGATCATATCATGTATCTCTGTATACAGGGAGCCCCCCTAGTGGTGACTGCAGGCAGGATCTTATCATGTATCTCGGTATACAGGGAGCTCCCCCTAGTGGTGACTGCAGACAGAATCTTATCATGTATCTCTGTATACAGGGAGCTCCCCCTAGTGGTGACTGCAGACAGGATCTTATCATGTATCTCTGTATACAGGGAGCTCCCCTAGTGGTGACTGCAGACAGGATCTTATCATGTATCTCTGTATACAGGGAGCTCCCCCTAGTGGTGACTGCAGACAGGATATTATCATGTATCTCTGTATACAGGGAGCTCCCCCTAGTGGTGACTGCAGACAGGATCTTATCATGTATCTCTGTATACAGGGCGCTCCCCCTAGTGGTGGCTGGAGACAGGATCTTATGTATCTCTGTATACAGGGAGCTCCCCCTAGTGGTGACTGCAGACAGGAGCTTATCATGTATCTCTGTATACAGGGAGCTCCCCCTAGTGGTGACTGCAGACAGGATCTTATCATGTATCTCTGTATACAGGGAGCTCCCCCTAGTGGTGACTGCAGACAGAATCTTATCATGTATCTCTGTATACAGGGAGCTCCCCCTAGCGGTGGCTGCAGATAGGATCTTATCATGTATCTCTGTATACAGGGAGCTCCCCCTAGTGGTGACTGCAGACAGGATCATATCATGTATCTCTGTATACAGGGAGCTCCCCCTAGCGTGGCTGCAGATAGGATCTTATCATGTATCTCTGTATACAGTGAGCTCCCCCTAGTGGTGACTGCAGACAGAATCTTATCATGTATCTCTGTATACAGGGAGCTCCCCCTAGTGGTGACTGCAGACAGGATCTTATCATGTATCTCTGCATACAGGGCGCTCCCCCTAGTGGTGGCTGGAGACAGGATCTTATGTATCTCTGTATACAGGGAGCTCCCCCTAGTGGTGACTGCAGACAGGAGCTTATCATGTATCTCTGTATACAGGGAGCTCCCCTAGTGGTGACTGCAGACAGGAGCTTATCATGTATCTCTGTATACAGGGAGCTCCCCCTAGTGGTGACTGCAGACAGAATCTTATCATGTATCTCTGTATACAGGGAGCTCCCCCTAGCGGTGGCTGCAGATAGGATCTTATCATGTATCTCTGTATACAGGGAGCTCCCCCTAGTGGTGGCTGCAGACAGAATCTTATCATGTATCTCTGTATACAGGGAGCTCCCCCTAGTGGTGACTGCAGACAGGATCTTATCATGTATCTCTGTATACAGGGAGCTCCCCCTAGTGGTGACTGCAGACAGGATCTTATCATGTATCTCTGTATACAGGGAGCTCCCCCTAGTGGTGACTGCAGACAGGATCATATCATGTATCTCTGTATACAGGGAGCTCCCCCTAGTGGTGACTGCAGGCAGGATCTTATCATGTATCTCGGTATACAGGGAGCTCCCCCTAGTGGTGGCTGCAGACAGGATCTTATCATGTATCTCTGTATACAGGGAGCTCCCCCTAGTGGTGACTGCAGACAGAATCTTATCATGCATCTCTGTATACAGGGAGCTCCCCCTAGCGGTGGCTGCAGATAGGATCTTATCATGTATCTCTGTATACAGGGAGCTCCCCCTAGTGGTGACTGCAGACAGGATTTTATGATGTATCTCTGTATACAGGAGCTCCCCCTAGTGGTGACTGCAGACAGGATCTTATCATGTATCTCTGTATACAGGGAGCTCCCCCTAGTGGTGACTGCAGACAGAATCTTATCATGTATCTCTGTATACAGGGAGCTCCCCCTAGTGGTGACTGCAGACAGAATCTTATCATGTATCTCTGTATACAGGGAGCTCCCCCTAGTGGTGACTGCAGACAGAATCTCATCATGTATCTCTGTATACAGGGAGCTCCCCCTAGTGGTGACTGCAGACAGGATCTTATCATGTATCTCTGTATACAAGGAGCTCCCCCTAGTGGTGACTGCAGACAGGATCTTATCATGTATGTCTGTATACAGGGAGCTCCCCCTAGTGCTGGAAAACATGAAGAAGATAGGTTAAACATAGTGAACTGTTTTTTCTTACATGTAGTTGTCTTCTATCATTGTTTGTGTGTAATCATATTTTTCTGCTGTGCTTCTGTATCTAATCTCGCTATGTGGGATACTGTCTGCTGTGTGATGTATCTAATCCTTTCCTAATTCCGTGTTCCTGTGGATTTGCAGTAAATCCTCCTGTGTGTATTAGTATTACTTGTGTCCGTCTTCTGCGCTCCACATATAAGTGTTGTATTATGGAGGGGGGTCTGGATGGTCTGTGGCGCCCCCTCCTCCCCGCCGTCTGCCTCATCTCGCAGGTGAGCGGCGCTGATTAGTTGTTAAGTGTTTGCAGGTGCCCGGGAAACTATGAGGAAATTGTTTGCATGAGGATCATGATTGGGGGAGGTCTGTGCCATCCCTGGAGGATGCGACCCCCCGACCATCCCGAGACCCTCACTGATCACAGAACAATCCTCTGCTCTAATATCGTCCAGGAGGTGAATGGTTAATGCTGTCTTATGGTTTTTGGGAAAAGGAAAGAATAAACCACCGGACCGGACCAGTAACAGAGGCCCCGGCCCAGAGGAGAGGACGAGGACTGATGACATCACAACGTGCCGGATTACATCACCAGACACATGACCGCTCCCGGCCCCACCGGCCCTGTCCTCCGGTATTACCGGGGCTGCGTCAATACGGCGCGAAAAAAAGACGTAAATGTTACAGAAAATGTTTGTGGTTTGTGTCTTTTTTTAAAATCAATTAATAAAAGTTACAGAATCTTCTCTAATAAAGTTTCTGAATCCCAAAATCTGACGAGATGATAGGAGCGAGCGTGTGAGGTCTGGAACGTGACAGACCCGAGAGCCGCAACGTGACAGACCCAAGAGCTGCAACATCACGGACCCGAGAGCCACAATGTCACGAACCCGAGAGCCACAATGTCACGAACCCGAGAGCCACAATGTCACGGACCCGAGAGCCACAATGTCACAGACCCGAGAGCCACAATGTCACGGACCCGAGAGCCACAATGTCACGAACCCGAGAGCCACAATGTCACGGACCCAAGCGCCACAATGTCACAGACCCGAGAGCCACAATGTCACGGACCCGAGAGCCACAATGTCATGGACCCGAGAGCCACAATGTCACGAACCCGAGAGCCACAATGTCACGGACCCAAGAGCCACAATGTCATGGACCTGAGAGCCACAATGTCACGAACCCGAGAGCCACAATGTCATGGGCCCGAGAGTCGCAACGTCATGGACCTGAGAGCCACAATGTCATGGACCCGAGAGCCACAATGTCACGGACCCGAGAGCCACAATGTCACGGACCCGAGAGCCACAATGTCACGAACCCGAGAGCCACAATGTCACGAACCCGAGAGCCACAATGTCATGGACCCGAGAGCCACAATGTCATGGACCCGAGAGCCACAATGTCACGGACCCGAGAGCCACAATGTCACGAACCTGAGAGCCACAATGTCACGAACCCGAGAGCCATAATGTCACAGACCCGAGAGCCACAATGTCACGAACCCAAGAGCCACAATGTCATGGACCCGAGAGCCACAATGTCACGAACCTGAGAGCCACAATGTCACGGACCCAAGAGCCACAATGTCACGGACCCAAGAGCCACAATGTCATGGGCCCGAGAGCCACAATGTCACGGACCCAAGAGCCACAATGTCACGAACCCGAGAGCCACAATGTCATGGGCCCGAGAGCCACAATGTCATGGGCCCGAGAGCCACAATGTCACGGACCCGAGAGCCACAATGTCACGAACCCGAGAGCCACAATGTCAAGGACCCGAGAGCCACAATGTCATGGGCCCGAGAGCCACAATGTCATGGGCCCGAGAGCCACAATGTCACGGACCCGAGAGCCACAATGTCATGGACCCGAGAGCCACAATGTCACGGACCCGAGAGCCACAATGTCATGGACCCGAGAGCCACAATGTCATGGGCCCGAGAGCCACAATGTCACGGACCCGAGAGCCACAATGTCACGAACCCGAGAGCCACAATGTCATGGACCCGAGAGTCGCAACGTCATGGACCTGAGAGCCACAATGTCACGAACCCGAGAGCCACAATGTCACGAACCCGAGAGCCACAATGTCATGGGCCCGAGAGCCACAATGTCATGGGCCCGAGAGCCACAATGTCATGGGCCCGAGAGCCACAATGTCACGGACCCGAGAGCCACAATGTCATGGACCCGAGAGCCACAATGTCACGGACCCAAGAGCCACAATGTCATGGACCCGAGAGCCACAATGTCATGGGCCCGAGAGCCACAATGTCACGGACCCGAGAGCCACAATGTCACGAACCCGAGAGCCACAATGTCATGGGCCCGAGAGTCGCAACGTCATGGACCTGAGAGACTCGAGAGCCAGCCTTTATGTCATGGACCTGAGAGCAGGAACGTCATGGACCTGAGATTTAGAAAGTCACAGACCCAAGAGCTGGAAAGTCGATTCTGCAGATTGTCCTTGTCCTGCCCAGTAGAGGATGACCGGTGGCGGCTCCTCGCCCGTCTGAGTCACCGGCGTCCATGGTGGAAAGCTCAGCAGGATATTGGATGTCGGGCGCTTTCTCTTACTGACCTTTATTAGAACAATATGCTTATGAGACAATCCGGAACATTCCGCCATCACGTCCTCGGCTGATTAGCGGCTGCCGGATTGTTTCTGAATTTGTGGTTTGAGAATTTTGTGTTTCTCGAAATCGACGTTTTATAAATCACAAAAAAAGGAAAAAGTTCAAATCTTGAAGACTCTGATGTTATATCAGGTGGATGTGACGGGCGCAGTCCACAGCACAATCATAGAGCCATGCGCATGAGGCTATAATACCGCCACCACATGAGGCCATAATACCGCCATGTGCATGATGTCTTAATACTGCCATGTGCATGAGGTTATAATACCGCCATGTGCATGAGGTTATAATACCGCCATGTGCATGAGGCTATAATACTGCCATGTGCATGAGGCTATAATACTGCCATGTGCATGAGGCCATAATACCGCCATGTGCATGATGTCTTAATACCGCCATGTGCATGATGTCTTAATACCGCCATGTGCATGAGGCCATAATACCGCCATGTGCATGATGTCTTAATACCGCCATGTGCATGAGGCTATAATACCGCCATGTGCATGAGGTTATAATACCGCCATGTGCATGAGGCTATAATACCACCATGTGCATGAGTCTATAATACCGCCATGTGCATGATGTCTTAATACCGCCATGTGCATGATGTCTTAATACCGCCATGTGCATGAGGCTATAATACCGCCATGTGCATGAGGTTATAATACCGCCATGTGCATGAGGCTATAATACCACCATGTGCATGAGGCTATAATACCACCATGTGCATGAGTCTATAATACCGCCATGTGCATGATGTCTTAATACCGCCATGTGCATGAGGTTATAATACCGCCATGTGCATGAGGCTATAATACCGCCATGTGCATGAGTCTATAATACCGCCATGTGCATGATGTCTTAATACCGCCATGTGCATGAGGTTATAATACCGCCATGTGCATGATGTCTTAATACCGCCATGTGCATGAGGTTATAATACCGCCATGTGCATGAGGTTATAATACTGCCATGTGCATGAGCCTATAATACCGCCATGTGCATGAGCCTATAATACCGCCATGTGCATGAGGTTATAATACTGCCATGTGCATGAGGTTATAATACCGCCATGTGCATGAGGTTATAATACTGCCATGTGCATGAGGTTATAATACCGCCATCCTCATGAGGCCATAATACCGCCATGTGCATGAGGCCATAATATCGCTATGTGCATAAGGCTATAATACTGCCATGTACATGATGCTATATTATTGCCATGAGCATATATAATACTGCCGCTTGCATGAGACTATAATACCTCCATTGTCATGAGGCTATAATACCGCCACAGGTATGAGGCTATAATACTGTGTGTATAATAATGTGAGGTTTTCATTGTGGCAGCATTTTCGAGACCACTAATAATACATTGTACAGTGCGACCTGTGACACCGCGCTCATCCCAGTCTACATTTTGGGTCGGACAATGCCGCTATTCAGGAGGTCGTAGACAGTTTATTGTTTCTGGTGAGTTGCCATTTATTAAGCATCAGTTACGCTGAGAGCAAATATTCAGAGAATCCAGAATAGTGAAATGGATGGAGCAAAAGGAAGAAACAAACTGCAGAAGTGACCGTCTGTCCTGCAGCACCGCGGAGCAGAGGGCGTCCATGCAGCACTGGCCAGAGCCTGAAGATCCCACATTGCTGCCCACAAGGATCCTGCAGCACTGCGGAGCAGAGGGCGTCCGTGCAGCACTGGCTAGACATCTGAAGATCCCACATTGCTCCTCACAAGGGTCCTGCAGCACCACGGAGCGGAGGGTGTCCGTGCAGCACTGGCCAGATGTCTGAAGATCCCACATTGCTCCTCACAAGGGTCTTGCAGCACCGCAGAGCAGAGGTGGTCCGTGCGGCACTGGCCAGATGTCTGAAGATCCCACATTGCTCCTCACAAGGGTCACCGCAGAGCGGAGGTGGTCCGTGTGGCACTGACCAGACGTCTGAAGATCCCACATTGCTCCCCACAAGGGTCCTGCAGCACCGCAGAGGGTGTCTGTGCAGTACTGGCCAGATGTCTGAAGATCCCACATTGCTGCCCACAAGGGTTCTGCAGCACCGCGGAGTGGAGGGCGTCCGTGCAGCACTGACCAGAGCCTGAAGATCCCAGAATGTTCCTCGCGAGGGTCCCGGCATCACCTGGCTCGTTAGCCAACATTAAATAATTATGTACATTCCCATCATCCCCCGCCAGCGTCCATCACAGACAATGATTGACAGACGAGGGCGTCCAGCGGGAGGCTCCGGGCCGGACGTCTCTGAAGGAGCTGGGACAGGTGTCAGTCATCTTTACATTCCCGGGCGCGGTGATGAGATGTGACGGCACGGAGAGGTTGTAGCCATAGAAGCCGTAGGGCGGGTGCAAGGAACAGTTTAGGGTTTCCCGAGCGAAAGGGAAAATGTTCCCAGATGTGGGAATCCCGTACAACATGGGGCTGGCGGTGACCGCTCCGGGGACGCCGTGACCCTTCAACATATCCAGTTTGTTGTGTCTGGAGATGCCAAATGTAGACAAGAAAGGCACGTCCACCATGAGAGGAGAAAGTATGTGCCCCCCTGGAGCCGCAGGCTTATCCAGTAGAGATCGGGTCTCAGGAGGCCGCTGGGCAGATTCTGTAGCAGAAGGGGGCGCTCATGTTGTGGAGGTACGTCTCTGCGCAGTGGAGGCTCCCGGCGGCAGGTGAACGTAGGCGGGGAACAAGATGGCGACAGGAGAGGGATGGAGGCCCCCACTGACGTGAGCGGAGAGACCAGAGCTGCCGCCTGTACAGAGAAAACATCATAACATTGAGATCATTCGACAGACAAAAACATTACAATATCACCATCATACCATCATCAATAACTATAGAGATCATACTGATCATAACATAATAATAATCATTAACAATAATCACCATATCAATATCCATCATCAATACTATAGAGATCATTACTGTCACATAAACAAGACAATAATCATCAATAACATATCACACAATAGGATCTCGACTCAAATATAGAATTCATCAATAATCAATATCATCATCAATAACTATAGAGATCATTACTGACATAATCAATAATCATGAACATTCACAATAACTATCACACAATAACTCGTCATTACGTAATTATAATAATGATGCTCAGCATGGATCATCTTCAAAAATCATCAGTCATAATAATCAATACCATCATCAATAACAAGTAATCATAGATCAATGGAAACGCTCAGCATCTTCACAGGCGAGGGAAACTCCGCTCACAAGGTCAAGCAGGGAATCGCTCACAACAGAACACCGCTCACAGAGAACTGTCAGGAGAACGCTCCGCTCACAAAGAATGTCAGCGAGGGAACCTCCGCTCACAGACGAGGGAACGCTCCGCTCCACCGACAGGCGAGGGAACGCTCCGCTCACAGCAAGGGAAGTCAGCGAGGGAACCTCCGCTCACAGGACGAGGAACGCTCCGCTCACAGCGAGGGAACGCTCCGCTCACAGGCGAGGGAACGCTCCGCTCACAGACGAGGGAACGCTCCGCTCACAGGCGGGAACCCCGACGGAGGAACTCGCTACACGAGGACTCCGCTCACAGGCGAGGGAACGCTCCGCTCACAGACGAGGGAACGCTCCGCTCACAAGGCGAGGGAACGCTCCGCTCACAGGCGAGGGAACGCTCCGCTCACAGCGAGGGAAACCTCCGCTCACAGGCGAGGGAACGCTCCGCTCACAGGCGAGGGAACGCTCCGCTCACAGGCGAGGGAACGCTCCGCTCACAGGCGAGGGAACGCTCCGCTCACAGGCGAGGGAACGCTCCGCTCACAGGCGAGGGAACGCTCCGCTCACAGACGAGGGAACGCTCCGCTCACAGACGAGGGAACGCTCCGCTCACAGCGAGGGAACCTCGCTCACAGCGGAGGAACGCTCCGCTCACAGCGAGGGAACGCTCCGCTCACAGGCGAGGGAACGCTCCGCTCACAGGCGAGGGAACGCTCCGCTCACAGGCGAGGGAACGCTCCGCTCACAGGCGAGGGAACGCTCCGCTCACAGGCGAGGAACCTCCGCTCACAGCGGGAACGCTCCGCTCACAGGCGAGGGAACGCTCCGCTCACAGGCGAGGGAACGCTCCGCTCACAGACGAGGGAACGCTCCGCTCACAGGCGAGGAACGCTCCGCTCACAGGCGAGGGAACGCTCGCTCACAGGCGAGGGAACGCTCCGCTCACAGGCGAGGGAACCTCCGCTCACAGGCGAGGGAACATCGCTCACAGAGGGAACGCTCCGCTCACAACGAGGGAACGCTCCGCTCACAGGCGAGGGAACCTCCGCTCACAGGCGAGGGAACGCTCCGCTCACAGCGAGGGAACGCTCCGCTCACAGGCGAGGGAACGCTCCGCTCACAGGCAGGGAACGCTCCGCTCACAGGCGAGGGAACCTCCGCTCACAGACGAGGGAACACTCCGCTCACAGCGAGGGAACGCTCCGCTCACAGGCGAGGGAACGCTCCGCTCACGAGCGAGGGAACGCTCCGCTCACAGACGAGGGAACGCTCCGCTCACAGACGAGGGAACGCTCCGCTCACAGCGAGGGAACGCTCCGCTCACAGGCGAGGGAACGCTCCGCTCACAGACGAGGGAACGCTCCGCTCACAGGCGAGGGAACGCTCCGCTCACAGACGAGGGAACGCTCCGCTCACAGGCGAGGGAACGCTAAACGCTCACAGCACAGGCGAGGGAACGCTCCGCTCACAGGCGAGGGAACGCTCCGCTCACAGGCGAGGGAACGCTCGCTCACAGCGAGGGAACGCTCGCTCACAGACGAGGGAACGCTCCGCTCACAGGCGAGGGAACGCTCCGCTCACAGGCGAGGGAACGCTCCGCTCACAGGCGAGGGAACGCTCCGCTCACAGACGAGGGAACGCTCCGCTCACAGACGAGGGAACGCTCCGCTCACAGCGAGGGAACCCTCCGCTCACAGGCGAGGGAACGCTCCGCTCACAGGCGAGGGAACCTCCGCTCACAGCGAGGGAACGCTCGCTCACAGGCGAGGGAACCTCCGCTCACAGGGAGGGAACGCTCCGCTCACAGGCGAGGGAACGCTCCGCTCACAGGCGAGGGAACCTCCGCTCACAGACGAGGGAACGCTCCGCTCACAGACGAGGGAACGCTCCGCTCACAGGCGAGGGAACGCTCCGCTCACAGGCGAGGGAACGCTCCGCTCACAGGCGAGGAAGCTCCGCTCACAGGCGAGGGAACGCTCCGCTCACAGGCGAGGGAACCCTCCGCTCACAGGCGAGGGAACGCTCCGCTCACAGGCGAGGGAACGCTCCGCTCACAGGCGAGGGAACGCTCCGCTCACAGGCGAGGGAACCCTCCGCTCACAGGCGAGGGAACGCTCCGCTCACAGGCGAGGGAACGCTCCGCTCACAGGGAGGGAACGCTCCGCTCACAGGCGAGGGAACGCTCCGCTCACAGGCGAGGGAACGCTCCGCTCACAGGCGAGGGAACGCTCCGCTCACAGGCGAGGGAACGCTCCGCTCACAGGCGAGGGAACGCTCCGCTCACAGGCGAGGGAACGCTCCGCTCACAGGCGAGGGAACACTCCGCTCACAGGTGAGGGAACGCTCCGCTCACAGGCGAGAGAACGCTCCGCTCACAGACGAGGGAACGCTCCGCTCACAGGCGAGGGAACACTCCGCTCACATACGAGGGAACGCTCCGCTCACAGGCGAGGGAACGCTCTGCTCACAGGCGAGGGAACGCTCTGCTCACAGGTGAGGGAACGCTCCGCTCACAGATGAATGTACTTTTTGTATTTTTTGTCTTTTCCACAATAAAAACACTAAACAAGGGTTTGTTATTTTATCGCCATATTGTAGGCTCTTTATTCATCATTCAGCATAGCCGGACCAGAGCTTATTGTTTTGAGACATGGGTGTATCTTGTATTTTTTTGTATTTTGGGGTACATACAACTTATTGGGGAGCTGCTCTGTGCTTTTTCTCTAGTTTACATTGTGCAGAATGAAATCTCTCTTTGTACAGTTAGTTACTCTGTAACTCATAGATTTGCAGCAGAACGTTCCCCAAACGGCACAGATTTATAGCAACTGATGTCTGACAAATCCCCCAGCAGCCGCCATAATACAGACTCCATGTTCCCCAAATCACCGACACCTCATAACACAGCGAGTGATCAGCCGCAACTGCAAGGACTCTTACCAGCTGTCTCTGCCCCAAAGGCCTTAAACTCTAAGGAAAGAGAAGATCTCCAGGGGTAATTCTCAAGAAGACCATCCAGAACGCCCCTAAAACACACAGGTCACATGATCAAAGTCATAGGGGTAGTATTATAGTAGTTATATTCTTGTATATAGGAGCAGTATTATAGTAGTTATATTCTTGTACATAGGGGCAGTATTATAGTAGTTATATTCTTGTATATAGGGGCAGTATTATAGTAGTTATATTCTTGTATATAGGGGCAGTATTATAGTAGTTATATACTTGTATATAGGGGCAGTATTATAGTAGTTATATTCTTGTATATAGGGGCAGTATTATAGTAGTTATATTCTTGTATATAGGGGCAGTATTATAGTAGTTATATTCTTGTATATAGGGGCAGTATTATAGTAGTTATATTCTTGTATATAGGAGCAGTATTATAGTAGTTATATTCTTGTATATAGGGGCAGTATTATAGTAGTTATATTCTTGTATATAGGAGCAGTATTATAGTAGTTATATTCTTGTACATAGGGGCAGTATTATAGTAGTTATATTCTTGTATATAGGGGCAGTATTATAGTAGTTATATTCTTGTATATAGGGGCAGTATTATAGTAGTTATATACTTGTATATAGGGCAGTATTATAGTAGTTATATTCTTGTATATAGGGGCAGTATTATAGTAGTTATATTCTTGTACATAGGAGCAGTATTATAGTAGTTATATTCTTGTATATAGGGCAGTATTATAGTAGTTATATTCTTGTATATAGGAGCAGTATTATAGTAGTTATATTCTTGTATATAGGGCAGTATTATAGTAGTTATATTCTTGTATATATGGGGCAGTATTATAGTAGTTATATTCTTGTATATAGGGGCAGTATTATAGTAGTTATATTCTTGTATATAGGGCAGTATTATAGTAGTTATATTCTTGTATATAGGGGCAGTATTATAGTAGTTATATTCTTGTATATAGGAGCAGTATTATAGTAGTTATATTCTTATACATAGGAGAGCAGTATTATAGTAGTTATATTCTTGTATATAGGGGCAGTATTCTAGCAGTTATATTCTTGTATATAGGGGCAGTATTATAGTAGTTATATTCTTATACATAGGGAGCAGTATTATAGTAGTTATATTCTTGTACATAGGAGCAGTATTATAGTAGTTATATTCTTGTACATAGGGCAGTATTATAGTAGTTATATTCTTGTATATAGGGGCAGTATTATAGTAGTTATATTCTTGTATATAGGGCAGATATATAGTAGTTATATTCTTGTACATAGGAGCGGTATTATAGTAGTTATATTCTATAATATTGTGGGCAGTATTATAGTAGTTATATTCTTGTATATAGAAGCAGTATTATAGTAGTTATATTCTTGTATATAGGAGCAGTATTATAGTAGTTATATTCTTGTACATAGGGACAGTATTATGGTAGTTATATTCTTGTATATAGGGGGCAGTATTATAGTAGTTATATTCTTGTATATAGGAGCAGTATTATAGTAGTTATATTCTTGTATATAGGGGCAGCATTATAGTAGTTATATTCTTGTACATAGGAGCAGTATTATAGTAGTTATATTCTTGTATATAGGGGCAGTATTATAGTAGTTATATTATTGTATATAGGGGCAGTATTATAGTAGTTATATTCTTGTATATAGGAGCAGTATTATAGTAGTTATATTCTTCTATATAGAGGCAGTATTATAGTAGTTATATTCTTGTACATAGGAGCAGTATTATAGTAGTTATATTCTTTATTTATGGGCAGTATTATAGTAGTTATATTCTTGTACATAGGAGCAGTATTATAGTAGTTATATTCTTGTACATAAGGGCAGTATTATAGTAGTTATATTCTTGTACATAGGGACAGTATTATGGTAGTTATATTCTTGTATATAGTGGCAGTATTATAGTAGTTATATTCTTGTACATAGGAGCAGTATTATAGTAGTTATATTCTTGTACATAAGGGCAGTATTATAGTAGTTATATTCTTGTACATAGGAGCAGTATTATAGTAGTTATATTCTTGTACATAGGAGCAGTATTATAGTAGTTATATTCTTGTACATAAGGGCAGTATTATAGTAGTTATATTCTTGTACATAGGGACAGTATTATGGTAGTTATATTCTTGTATATAGGGGGCAGTATTATAGTAGTTATATTCTTGTATATAGGGCAGCATTATAGTAGTTATATTCTTGTACATAGGAGCAGTATTATAGTAGTTATATTCTTGTACATAGGAGCAGTATTATAGTAGTTATATTCTTGTATATAGGAGCAGTATTATAGTAGTTATATTCTTGTATATAGGGGCAGTATTATAGTAGTTATATTCTTGTACATAGCGGCAGTATTATAGTAGTTATATTCTTGTATATAGGGGCAGTATTATAGTAGTTATATTCTTGTACATAGCGGCAGTATTATAGTAGTTATATTCTTGTACATAGGAGCAGTATTATAGTAGTTATATTCTTGTATATAGGGCAGTATTATAGTAGTTATATTCTTGTACATAGGGCAGTATTATAGTAGTTATATTCTTGTATATAGGGGCAGTATTATAGTAGTTATATTCTTGTACATAGCGGCAGTATTATAGTAGTTATATTCTTGTACATAGGAGCAGTATTATAGTAGTTATATTCTTGTATATAGGGCAGTATTATAGTAGTTATATTATTGTATATAGGGGCAGTATTATAGTAGTTATATTCTTGTATATAGGAGCAGTATTATAGTAGTTATATTCTTGTATATAGGGGCAGTATTATAGTAGTTATATACTTGTATATAGGAGCAGTATTATAGTAGTTATATTCTTCTATATAGAGGCAGTATTATAGTAGTTATATTCTTGTATATAGGGGCAGTATTATATAGTAGTTATATTCTTGTATATAGGAGCAGTATTATATAGTAGTTATATTCTTGTATATAGGGAGCAGTATTATAGTAGTTATATTATTGTACATAGGGGCAGTATTATAGTAGTTATATTCTTGTATATAGGGGCAGTATTATAGTAGTTATATTCTTGTACATAGGAGCAGTATTATAGTAGTTTATATACCTTGTATATAGGGCAGTATTATAGTAGTTATATTCTTGTATATAGGAGCAGTATTATAGTAGTTATATTCTTGTATATAGGGGCAGTATTATAGTAGTTATATTCTTGTACATAGGGGCAGTATTATAGTAGTTATATTCTTGTATATAGGGACAGTATTATAGTAGTTATATTCTTGTACATAGGAGCAATATTATAGTAGTTATATTCTTGTATATAGAGGCAGTATTATAGTAGTTATATTCTTGTATATAGGAGCAGTATTATAGTAGTAATATTCTTGTATATAGGAGCAGTATTATAGTAGTTATATTCTTGTACATGGGGCAGTATTATAGTAGTTATATTCTTGTATATAGGAGCAGTATTATAGTAGTTATATTCTTGTATATAGGAGCAGTATTATAGTAGTTATATTCTTGTATATAGGGGCAGTATTATAGTGTTATATTCTTTATATTTATGGGCAGTATTATAGTAGTTTATTCTTTATGTTGTGTCAGTATTATAGTTGTTATTACCTGTTCCTTCCTGGGTCTCTGAAGCCTTTTGCAAATGGATTTCGGTCAATCTTCAGCTTTGTTATCTGTGGATAAAATGACACTTTATAACCAGTAGTATGGCCATATATGGTTGTAGAATATCTGATGCACTGATGTGCTTTCTATTTTCCAGGTCTTCTGGGACTTGTTGTCCGCCGCTTATTCGACACAATGGCGCCCCCACCTGCTGGTTCTGATACGCCGTCACCGTGGTGAATTCGGTTTCTTTGAATGAGAACGTCTTCACCCCGTCCGCCGGTAACGACTGGATCTGAGAGAGGTTGAATCGCGAGTCCTGGACGATGACGTGGACCCGCGGCTTGTACTTGTGCATCGACTGTAGGATGATCTGCAAACACAAGACCGAAGTTACAACGGTCGATGCCTCGACACGACAGCCATCACCACCGCCGGCCATCATTGTAACGCATCATTGTGACGCTGCTGATTCCCTGCAAAATGAATTGATTCTACAGAGGAACAATGAAGCTGCACAGCGATCCCGCATTCACCTGCCACGCAAGCGATCCCGTGTTCCCCCGCCACGCACAGCGATCCCGTGTTCCCCCGCCACGCAGAGTGATCCCGCATTCCCCCGCCACGCACAGCGATCCCGCGTTCCCCCGCCACGCACAGCGATCCCGCGTTCCCCCGCCACGCACAGCGATCCCGCGTTCCCCCGCCACGCACAGTGATCCCGCGTTCCCCCGCACTCACAGTGATCCCGCGTTCCTCCGCCACGCACAGTGATCCCGCGTTCCCCTGCCACGCACAGTGATCCCGCGTTCCCCCGTTATGCACAGCGATCCCGCGTTCCCCGCCACGCACAGCGATCCCGCGTTCACTGCCACGCACAGCGATCCCGCGTTCACCGCTGCGCACAGCGATCCCGCGTTCCCGCCGCGCAGAGCGATCCCGCGTTCACCGCCACGCACAGCGATCCCCGTTCACCGCCACGCACAGCGATCCCACGTTCACTGCCACGCACAGCGATCCTGAGTTCCCCCCACGCACAGCGATCCCGCGTTCCCCCGCCACGCACAGCGATCCCGCGTTCCCACCACTGCACAGCGTCCCCCACCACGCACAGCGATCCAGCATTCCCGCCACGCACAGCGATCCCGCGTTTCCTCGCCACGCAGAGCGATCCCGCATTCCCCCGCCACGCACTGCGATCCCGCGTTCCCCCGTCACGCACACGGTCCCCCGCCATGCACAGCGATCCAGCGTTCCCCCAGCCATGCACAGCGATCCAGCATTCCCCCGCCACGCACAGCGATCCCGCGTTTCTCGCCACGCACAGCGATCCCGCATTCCCCCGCCACGCACAGCGATCCCCGCCACGCACAGCGATCCACGTTCCCCCGCCACGCACAGCGATCCCGCGTTTCCTCGCCACGCACAGCGATCCCGCGTTCCCGCCACCCACAGCGATCCTGCGTCCCCGCCACCACAGCGATCCCGCGTTCCCCCGCCACGCACAGCGATCCCGCGTTCCCCCGCTGCCATATATAGCGTCACGGGTGGAGGCTCCAGACTCGATGCCTCATTATATCACAGGAGAAGATCACGGATTTATTTTTCTTGAGATTAAGATCTGGGGTTTGGACCGGGATCAGATTCCTTTATTCTCCCAGAAGGAAATAACAAGAATCTGGAGCCGCGATGTAACGACTGTTATTAAATTAGCGCAGATTTGTCTGTTCTTTACACATCCGCTGTGAATACATCACTGAAAATGGAAATTAATTGCAGATTCTGATTGGTTTGCTTATGTTATAAAGGAGCGAAAGAAGTGCACCCCCATGTCACATGACCAAAAACATAACCCCCCTCCACCCCACAGATACATGACCTCAGACATACCCCCCTGCACCCCACAGATCACGTGACCTCAGACATAGCCCCCCTGCACCCCGCAAATCACGTGACCTCAGACTAGCCCCCTACACCCCACAGATCACACGACCTCAGACATAGCCCCCCTGCACCCCACAGATCAACGACCTCAGACATAGCCCCCTGCACCCCACAGATCACACGACTTTGCGCCTGACTCCTGCGCAGCGGGTGGAGTCTGACACCTATGAACGCAGGGTGTCCCGAGTGTTTCTGGGTGTCACTTGATGTGGTGATGTGCGGGTGTCGTGCTGGACGGGGTCACACTGGGCATCCAGGGACTGGAGTAATGTGCTGTGACCAATGACACATCTGTTGCTACCAAATGGAGGAATTTCAGGACTGTGGAGCAAACGGCAAAGAAGATGAATGTGGCCCCCGCACCTCGCTGGAGGTCGTCATTACCAGGACAGGGATTACAACAAATTATTAAACAACATGTAACAATACCGATGAATGAAGTGATGAAACAGAGCCGGCATGGGATCGTAATATATCATGTCAGACTGCTGTAATTACCTTCTATGGTAGAGACACTGACCGGGTGATCAGGGAAACACAGTACATATAGAAGATCTTGACTTCAGCAAAGCATTTCACTAAGTATCTCATATTATCCTTATTGAAGAAATGACAAAGTGTGGAATACACAAGGCAAATGTTAGGTGGATCCATAACCGGCTCAGTGATCAGAGCAAGGGAGTGGTCATAAATGGCTGCACATCCAGGTGGAGAAAGTCTCCAGCGGGGGCCACAGGGCTCTGTCCTGGGCCCTGATGCTGTTCAAAATCTTTATCAATGATATAGATGAAGGAATTGGGGGAAAACTGATTAAATTTGCTGATAACACAAAGCTCGGAGAGATCACTAATACTAGTGAAGAGAGAGAGGATCCAAAAAGATCCAAAGAATCTGGAACAGTGGAAGCAACTAACAGAATGGGAGGAATAGGGCGAAGCTACAGTACGTGTGATAAAGACGTGTGTATACTAATTACAGTGTATATAGGGTGACATGTTATGTATATACTGTACAGTGTATATAGGGTGACATTTATAGTATACTGTACAGTGTATAGGGTGACGTTATAAGTATACTGTACAGTGTATATAGGGTGACATGTTATGTATATACTGTACAGTGTATATAGGGTGACATGTTATGTATATACTGTACAGTGTATATAGGGAGACATATTATATGTGTATTGTACAGTGTATATAGGGTGACATGTTATGTATATACTGTACAGTCTATATAGGGTGACATGTTATACGTATACTGTACAGTCTATATAGGGTGACATGTTATGTATATACTGTACAGTCTATATAGGTGACATGTTATATGTATACTGTACAGTGTATATGGGTGACATGTTATGTATATACTGTACAGTCTATATAGGGTGACATGTTATACGTATACTGTACAGTGTATATAGGGTGACATGTTATGTATATACTGTACAGTGTTATAGGGTGACATGTATGTATATACTGTACAGTGTTATAGGGGACATGTTATTATTACTGTACAGTGTATATAGGGTGACTGTTAGTATATACTAATTCAGTGTATATAGGGTGACATGTTATGTATATACTGTACAGTGTATATAGGGTGACATATTATATGTATTGTACAGTGTATATAGGTGACATGTTATGTATATACTGTACATGTGTATAGGTGACATGTTATGTATATACTGTCCTCTCATTACCTGTAGTACTGGAGGCTCCTCTGTCCTCCACTCATTACCTGTAGTACTGGAGGCTCCTCTGTCCTGCACTCATTACCTGTAGTACTGGAGGCTCCTCTGTCCTCCACTCATTACCTGTAGTACTGGAGGCTCCCTGTCCTCCACTCATCACCTGTAGTACTGGAGGCTCCTCTGTCCTCCACTCATTACTGAGTACGGGAGGCTCCTCTGTCCTCCACTCATTACCTGGAGTACTGGAGGCTCCTCTGTCCTCCTCTCATTACCTGTAGTACTGGAGGCTCCTCTGTCCTCCACTCATTACCTGTAGTACTGAGGCTCTCTGTCCCTCTCATTACCTGTAGTACTGGAGGCTCCTCTGTCCTCCTCTCATTACCTGTAGTACTGGAGGCTCCTCTGTCCTCCTCTCATTACCTGTAATACTGGAGGCTCCTCTGTCCTCCATTCATTACCTGTAGTACTGGAGGCTCCTCTGTCCTCCACTCATTACCTGTAGTACTGGAGGCTCCTCTGTCCTCCACTCATTACCTGTAGTACTGGAGGCTCCTCTGTCCTCCACTCATTACCTGTAGTACTGGAGGCTCCTCTGTCCTCCACTCATTACCTGTAGTACTGGAGGCTCCTCTGTCCTCCTCTCATTACCTGTAGTACTGGAGGCTCCTCTGTCCTCCACTCATTACCTGTAGTACTGGAGGCTCCTCTGTCCTCCGCTCATTACCTGTAGTACTGGAGGCTCCTCTGTCCTCCACTCATTACCTGTAGTACTGGAGGCTCCTCTGTCCTCCACTCATTACCTGTAGTACTGGAGGCTCCTCTGTCCTCTACTCATTACTTGTAGTACTGGAGGCTCCTCTGTCCTCCACTCATTACCTGTAGTACTGGAGGCTCCTCTGTCCTCCACTCATTACCTGTAGTACTGGAGGCTCCTCTATCCTCCACTCATTACCTGCATGGAGAATGGGCCAAAATACCAGCACCAGTGTGTGCCAACCTTGTGAAAACTTAGAGGAAACATTTCACCTCTGTCACTGACAACAAAGGAGATAGAACAAAGGATTGAGCGGAACGTCTGTTATTCACCAAATACTTATTCTCCACCAAAATATGAAAAAAAATTCTTTCTAGATCAGACAATGCGATTTTCAGGATTAGTTTTCTCCTTTTGTCTCATAGTTGAGGTCACCTATGGTGTCAATTACAGGCCGACCTCATCTGATAAGTGGCAGAACGCGCACAATTGGTGGCTAAATAAATACTTTTTTCCCACTGAGAAGATAGATAGATAGATAGATAGATAGATAGATAGATAGATAGATAGATAGATAGATAGATAGATAGATAGATAGATAGGGTAAGTCCTGCGCGGCTCCACACCTACATGTCCTTTGTCGTCCATCTCGTTGTTGGTGAGTTTGACGCGGTCGAAGCTGATGATCTGTCTCATCCAGGTCTCTCCGGAGCAGGGGGAGTCCGGGTGCACGTACAGTCTGGGGGAGATGCAGGAATGGTCCGTGTTTCCAGCCACCATCCACTGCGAGCTGTGATAGACTATCGTAAAACAGTAACACAAGACTGATCTGCGGGTGTGGCTAACATAAGTAAGCACAGGCTGATCTGCGGGGGTGTGGCTAACATAAGTAACACAGGGCTGATCTGCGGGGGTGTGGCTAACATAAGTAGCACAGGGCTGATCTGTGGGGGTGTGGCTACATAGTAAGCAAGGCTGATCTGTGGGGTGGCTACATATAAGACAGGCTGATTCGGGTGGCTAACATAAGCTGATGCTGATTGTGAAGGCAATAAACTCATTTTTACTATCAGACAGTTCTGAAGAATGAGGCCCAATAAGTGTCATCCTGTACAGACCCCACAATGGGACAGAGGGGCGGTTATGATGGCCCACCCTACACACCTGACCCCCGAGCTGCACACATAATACAACACTGTTACCTGTAGCGCTTGGAGTCGACCGGAACCACATCCATTGCGATGTAATACTGCTGAGTGGGGTCCAGACCCTTCACTTTGATCCGCACAGAGGGGAACATCCGCCTGAATGGTGAAATACATGAGGGGGGGGGGGTTACAGGCCAAAAGCAGGAGCATCAATATAAATAGAAACTATACTTTAGAGAGAAAAGTATGTGCCCCCCCCACATCCACCTCCGAGGGCTTCTCTGTCTTCATTTACATCTGCAGACATTAACACAATGTCGCTCCCTGGGTGAAATAAGTATTGAACACATCACCAAGTTTCTAAGTGAATATATTTCTAAAGGTGCTAATGACATGAATTTCTCACCAGATGTCATTAACAACCCATCCAATCCACACAGGCAAAGAAATCACCATAGATGACCATAAATGATGTGTAATAATGAGAAATGACACAGGGAAAAGTTTTGAACACATGAAGAAAAAGAGGTGGAGAAGTCCCTGGAAAGTCCTGACACCGGCTGAAATCTGTCAGTATTTAGTATTTAAAAAAATAAATTCAGCTCGTTCAACTCATGGCCATTAAAAAGGCGTCTCATTACCAAGGAGCCACACAAGAAACATCTCAAGATGGGTAAAACCAGTGAGCCGTCTCAAGCTCTTCACAACCTTATTGTCGGTTACAGAAGGAATTCTAATCTACTGGATCTTCGAGTGAGCTCTGTTAGGGCCATAATCCAGAAGTGGAAAGGACATAATTCACCATAAACTGGTCACGACCATGAGTAACCGGCAAGATATCACACAGAGTGAAAAGAATCCTCAGAAGAGTCCAAGAGCCGAGGACACCTGACCCTGCCGCCCGCTGGTGTCTCCATACAGTCTGTGCCCGTTCTGTGCCGGTAGATCTGCTCCGGGCACACGGGGGTCAGTGACTCCCTGCCTGTTAGTTCTGTACATTGTAAAAAACATTGTCCTGGATCACCCCTTCAAGACCTCGGAACTATATTGTTCTCCATATATTAGCGGTGCTGTCATTATCACCTCTCACCTCCCGGCTTTAGTGATGATCATCTCGGTCCCGATCTGGTGGAATCTCCTCCACAGATCTCCTCCCTGCAGATCCACCTGGACGACGCTTTCCTTGCTGGGCGCTGGGTCTGGAGATGGCGGCACCGCCGATTTGGGTCTTTTCTCTACTGGGATGAAAGTAATATTGAGATGTCACTAGCACTAAGGATCAGAGGAGTGAGTGTGAGGGGTGAGTGTGAGGAGTGAGTGTGAGGAGTGAGTGTGAGGGTGAGAGTGAAGAGTGAGAGTGAAGAGTGAGGAGTAAGTGTGAGGGGTGAGTGTGAGGAGTGAGTGTGAGAGGTGAGAGTGAGGAGCGAGTGAGATGGATGAGTGTGAGGAGTGAGTGTGAGGGATGAGTGTGAGGAGTGAGAGTGAGGAGTGAGTGTGAGGAGTGAGAGCGAAGAGTAAGAGTGAGGAGTAAGTGTGAGGGTGAGTGTGAGGAGTGAGTGTGAGGGTGAGAGTGAGGAGCGAGTGTGAGGGATGAGTGTGAGGAGAGAGTGTGAGGATGAGTGTGAGGAGTGAGAGTGAGGAGTGAGTGTGAGGAGTGAGTGTGAGGAGTGAGTGTGAGTGATGAGTGTGAGGGGTGAGAGTGAGGGATGAGTGTGAGGAGTGAGTGTGAGGGATGAGTGTGAGAGTGAGGAGTGAGAGTGAGGGATGAGTGTGAGGGGTGAGAGTGAGGTGTGAGTGTGAGGGAGAGTGTGAGGAGTGAGTGTGAGGAGTGAGTGTGAGGGATGAGTGTGAGGAGTGAGTGTGAGGGATGAGTGTGAGGAGTGAGTGTGAGGGATGAGTGTGAGGGATGAATGTGAGGAGTGAGCAGTGAGAGTGAGGGGTGAGAGTGAGTGTGAGAGGTGAGAGTGAGGAATGAGTGTGAGGGATGAGTGTGAGGAGTGAGTGTGAGGGGTGAGAGTGAGGGGTGAGAGTGAGAGTGAGCAGTGAGAGTGAGGGATGAGTGTGAGGAGTGAGTGTGAGGAGTGAGTGTGAGGGGGAGTGTGAGGAATGAGTGTGAGGGATGAGTGTGAGGAGTGAGAGTGAGGAGTGAGTGTGAGGATGAGTGTGAGGAGTGAGTGTGAGGGATGAGTGTGAGGAGTGAGTGTGAGGGATGAGTGTGAGGGATGAGTGTGAGGGATGAGTGTGAGGAGTGAGCAGTGAGAGTGAGGGGTGAAAGTGAGGGGTGAGAGTGAGGAATGAGTGTGAGGAATGAGTGTGAGGAGTGAGTGTGAGGAGTGAGAGTGAGGGGTGAGAGTGAGGGATGAGTGTGAGGAGTGAGTGTGAGGAGTGAGTGTGAGGAGTGAGTGTGAGGGATGAGTGTGATGGATGAGTGTGAGGGATGAGTCTGGAGTGAGTGTGAGGAGAATGAGGAATGAGTGTGAGGGATGAGTGTGTGGGATGAGTGTGAGTTGAGTGTGAGGAGTGAGTGTGAGGAGTGAGTGTGAGGGGCAAAAGTGAGCAGTGAGTGTGAGAGATGAGTGTGAACGGCGAGTGTGAGGGATGAGTGTGAACGGCGAGTGTGAGGGATGAGTGTGAGAGGCAATTGTGAGTGGCGAGTGTGAGCGATGAGTTTGAGTGGCAATTGTGAGGGATGAATGTGAGGGGCGAGTGTTAGCAGGAAGTGTGAGAGGTGAGTGTGAGGGGTGAGTGTGAGCAGCAAATGTGAAGCGTGAGTGTGAGGGGTGAATGTCAGGTGCAAGTATGAGCAGCAAGTGTGAAGGGCGAGTGTGAGCAATGAGTGTGAGTGGTGAATGTGAATGGCAAGTGTGAGACGAGTGGTGAATGTCAGGGGAAAGGGTGAATGATGATTATGAGGGGTGAGTGTCAGCAATGAGTGTGAGTGGTGAGTGTGAGGGGCAAGTGTGAGGGATGAATGTGAGGGGCGAGAGTTAGCAGCAAATGTGAGGAGTGAGTGTGAGCAGTGAGTGTGAATGGCGAGTGTGAGAGGTGAATGTGAGGGGCGAGTGTGAGCAGTATTTCCAGGGGTCATCAGATGAGAAGCCATCATACAGCATTATAATCCTGACGCCTCGCTCACACATGCGCACCACAACAAACATAACTTTTTTGTCCGTTTTAAAACAATTGATTTCTGCAGGATCCATTTTTTTACATTGGAATCTATGGAGAAGGGATCCAGTAACTGATCACTATTTATCCTATATCTGAAACTGATCTAGTGACAAAAAGTCAGATTCTTTACAAATGACAGAAAAACTAAATAGTGATGAGTTACCGGATCTGTTCTCCATAGACTCCAATGTTACAAAACCGGATCCTGCAGGAATCAGGACATGAAAGTTGTGTTTGCAGAATGGATTGTGCTGGATCCGATCTACCGGACGATCACTGCACGTGAATTGGACTAAACCTGTCAATGGGTGCGAGACAATAAGGGACGCCGCGCGGTCTGATTTCTACACATAGATTCCCATTCTGTAGCACAGAACACTGTGATACAATAATAAATAACTGCTGAGAGAAAAACACATCGGAGGCTGGAGAATAATCCTCCGCACACGGCGGCCGCCATCAGCCAAATCACATTATAGGCAGATGTGAGTGATTCCCGGTGTGGGAGCATCCCGTTACTTCCGGCTACATGCACATATATAAAGGAATAAATAAAAGAATTAAAAAATGCAGTAAAAAGTCAGCAAAAAAGCAGCAAAAATGCAGCAATAAACATCAAAAAGGCAGGAAAAAAGCAGCAAAAAACGTATAAAAATGCAGCAAAAAGGCAGGAAAAATGCAGCATAAAAGCATTAAATAGGCAGGAAAAATGGAGCAAAAAAGCATAAAAAATGCAGCAAGAAACGCATACAAATGCAGCAAAAAGGCATAAATAATGCAGCAAAAAAGCAGCAAAAAATGCAGCAAAAAAAGCATTAAAAAAAGGCAGGAAAATTCACCAAAAAAGGATAACTAATGCAGCAAAAAAGCAGCATAAAAATACAGCAAAAATGCAGCAAAACAAAATATAAAAAATGCAGCAAAAATTCAGCAAAAAAAGCTTCAAAAGTTCTGCAAAAAACATCAGAAAAGGCAGGAAATAAGCAGCAAAAAAAGCATAAAAATGCAACAAAAAGCAACAAAATTGCAGTAAAAAAAAAAAAGGATTAAAGAGGCAGGAAAAAAGAAGCAAAATTCCATCAATAAGGCAGGAAAAATGCAGCTAAAAAGCATAAATAATGCTGCAATGAATCATAAAACGCAACATCAGACAGGCAGCAAAAAAGCATTATAAAACAGTAAAAAAAGCATCACAAATGCAGCAAAAAAGAACTGAAGATGGAGGAAAAATGCAGCATTCAACAAAAAAAGCATTAAGAATTCAGCAAAAAGCATAAAAAAGGCAGCAAAAAAGCAAAAAAGCATCAAGAAGAATTTAAAAAAAATACAGCAAAAAAGGATAAAAACGCATCATCAGAAAGGCAGTAAAACCTATTTTTGCAGGGGTTTTTTTGCAGAAAAAATGTGCAAAAAGCAACATATTTTAATATAAACAAGTAATATATTATTAGTATTATTATAAGAGGCTTATTATTATTTTCTAGTATTTAGGACATGATTTTCTATCAGATCTCACCCTACACTCAGCTAATCCCGTATTATTAGTGTTATTATTACATTATCATTCTGCAGTATTTCACTATGACATCACACGCGCCTTTGTTCTATTATTCTTGTATTTGTATCAGGTGTAAATCTCGTGTTATGATCATAGGATGAAGACATTACAATCTCCCAGATCTCGTTATAAATTATGAATCAATTATTAGGACAATGGGACGGTCTAATCCGCTGCCGCCGCCATCATGTGGGATTAGGAGCCTTTAGCCTTATGACTATATAATATATTGGGGTCATTATATGGTATTATGAAGCTACAGAATTGCAGGATATTATCATCTTTCGGGCCATTATATATAATTACAGGCATTAGAGATAATTCACCTGATTAGAGGATGTCGTTATGCGGCAGAATTACCTTATAATACTTCAGCTTGTATTATATAGAAATATATAGAAGCAAAGAATGTTATCATCAACCTGGAGATTATAGGAACGTTCTGTCCGATATCAGAAAACATCAGCACAAAGGTGTCATGATTTACTGTTATAAAGACGATTATGTGAATATATAACATTAATGTAGAAGGTAACGACAGGTGAGAAATATAATATTATTATAGACTGTAATAATACACCGAGAGCGAGTGAGAACATTATAATATAAACTTAGGTTATTATTCTCTATTATAATTGCACAGTTCAATAAAGTGTTTCTAGATTAATATTCTGTTATGATAAAGTAAAATAAATAAATAATATATGTATAATAAATATAAAAATATAATAAAGTGTACATATAATAAAGTGTATATATTATATATATAATAATAATATATATATATATATATATATATATATATATATATATATATATATATATAAATATATAATATATAAGTATATATATACTATATATACAAAAGGGTACATAATATATATAATAAATAATAATACATATGAACTAAAGTGTATACATAATAAAGTGTATATATTATATATATAATAAATAATAATAAAATATATATAATAAATATAAGTATATATATATTACGTATATATAAAAAATAGAAATAATATATATCATAAATAATAATAAATAGTATAAGTGTATATATAATAATAATAATAATAATAAATAATATATAATAAATATATTATAAAGTATATATATAATTGATAATAAATCATAATTAATAATATGTATAATATATAATAGAGTGAATATATAATAAATAATATATACTAAATATATCATAAAGTGTATATATAATAATAAATTAAATATATATATATAATAAACATATATAGTAAACTATACATAATATATAATAAATAATACATATATATAATATAACTATATCATAAAGTGTACATATAATATATAATTAATAATAATAAATACTATAAATAATAAATATAAATATATCAGAAAGCATATGTATAATATATATATTAAAGTGTGATCTGGTTGTATAATAAAATGACAGTGTAATAAACTATAATACATCATTATGATATATTATAATTATCATAATTAGTATTAAAAGTACTATTATGATTATTATTATTTCAATACACCTTAAGTGTAATATACGGTATTTGCAATATATGTTTCTTGGATTTATAGTAAGATTGTGTTTCACACGTTGCTTTTTAGCTGTTTTATTCTTCAGTAAAAAGCTGTTTCCACAGAGCTGGTTTTGCTGCGTTTTTGCTGCTTTTATTGCTGCGTTTTGCTGTGTTTTTGCCTTTCATTTGTCTCTACTTCAGGCTTAGTAACGCTCGTGTCATTCACCACAGAAGCAGCAGACAATGCAGTTTGTTTTTGCAGTTAGGTTTTTGCACTTTCATTACAATCTGGAATAAAAAGCAAAGTGACCGGAGATTTGTAACATCTCAGCATTTGTGCTGGTGCTGGAAGAAGCAGCGTTTAGGCTCTGTTCACACAGGTCAGGTTTTGCTGCCTTTTTGAGGTCAGACTTTGCCTTGGTTTGATGATAATATAGTCCTGTGTTTTTAAAGAATGAGCGTCACTTCTTTTCTGTGTTTTTGCTATAGTTTCTATTGCAAACCCTGTGGTGCTTCCACTTTCTGCAGAGAAATAAAACCAATGTGTGGACACAGCTTATCCCGGAGTCTCATAGGTTTTGATGTTAACCAAAAACACAGGATTAGATTTGCAAACATTTACATAAAACCTAGGTAAAAACGTACTGTGTGAACACAGCCATAATCGGCTTAAAATGAATGAAAAAACACGTGTGAACACAGACTTATTTACTACCATAATATCTTAAAGGCCTCATTACACGTAGCGATATCGCTAACGATATCACCGCAACGTCACAGGTGTTGTGACATTGTGGCGACCTCGCCAGCGATATCAGTGTGATCGTTACGGAATGGCGTGAACCTATTTCTTCATCGTCAGTCTCCCGCTGGGCATGTTGCATGCTGCATCGGTGTGTGTGACAGGGAAAACGACCAATGATCTCCATGATACACCCAATGACATTGACAGATCGCAATGACCGTCAGGGTTGCCGCATCGGTGAGTAGATCTGCCTGTGTGGCCTCTCACCAGCGATCACTTAGCGACATTCCAGCAATCCCTGCCAGGTCGTATCATTGTCAGGATCGCTGGTGCGTCGCTACGTGTAACGGGGCCTTAACTCTGCTGCCCGACTAATCCACCTCTCTCCTCGCTACTCCTGTGTTTCTCCTCTCTGCAAATCCTCCACTGGCTCCCAATTCACTAACATTGACTTACAAAGGCCAGGGTCACACATAAAATCTGTTTTTGACTTAAATCCGTTTTTGGAATAATTTTGGACTTTTTTTTCAAAGTCCAAAAACGGATATGCATTAACGCATGTGTGTGCGTTTTTTATAAAAATGCATGCATTTTTGTGCTGCATCCTGAAAAACACTGCTAGCAGCTTTTAGGGGAAAAGTAAAAAAATGCATGCGTTTTTTAACAAGGGGCCCTATAGGAGACGCATGCATTAACGCATGCGTTTTTGTATACTTTTTTTGAGAAAAAATGACTAAATACAAAAAATTCCTAAAAACGTCCAGGACCCCAGGGGACACTATTGGCACCCTTAGAAAAACGGATCCAGTTTTCTAAGGGCTTAAAAAAGCGGATTGGGATGTGTAACCCTGGCCAAAGCCGTCTACAATCTGTCCCCCCCCATATATATCTCTGAACTAATCTCCCGACATCATCCAACTCGTAATTTCTATCCTCCCAAGATCTCCTCCTCTCCTCCACACTTGTACGTTCCTCATCTAACCGCCTGCAAGACTTCGCCCGAGCATCCCCGTTCTCTGGAATTCTACACCTCAAAACTCCGTCGTCCCAACCCACAGAATTTTCAAGGAACTGAAACCCATCTCTTCAGAACAGACTACAGCCTGAAATGACCACAGTGCCACCTCACCACCATGGACCCGGCGCTCCCACACTGGACCTGGCACTCCACCACCACTGGACCCGGCGCTCCATCACTACTAGGACCCGGCGCTCCACCACCACTGGACCCGGCGCTCCACCACCACGGGTCCCGGCGCTCCACCACCATGGCCCCAGCACCCCACCACTACTGGACCCTGCGCATCCACCACCACTGGACCCAGCGCTCCACCACCACTGGACCCGGTGCCCACCACCACTGGACCCAGCGCTCCACCACCACTGACCCGGCGCTCCACCACCACTGGACCCGGTCACCCACCACCACTGACCCAGCGCTCCACCACCACTGTAACCCCGGCACGCTCCACCACCACTGGACCCGTGCACCCCACCACCAATGGACCCGGCACCCACCACCACTGGACCACCGCCCTCCCACCACTGGTCCCGCGCGTCCACCACCACTGGACCCGGCACCCCCACACCACTGGACCCGGCACCCCACCATATACTGGACCTGCGCACCACCACCACTGGACCC
The DNA here is from genome assembly GCA_033576535.1 of Allobates femoralis. Classification (NCBI taxonomy): domain Eukaryota; kingdom Metazoa; phylum Chordata; class Amphibia; order Anura; family Aromobatidae; genus Allobates; species Allobates femoralis. The sequence continues at coordinate 181,591,046 of JARQOC010000008.1, forward strand.
AGCGCTCCACCACCACTGGACCCGGCACCCCACCACCACTGGACCCGGCACCCCACCACCACTGGACCCGGCACTCCACCACCACTGTACCCGGCGCTCCACCACCACTGGACCCAGCGCTCCACCACTGGAGCCGGCACCCCACCACCACACTGGACCCGGCGCTCCACCACCACTGGACCCGGCGCTCCACCACCACTGGACCCGGCGCTCCACCACCACTGGACCCGGCGCTCCACCACCATTGGACCTGCCGCTCCACCACCACTGGACCCAGCGCTCCACCACCACTGGACCCAGCGCTCCACCACCACTGGACCCAGCGCTCCACCACCACTGGACCCGGCGCTCCACCACCATTGGACCTGCCGCTCCACCACCATCTGACCTGGTGCCCCACCACCAATGGACCAGGCGCTCTACCACCATCTGACCCGGTGCCCCACCACCAATGGACCAGGCGCTCCACCACCATCTGAGCCGGTGCCCCACCACCAATGGACCCGGCTCTCCACCACCATCAGAGCAGACCCAACCTACTGTCTCTCTCCCCATTGCCCTGTAGAATGTAAGCCGGCAAGGGCAGGGTCCTCTCTCCCCTCTATCAGTCTGTCACTGTTAGTTTGTTCATTATATTTTTAACTTGTTTGTATGAAACCCTTTCTCATGTACAGACCATGGAATCAATGTGCGCTGTAAATAAATAATAATGAAATGACAGTATAATATACCATTAATGGATAGAATAGATATACAGTCTAATACACCAGGTGTGTACAATATTATTTAATTGCACTGATATGTGATGGGTTTTATACATTGGATATTATATATAATTTATTATATTTTTGTTGCCATCACAATGTATCATAACTACAAGATTATTGTGTTGTTTCTCCCACTGAGAACAGTCAATCTTGTGTCATTCTGGGATGTTATATTCCACCTGGAGTATAACTCTAATAAGATCTGTTATCATATTATACACCAGAAAATACAAGTGTTATCTTGTATCATTATAGAATGTTATAATACTGGAGTTTATAGACTGAGTAATTCTATTATTATCTGTTATTATACAGTATAAATAGTGTTATATCGTATCATTATGGGATGTTATAATACTGGAGTTCATATACTGAATAGTTCTATTATTATCTGTTATTATACACTATAAATAGTGTTATATCGTATCATTATAGAATGTTATAATCCACCTGGAGTTTATAGCAATAGTTATTTGCACTAGTATAGAATATTATAATAAATCAGAATATATATCTACTCGTATCATTATGTCAATACGGTTTTTGTATATTTAAAGAAAGATTACCTGATAAGGTGAGGTAGTTATATCTAAATGTTTTAAAGACGTATGACTACCACTTAGGGAATAATTTTAAAAGAATTTATTTATTAATCTCGTTTAAAAAAAATGGTCTAGCCAGCACAGGTGAGACAGTATATGTACAATACATGAAGGAGGCACACTTAGGTGAGTATCCTGTCTATCCCTAATCTGCAACAACTGCCTATCATGGAGTAACACCTTAAGTTTCGGGTGGCCCACTCCTCGTGGCTTACCCTATGATACCCTAAATATCTGGTTATCATACATATGATGGTATCTATAAGTCACACAGGGAATATTATGGTATAAGGTAACAATTAGGACTGTCTGAATCAGGGAATGATTAACTCAGCGATGATGTGGAGTCCTCTGATTCTCACAGTATTCCGTGTGCCAAGAATTCATCCAGTGAGAAGTTCACCCATTGTCCTTGTCCTAAACGCGTTTCACTCATATAGGTATCATGAGGCTCATCACAGATCTTATTTGGATAGAGTTCACAATTAATTTGCCGTGTCGATTTCTCAGGAGGACACAACGTGATCTGGATAGAATCTCATAATCTCCATTATTAAGAAACGTCCCCAAGAATGGGGATCACTGGGGTGTGTATATCCAGCCTGGACACTTCACCTGGGAACCAGACTACATAGAGTTATTGTATCTTCATGGGGGGCTAATACAGCCTGAAGTGATTCCTCCTCTGGTCATCTGCTCCTAAGTGACACTGCAATCCTACATATCACCAGGGTTTTTGTAGCACCAAGTGTCTGAGACCTGAACACAAGGGCTGGACTTCAACCACTGTGTATCCTGTATCCAGGGGTCTGTGAATACACCCCAGTGATCCCCATTCTGGGACGTTTCTTAATATGAGATACTATGAGATACGGTTTTTGTCAATAATCCATCCAAAAACTATCAAAGAAAACTGAGGCAACGATTTCCATAGGAAACAATGTAAAATCACACATTCTATAGAGAATAAAGATAGCAGTTAGTGCTGGAAATACTCAGAAATGACTGTAAAATGAATAAGAAAAACTAATGTAAAGAATAAATAAAGCCATACCTCTGGTTTTCATTGACATCAGTTATCATCGGTTTCAGTTTTCGACAGTATATCGCTGATAATATTCCAATAAAGAACGGTGACCCACGTGATTTCCCTTCCAAAATACAGTAAGTGCACCCCTCCTCACCCTCTCTCACCCTCTCTCCTCTCTCCCCTCTCTCTCCTCTCTCACCCCCTCTCTCCCTCTCACCCCTCTCTCTCTCCTCACCCCTCTCTCCTCTCTCTCCTCTCTCACCCTCCTCACCGTCCTCCATACACCAAAAGAGCGTTATACAAATAAAATACCACATTAAATGTGTATTTATTCTTTACTTCAGTCTTTCATATCTCTTACAGCCATTTCCTCGTGATTCTAGTTTACCGCTATCTTATTCACTATACAATGTGTTTCTCGAGGTATTCTGCAGTGTGTAAAACAAATTCATTGATTTTACATTGTTTCCTATGGAAATCGCTGCCTTGGTTTTCATCATAGTTTCGGACTAATTATCGACAAAAATCAGGGTGACACTGTATAGTGTAATACACCCGTGTGTACAGTGTTATTATATTGTACTGATTATGATGGTTTTATACATTAGATATTATACATCATTATTATATTTTTGTTACCATTAAAAGGTGTCTAATTACAAGATTATTAATCGAGAGCAATTAATCTTGCATAATTATGGGATGTTATATTCCACTTGGAGTTTATAAACTGAGTAAAGGCCCTTTCACATCAGCGTTTTTTTAAATTCGCGCCAGATGCGTGAAAAAAACCGCATCTTGCCGCGATTACGCATACGCTGCACTTGCGGCATGGTTGCGGCGGGGTTGCGTAAACACCATACAAGGTATATAGGCGACTTGCGCAGGTGCGCAAGTGCGGTTTTGGCACTTGCGGAAGTGCGCCGCGAAAAAAAATGCTGTCAGCCGCGGTTTTTTTCGCGGCCGCACCTGCCGCAAGTGCCAAAACCGCACTTGCTGCAAGTCCCCTATACCTTGTATGGCGTTTACCGCAACCGTGCTGCAAGTGCACCCGTATGCGTAATCGCGCAGATGCGGTTTTTTCACCGCATCTGCCGCGATTTCAAAAAACCTGATGTAAAGGGCCCTAATTCTATTATTATACACTATAAATATTGTTATCTTGCATCATTAGAGAATGTTATAATACACCTGGAGTTTATATACTGAGTAATTCTATTTACGTATATGATATTATACACTTGTTATTATACACTATAATATAGTGTTATCTTATATCAATATAGAATGTTATAATACTGGAGTTTATGGACTGAGTAACTTTATTAATATCTGTTAATATACAGTATAATATATGTTATCTTGTATCATTATAGAATGTTATAATACTGGAGTTTATGGACTGAGTAACTCTATTAATATCTGTTATTATACAGTAAATATAGTGTTATCATGTATTATTATAGAATGTTATAATACTGGAGTTTATGGACTGAGTAATTCTATTAATATCTGTTATTATACAATATAATATAGTGTTATCTTGTATCATTATAGAATGTTATAATACTGGAGTTTATGGACTGAGTAACTCTATTAATATCTGTTATTATACAGTATAATATAGTGTTATCATGTATTATTATAGAATGTTATAATACTGGAGTTTATGGACTGAGTAACTCTATTAATATCTGTTATTATACAATATAATATAGTGTTATCTTGTATCATTATAGAATGTTATAATACTGGAGTTTATGGACTAAGTAACTCTATTAATATCTGTTATTATACAGTATAATATAGTGTTATCATGTATTATTATAGAATGTTATAATCCACCTGGAGTTTATAGACCAAGTAATTATTTTAATAAATGTTATAAATACTAATACTACTACTACTACTAAGTAATTATATTAATAAATGTTATAAATAATACTAATTCTACTACTAAGTAATTATATTAACAAATGTTATAAATACTACTACTACTACTACTAATAATAATAATAAATTATGCACTAGAAATACATAGTGTTGTCTTGTATCATTATGAATGTAATATTCCACTGGAGTTTATAGTACTAAATAATCTATTAATATGTTATTTACACTATAATATAGTGTTATCTTGTATCATTATGGAATGTTATAATTCTTCCTGAAGTTTATAGACCAAGTAATTATATTAATAATGTTATAATAATAATAATAATATGCACAAAAAACACATAGTGTTATCTTGTATCATTATGGGATGTTATAAATCCACCTGGAGTTTATAGACTGAGTAATTATATTAATGTGTTATTATACCCTATAATACATGTTATCTTGTATCATTATGGGACAATCCACCTGGAGTTTATAGCAATAGTTACTTGTACTAATATTGAATATTATAATAAATCAGAATATATTATCTACTCGTATCATTATAATATACAATAAACTGTGATAAATGACGGATCCCATCAGGATAAAGAGCGTCGCTTTCCATCCATTCCAATTGTTCCAACAGATCACACAGGAAAGAAAGCGTGCACGATCCGGACAGATCCGCCGGATCACCTGCATCCATTATCCACTGGTTATAAAAATCCCAAACCGTACAGAAAAAAAACAAAAAACATTTTAAATTAAAAGAAAAATAATCCGCATATTTTGCAATTTTTGTTAATGCTTTTTTCGTCCGGATGCGTCAATATGAAAATATGAGACGTGATATAATCCTGGGATCAGCCCAGGGATCCCGGCCCGTCTCCTCCACACTGGGAAGAAGTTCTGACATTTGTTTCCTTAGGGCTCGGACACATCAGTGACACTCGTCCGAGTTTACTGTGCGGAAAGATCGCATTGCTCCCGGACCAATGTTATTCAATGTCTGATAACACATTTCCGAGTTTCATACGCTTTTTCAGCATCCGATTCTCGGACTGTGAGTCAATCACATCATGCTGCGATTCTATGCGAGTCACTGACGAGACACACCAATGCAAGTCTATGGGTCTGACAAAAAACTTGGATTGCACTCGGACCGCACTCGCACCATCCGAGTCTGATGCGAGTTTTAATTGATACATTCTCATTCTGTAGCTCAGACAACTATACAAAATGTTCCTGTACCTGATTCTACAGTGATAGCTGCTGAGGAAAACACACATTGCACTCGGAAGCCGCACTGACCAACAGTCAGATGACACTCGCCCGACTCTCGGATCTGAGAATCGGACAGTTTTTTCACTCGGACGTGTGTCCGTCCTCTTAGAGGAGGTTTTTTTTTCAACTACAACAGGAGCAGGGGCTGCAATCGCACCCGGGCCCTGCAGCCTAGGGGGCCCCAAAAGTCCCTTTGGCCTATAAAAAAAGACTAATTCTATTAAAGATTTGCAATAATTGGGGGCCCCATTGGAGCTTTCACATCGGGGCCCTGAGCTTCACGTCACGCCTGTGTCTGACTGTGATTTATTTGTGTATCATGGATTTCTGTGTAGGAAAAAATGGAAGAAAAAAAAACAGAAGGATATGAAAAAAGCAAGAAAAATGCTTAAAATAGCAATAAAATCATTAGTCACACAGACATCACACAAACGCCTCAGAGCCATAAGATTGCATTTATCGGTTCGTTCTATGATTCAGATCAAAATCAAACTCTCAGTGATCTTTTTTGCAAATACATAAAAAACCACAGAGGTGTGAACAGCTCCATAGACCAAGAGCAAAACTGAGCAAATACCAAAGATAAGTATAGAAAGAAAGAGCCACAGATCATGTAACTAAAATAGACCCGCACTCTGCCTATAGTCTGGTTGTCACTTCATCTTTTCTCATCCACATGGTGCTCCTGGGTCACCCCCCAGCCTCCTCTGTGTCTCCTCAGCCTCCTGTGTCTCCTCAGCCTCCTCTGTGTCTCCTAGCCTCCCCTGTGTCTCCTCAGCCTCCCAGCCTCCTCTGTGTCTCCTCAGCCTCCTGTGTCTCCCCAGCCTCCTCAGCCTCCCCTGTGTCTCCTCAGCCTCCTCAGCCTCTGTGTCTCCTCAGCCTCCTCTTGTCTCCTCAGCCTCCTCAGCTCCTCTGTTCCTCCTCAGCCTCCTGTGGCCTCCCTCACCTCCCCTGTGTCTCCTCAGCCTCCCCACAGGCTCCCCTGTGTATCCTCAGCCTCCTCTCTCCTCCTCAGCCTCCTCAGCCTCCCCTCAGCCTGCTCAGTGCCTCCTGTCTCTCCTCCTCAACTCCTCTGTGCCCTCTCAGCTCCTCTGTTCTCCTCAGCCCTCCTCTGTGTCTCCTCAGCCTCCTTATCTCTCCTCAGCCTCCCTCAGCATCCTCTCTCCCTCCTCAGCCTCTCTCTCTGCCGCCCTGTCCTCCTCTCTCTTTCTCCTCAGCCTTCTCTCTCCCTCCTCAGCCTTCCCTGTGCCTCTCCTCCTCAGCCTCCTGTCTCCCTCCTCAGCCTCCTCTTCTTCTCAGCCTCCTCCTCCTCAGCCTCTCCTCCCTCTCCTCCTCAGCCTCCTCTCTCCCTCCTCAGCCTTCTCTCTCCCTCCTCAGCCTTCCCTGCCTCTCTCCTCAGCCTCCTCTCCTGTCCTCAGCCTCCCTCTCCTCAGCCTCCTCTCTCTCAGCCTCTCTCCTCAGCCTCCTCTCTCTCCTCAGCCTCCTCCTCAGCCTCTCCTCCCTCCCTCCTCAGGCCTCCTCCCTCCTCAGCCTCCCCTCTCTCAGCCTCCTTCTCCCTCCTCAGCCTCTCCTCCTTAGCCTCCTCTCTCCTCCTCAGCCTCCCCTCCTCAGCCTCTCCTCAGCCTCCCCTCAGCCTCCTCTCTCCTTCCTCAGCCTCCCTCTCCTCCTCAGCCTCCCTCCTCAGCCTCCTCCTCAGCCTCCTCTCTCCTCCTCAGCCTCCCCTCTCCTCACCTCCCCTCTCCTCAGCCTCTCCTCCTCAGCCCCTCCCGCCTCCCTCCTCAGCCTCCTCAGCTCTCCAGCCTCCTCTCCTCTAGCTCCCCCTCCTCAGCCTCCTCTCCTCAGCCTACCTCTGTCTCTCAGCCTCCCTCCTCCTCAGCCTCCTCTCTCCTCAGCCCCTCCTCAGCCTCCTGTCCTCAGCCTCCCTTCCTCAGCCTCCTCTCTGTCCTCAGCCCTCCTCCTCTCTCCTCAGCCTCCCCTCCTCTCCTCAGCCTCCTCTCCCCCTCAGCCTCCTCTCTCTCCTCAGCCTCCTCCTCTCCTCAGCCTCCTCTCCTCAGCCTCCTCTCCTGTCCTCAGCCTCCTCTCTCTCCTCAGCCTCTCCTGTCCTCAGCCTCTCCTCAGCCTCCTCTCCTCAGCCTCCTCTCCTCCTCAGCCTCCTGTCGTCTCCTCAGCCTCCCCTCTCTCCCTGCCTCCTCTCTCTCCAGCCTCCTCTACCTCTTCCTCAGCCTCCTCTCCTCAGCCTCCTCTCCTGTCCTCAGCCTCCCCTCTCTCCTCAGTCCTCTCCTGTCCTCAGCCCTCTCCTCAGCCTCCTCTCCTCAGCCCCCTCCTCTCTCCTCCTCTAGCCTCCCTCTCTCCTCAGCCTCCCTCCTCAGCCTCCTCCCTCCTCCCTCTCCTCAGCCTCCCTATCTCCTCAGCCTCCTCTCCTGTCCTCAGCTCCTCTCCTCAGCCTCCTTTCTCCTCAGCCTCTCCTCTCCTCAGCCTCTCTTCTCCTCTCCTCAGCCTCCTCTCTCCTCAGCCTCCTCTCCCCTCAGCCTCCCCTCTCTCCTCAGCCTCCTCTCTCTCCTCAGCCTCCTCTCTCTCCTCAGCCTCTCTCCTCAGCCTCTCTCCTCAGCCTCTCTCCTCAGCCCTCCTCTCCTCGTCCTCAGCCCTCGCCTCCTCTCTCCTCAGCCTCTCCTCTCCTCAGCCTTCTCCTCCAGCCTCTCTCTCCTCAGCCTCCTTCTCCTCAGCCTCCTCTCCTCCTCAGCCTCCTCTGTCTCCTCAGCCTCCCCTCTCTCCCCAGCTCTCCTCTCTCTCCTCAGCCTCCTCTCTCTCCTCAGCCTCCTCTCTCTCCTCAGCCTCCTCTAGCTCCTCCTCCCTACCTCTCTCTCCTCAGCCTCCTCTCCTCAGCCTCCTCTCCTCCTCAGCCTCCCTCTCTCCTCAGCTCTCTCCTCTCCTCAGCCTCCTCTCCTCAGCCTCCTCTCCTCAGCTCCTCTCTCCTCAGCCTCCTTTCTTCCTCAGCCTCCCTCTGTCCTCCTCAGCCTCTTCCTCAGCCTCCTCTCCTCAGCCTCCTCTCCTCCTCAGCCTCCTTCTCCTCAGCCTCCCTGTCCTCTCAGCCTCTCCTCTCCTCAGCCTCCTCTTCTCCTCAGCCTCCTCTCCTCTCCTCAGCCTCTCCTCAGCCTCCTGTTCTCCTCAGCCTCTCCTCTCCTCAGCCTCTCTTCTCCTCTCCTCAGCCTCTCCTCAGCCTCTCTCTCCTCAGCCTCCTCTCTCCTCAGCCTCTTCTCCTCTCTCCTCAGCCCCTCTCTCTCCTCAGCCTCTCTCTCTCCTGGTCACTCACCCTTCTGCTCCTCTTCCTCCTTCTTCCTCTTCGCGCCCATTATGGCCTCCACAGAGAAGTCCTGCGCCCGGGAGCTGAGCGCCATCCTGAGCACTGGCCCCGCTCCCCCCGCCGCTCTGCTCCGCTCCAGGAGGAGCCTCCCCCGCCTCCAATCACAGGCCGCCCCCGGACACCCCACAGCGGCTGACACCAGAGAGCAGCAGCGGACACATCATCACCTGACATCACACAGAGGGGGAGTGTGGCCGCCTGCTGTCAGGTCAGCAGTGATGGGGGAGGGCTGTCACCGGCTGCTGTAACCTGCAATGTTATCCGGACTCTGTACAGGGATGTGTTATACTGATTATTACACAGGACTGAGTGATGTCAGGTGTCACCGCCTGCAACCTGTGCGATCATACAGTATATGTCACATGTAACATCATCATCATCATCACCACATCATCATACAATCATCATCATCATCACACATCATCATCATCACACATCATCATCACCATCATCATCACCATCATACACTATCATCATCATCATCACATCATCATCACCATCATACATCACCATCATCATCATCATCATCACCAACATCATCACATCATCATCAACATCATCACATCACACCATATCATCATCATCACCATCATCATCACTATTCATCATCATCATCATCACCAACATCATCACCATCATCACACATCATCATCACCACATTACATCATCTACATCATCATACCACCTATCATCATCATCACCATCATCATACACTATCATCATCATCACATCATCATACACCATCACCATCATACACCATCATCCACATCACCATCATCATCACATCATACACTATCATCATCATCACCATCATCACCATCATCACCATCATCATCATCACCATCACATCATCATAACATCATCACCATCATCATACCACCATATACACTATCATCATCACATCATCATACACTACTCATCATACACTCATCATCCATCACCATCCATCATCATCATCATACCACTATCATCATCATCAACCATCACATCATACATCTATCATCATCACCATCACCACCATCCATCATCATCATCTTCATCATCACCATCACCACCATCCATCATCATACACCATCCACCACACCATATCATCATCACCATCATCACCACCATCATCACATCATCATCATCACACATCATCATCACCATCATACACATCATCATCATCAATCATCATCACCATCATCCATCAACATCATCACCATCATACACCATCATCACTATCACATCATCATCATCACCATCATCACCACCATCATCATCATCATCACACACTCACCATCATACACTATCATCATCTTCACATCATCATCACATCACCACCATCATCATCATCATCACATCACCACCATCATCACTATCAATCATCATCATCCACCATCATCACCATCATCATCATCATCACATCTCATCATCATCACTCATAACCATCATCATCACTATCATCATCACCATCATCATCACCTCATAATCATACTATATATTATCATCATATCAATATTATATATATATTTACTAAATTATTATTATCATCATTATATTTATTATTATTTATCATTACTACTTATGATTAATATTGGCATTAGTATTACTTATTATTGTTATTACTTATAATTATGATTATTATTGATGATGTGTATTGTGTGGTTGGTTCTCTGTAGTTCCATGAATGATTGTTGACCTCCTGTATACAGTGTATAAGTCATCATCACTGTGAAGATGTAGTTCTATATCAAAATATTACGTCTGTGACTATAATACCTCTAAGGTCACCTATATATACACACACTATATACTATATACATACACTATGTTCATTTACTATGGGTGAAATAAGTATTGAACACGTCACCAATTTCCTAAGTAAATACATTTCTAAAGCTGCCATTGACATGAATTTCTCAACAGATGTCAGTAACAACCCATCCAATCCACACAGGCAAAGAAATCACCATAGATGACCATAAATTAAGTGTAATAATGAGAAATGACACAGGGAAAAAGTATTGAACACATTACTGAGATGTATTCAATCCTTGGTACTTTGTCCTTTGTTGGTAATGAAGCTCCAGACTCCTCCTGTATGGAGACACTGGTCCTGGCATTGTTCAGGGGGATTTTGGTCCATTCTTCCACACAAACACTCTTCACCTCCTGCAGATCCGGTGGATCCTTCTATGATCTCTTCAGCTCCGGTGATCGGCTCGGACATTCTAGTAGATTTATTTATTCTCTGGGACCAGTGAGAGTTTCCTTGTGTTTGGGATCATTGCTGGGTCAGTACTTGTTTCCTGCGTCCTACAGAGCAATGAATCCCCGTCTGAGTCCAGGGAACAACAGATCTCACCTGATCCCTGCGATCCCTGATCAGTCCGGAGCTAATAAGTGAGCAGATCTGCTCTGTAATCAGGAAGCCATTAGAAGGGTAGAAAACTCCACTGTATATGAGGTGACCGATGGGGACAGAGGACAAGACGGCCCCGTCCCTTATAATGTATCACTGAACCCTAGAAATAAAGACGGAGGGCGTGACCTCATTGTGAGGCCAAATAATGTATAGATATGGAGCCGCCACCAATAATGTCATGTCTGCGGGCTGCGGTGTAGTATTCTTCAGCTCCATGTTCCAGAGCGGCCGGAGTGCGGAGCTCACTGATCCCAGCACGTCCTGTAATAGGAGCCACCGGGGGGAACAAGTCCGTCCATGACATTTCTTCCTCCTGAATCTTCCCCATCACCTGTGATTGATATTATTGAAAAGCACAATGCCGAGCAGCTGCAGCCGTACATCACCATCAAGCATAATGCGAGCAGCTGCAGCCGTACACCACCAAGCTCAATACCGAGCAGCTGCAGCCTACATCACCAAGCTCAATCCGAGCAGCTGCAGCTTACATCACCAAGCACAATGCCAAGCAGCTGCAGCGTACATCACCAAGCACAATGCCAAGCAGCTGCAGCCTTACATCACCAAGCATAATGCCGAGCAGCTGCAGCCATACATCACACAAGCATAATGCCGAGCAGCTGCAGCGTACACTACCAAGCTAATGCCGAGCAGCTGCAGCCATACATCACCAAGCTCAATACCGAGCAGCTGCAGCCGTACATCACCAGACAATGCCGAGCAGCTGCAGCCGTACATCACCAAGCCAAAGCCGAGCAGCTGCAGCTATACATCACCAAGCACAATGCCGAGCAGCTGCAGCCGTACATCACCAAGCACAATGCCAAGCAGCTGCAGCTGTACATCACCAAGCATAATGCCGAGCAGCTGCAGCATACATCACAAGCACAATGCCGAGCAGCTGCAGCTGTACATCACCAAGCACAATGCCGAGCAGCTGCAGCATACATCACCAAGCACAATGCCGAGCAGCTGCAGCCATACATCACCAAGCACAATGCCAAGCAGCTGCTACATCACCAAGCACAATGCCAAGCAGCTGCAGCTGTACATCACCAAGCTAATGCCGAGCAGCTGCAGCCTACATCACGAAGCACAATGCCGAGCAGCTGCAGCCGTACGTCCCAAGCACAATGCCAAGCAGCTGCAGCCGTACATCACCAAGCACAATGCCGAGCAGCTGCAGCTATACATCACCAAGCACAATGCCGAGCAGCTGCAGCTGTACATCACCAAGCACAATGCCAAGCAGCTGCAGCTGTACATCACCAAGCATAATGCCGAGCAGCTGCAGCCATACATCACGAAGCTCAATGCCGAGCAGCTGCAGCCGTACGTCACCAAGCACAATGCCAAGCAGCTGCAGCCGTACATCACCAAGCACAATGCGACAGCTGCAGCTGTACACACCCAAACCAATGCAAGCACTGCAGCGTACATCACCAAGCAATGCCGAGCAGCTGCAGCCGATACATCACAAGCTAATGCCGAGCAGCTGCAGCGTACTCACCAGCACAATGCCGAGCAGCTGCAGCCGTACATCACCAAGCACAATGCCGAGCAGCTGCAGCCGTACATCACCAAGCACAATGCCGAGCAGCTGCAGCCATACATCACCAAGCACAATGCTGAGCAGCTGCAGCCGTACATCACCAAGCACAATACCGAGCAGCTGCAGCTACATCACAAGCACAATGACTGAGCAGCTGCAGCCTACATCACCAGGCACAATGCCGAGCAGCTGCAGCGTACATCACCAAGCACGATGCTGAGCAGCTGCTCATCACCAAGCACAATACCAAGCAGCTGCACATCACCAAGCACAATGCCAAGCAGCTGCTACATCACCAAGCACAATCCGAGCAGCTGCAGCTGACATCACCAAGCACAATCCCGAGCAGCTGCAGCCATACATCACCAAGCACAATGCCGAGCAGCTGCAGCTGACATCACCAAGCACAATGCCAGCAAGCTGCAGCGTAACATCACCAAGCACAATGCCGAGCAGCTGCAGCCATCACCAAGCACAATGCAAGCACTGCAGCTCACATCACCAACACAATGCAACAAGCACTGACATCACCAAGCACAATGCCGAGCAGCTGCACATACACCAAGCACAATGAAGACAATGCAGCGTACATCACCAGCACAATGCCAACCAGCTGCAACTGTAAATCACCAAGCACAATGCGAGCAGCTGCAGCCATACATCACCATAGCACAATGCTGAGCAGCTGCAGCCGGCACATCACCCACAAGCACAACAATGACACACAAGCCAACTGCAACTGAAATCCCAAGCACAATGCGAGCAGCTGCAGCTTACATCACAAGCACAATGCCGAGCAGCTGCAGCCTTACATCACCAGCACATAGAGCAGCTACAGCCGTACATCACCAAGCACAATGCTAAACAGCTGCAGCTGTACATCACCAAGCACAATGCTGAGTAGCTGCAGCCGTACATCACCAAGCACAATGCTGAGTCAGCTGCAGCCGTACATCACCAAGCACAATGCCGAGTGTTGAATAGAGTGCTATTAGCTGCCACCCCAGACTCTGGAGAAGATGTGTTCTGTGCAGCTGGACATTACCAAGCATAATACCGAGCGTCAGGTGAAGCAGTATAAAGCCGCACATTACCAAGTACAATGCCGAGCATCAGGTGGAGCGGTGTAAATCCTCCACCCCTGGACCCAGGAGGAGACATGTTCTGTGCTGCCGTAATCTGCACTTTGCACCAGTTTTCCCCTCCAGGTTCTATATCTCAGGGTTCGTTCACACTCTTATTTCTTAGATGACGGCGCACCCACACAGTGTTTGGGACCAGCGGCGGTGTTATCTGGGAGCTTCTTTTTTACTGTATTTGTGATCGATCTCTTTGGCGGCTTTCCGCTTTCTTTTTTTTATCTGTATATATGAAATATTAGGTGCCGGAGACGGGCGGTGCCATCCTGTAATCCATCTGCGGTTCTATAAAGCGATGAACCGGCGAGTGGCTCTGACTCTGTGGAGATTCACTGTTTCAGGAGCGGATCCTCCTGTAACTTTGCGATCTCTTGTGGATCCCTCTCAGGACAGATTCCAGCAATATTTCAGAAGAGATGATAAGTTCGGGAGGCAGTAAAGCGGCTCATAAGTGGAGAAAGGTGCGGATCTCCCTGAGATGATGACGGAGTCTCGTCTTTTCATCTGTACTATCATTTTTTGCAACGTTTTAACAATTTTATTACATTTTGCATAGAAATATTCCTATGTGCTCACATAGCATACTCTAATAGACTCGTGTACAGGGGCCGGCTGGGCCGGGGGGTAGGAATGCATTTGCCACTTAGGCCGGTGCCCAGGATTGTCAATGATTTTAATACAAAGTGCACCTGCAGTCCCAACGCTTTCCCCTGTTCGGTGGTCCGTGTGTGGATGTTACACACTACTGCATGGTGACTCCGAGGAGGACACAGAGGCGGGAATGGTGAGCAGTGCTCCATGGAGGAGCTGAGGATTCCATGTCCTGAGGTGGGAATGTGTTGGAATACTGGCACATACACCGGAACGTCCATCTTCTGGCCATCATCTGCTCCTCGGTGACATGGACCCTTCACCCTCGTCCTGGTTCATGAACCTGGAGGATGGTGGCGGCTTGGGAGGCGTTCACCATTTGTAGGACCGGAGCGTTGCGTGCGGGGGGATTTGGAGCCATTGCTTCTTTATCGTCTCACTGGCCGTTCCCCAGCAGCCGGGACTGCAGCTCATTAGAAGGTAATAACATGGCACCTGAATACAGCGAGCGTCTCTCCCCCGGGCGAGGTCTGGCTCTTATTTCCCTGCCGACATTCCATCCTGAGGATGAGCGCACGATGTCTGCAGGCGCACCGCTACGCGCCATCACTTTACAGCGCTGCAAAACACGTCGCCATAGAAGAGTCCAAAAACGTGGACAGCGCTCTGTGGAAAAAAATTAACTCATTCATAAATAGATGACAAATGTCAGAACAGCGTGGAAGGGTTAACTAATGACCGGAAAAAATGGAGGCGAGTCTCTCCAAAACAAAGATCTCCTCAACCTAAAACTGACCCCGTCTACAGCATCAGAGATCCAGAGTCTGGATCCAGGAGGATCCACATCATCCAATGTAGTTCTCTTTACATTTTATAGCATCCCAACTGTACAGAGATGAAGAAACCCAGGTCAATACCGCCATCTGCTGACCAAAGGTGGTAAGACGAGGAACAGCAGAGAGAATGACAACAGTAGGAACTGAAGAGCGAAGAACACGTCCCCAAGGGAGGAGATAAGACGAGGCGCCAGGTCCGGTGACAGCTGCGGGCAGCTAATAATTATCAAAAGCCCGAGAGAGCAGAGAAGGGGAGGAATGGCTGCCCGGAACCGGAGGAGGACCGACATGTGGGAGCCAGGGAGTTAAGAGCTGCCATCAAAGGACCAGATCCTGTGGAAATCCAGAGATTGGAGAGACCGGATCCAGTGGAGAATTGAGACACCGGATCCAGTGGAGAATCGAGAGACTGGATCCAGTGGAGAATTCCAGAGACTGGATCCAGTGGAGAATCCAGAGACTGGATCCAGTGGAGAATCCAGAGACCGGATCCAGTGTAGAATCCAGAGACCGGATCCAGTGTAGAATCCAGAGACGAGACACGGATCCAGTGGAGAATTGAGACACCAGATCCAGTGGAGAATCGAGAGACTGGATCCAGTGGAGAATCCAGAGACTGGATCCAGTGGAGAATCCAGAGACTGATCCAGTGGAGAATCCAGAGACTGGATCCAGTGGAGAATCCAGAGACGGATCCAGTGGAGAATCCAGAGACCGGATCCAGTGTAGAATCCAGAGACCGGATCCAGTGTAGAATCCAGAGCCGGATCCAGTGTAGAATCAGAGACCGGATCCAGTGTAGAATCCAGAGACCGGATCCAGTGTAGAATCCAGAGACCGATCCAGTGGAGAATCCAGAGACCGGATCCAGTGGAGAATCCAGAGATTGGATCCAGTGGAGAATCCAGAGATGGATTCAGGAGAGTTGAGAGACCGGATTCAGTGGAATCCAGAGACCGGATCCAGTTGTGACACTTGTCAGGGTTAACAGGTAACGGAGCAATGACTGACGGACACTAGATAGACAGTGACACACTATAGTTACAGGGAACCTGTCAGCTGCTTATGCCCCCCATCTATCACTTATCTGTCCCTGTAGCTATCTATTGTAACCATCCCTGTCTGAGCTCATGGTGTAATGTGAAAGGTGAAAGAAAAGCCTTTATACACTTTATATTTCAGTCTACACCTTGGAGGAAGGGGGACTGTCCGGCAGGATAATAGTATAACTATGGCTAAAGGACCTGTGTGATGTAACGATCATATGACCATAGTGGGCGGAGCTAAACCAGCAAACGTATTATGTTTTATGTTTTAGCTCCGCCTATTGTAGTCACATGATTGTGACATCACATCTGGTCTCCCAGCATGTTCTAACATAAGGCTGAAATGTTAACTATTAACCTGCCAAACAGTCTCCGTCCTCCAAGCTGGAGACTGACTGCCTCATTACATAAGGAAATGTCAGTGTATAAATGATTTTTTTTAACCTTTCACATTACACTCTGAGCTCAGACAGGGATGATTAGTATAGTATTATAAAGCTACAGGGACAGATAGTGATAGCTGGGGGCATAAACCAGCTGACAGGTTCCCTTTAAGATATTCACTCTGAGGGTAACTTGTGCGGTTGTGGCGTGATAAGGTACCACTGATAATAATAGTGGACACTGGTGTGGTAGGACTGGTTGTACTCAGTGATTAGTAACAGCAGGATAATAGTGATCTGATTGTGGTCACATTGGTGGAATCCCATTAGATGATATTCACTGTTCACCCATTGATGTTGTCCCGTCACCGTCCTCCTTCTTGGCGCTTCTACACTGCATTATTGGATTTCTTCTCTGTGACCCTACAGGGGGCTTCGCTGAGTGACCCCCATTTATGTGATGTCATATAAGCTCCGCCCACTGCCCCTTCGAGGGATTCTCCTGTTTTGCAGGGTCAGGCTGGAGACGCTCTGAGTGACGGATGTGAGAGTCGGGCGAGTGTCATCTGACTGTTGGTCAGTGCGGCGTCCGAGTGTAATCCATTTTTGTCTCAGCAGCTATCACTGTAGAATCAGGTACAGGAACATTGGGTAGGGTCACATTGCAAACCTAAATTGCATTCACCGCATCCGGATCCGGATGTGGTGAACGCAATGCCGGGCACACACATTTTTTGTCAAAAATGTGTGGTGAATACCGCACTGCGGTCACCGGATGGCTCAGGATGTGTAATCCTGAGCCATCCGGTAACTGCATAGGTTGCGGTTCCCGGCTCAGCAAACCTAGTAAAGAGTTAAATTGATTACTAAAGTACTGTTTGAGGTCTGTAGGGGGGCTTAGACCCCCCCTACAGACCGGCCGCCCACTTCGGTGGCCTTCTAGTACAATATCCCCGCTGGCACGGGCTCCTCCGAGCCCGTGCAAGTCCCCACACCCCCAGCCCCCCGAATTACTATACAGGGGTGCCTGCACCCCTCTGGTATACTTATTCCTGTATGGGGGGAAAATGATATATTAAAGTCATGGTTAAAGTACATATTTACGTGTATCCTGCTCCAATGTGGTGACGAATCCATGGGCGGGGCTGTTCGCGGCAGCCTCCGCCCCCTCATTTCTCATGGCCGCCGCCTCTGTGCCTCAGCCATTGATGTGACGCCGGACGCGTCATGAAAGGGGCGGGGCGAACCCCGTCACACCGTGCGCCCCGCCCCTTTCATGACGCGGCCAGCCTCATATCAATGGCTGAGGCACAGAGGGGGCGGCCATGAGAAATGAGGGGGCGGAGGCTGCCGCAAACAGCCCCGCCCATGGATTATTCTCAACAATGCCGAAGACACGTAAATATGACCTGCTACCAATACTTTAATACATCATTTTCCCCCACATACAGGAATAAGTATACCAGAGGGGTGCAGGCACCCCTGTATAGTAATTCGGGGGGCTGGGGGTGTGGGGACTTGCACGGGCTCGGAGGAGCCCGTGCCAGCGGGGATATTGTACTAGAAGGCCACCGAAGTGGGCGGCCGGTCTGTAGGGGGGGTCTAAGCCCCCCCTACAGACCTCAAACAGTACTTTAGTAATCAATTTAACTCTTTACTAGGTTTGCTGAGCCGGGAACCGCAACCTATGCAGTTACCAGATGGCTCAGGATTACACATCCTGAGCCATCCGGTGACCGCAGTGCGGTCCCGGCAAACGCTGCGAAAACTGCTGCCTGCATGATTTTAAACGCAGGCAGCAGTGCCGGATCCGGCCACCGGATGGCTTGTGAAGCCATCCGGTGTTTTGCATAGGCTCCTATCAGGAGCGTTTCCTGGTCCGGTTTTGAGCTTTTTAAAAACTCAAAACCGGATCAGGATTTTGAAAACAAAACGGAAATGTGACCCTGGCCATTATTCACAATTGTCTGAGCTGCAGAATGAGAATTTATCAATTAAAGCTCGCATCAGACTCAGATGGTCCAAGTGTGGCCCGACTGCCGTCCGTCTTTCTGTCAGACCCATAGACTTGCATTGGTGAGTCTCGTCCGACACTCGGAGAATCGCAGCATGATGTGACTGACTCACAATCCGAGAATCGGGCGAGAAAAAAAAGTGCAACACTCGGAAATGTGATCTCAGACATTGAATAACACTGGTCCGACTGCAATGCGAGCTTCACACCAGTGTGTCCAAGCCCTCAGTATTGGGATCTCTTCGCCCCTTCTCCTCAGTATTGGGATCTCTTCGCCCCTTCTCCTCAGTATTGGGATCTCTTCACCCCTTCTCCTCAGTATTGGGATCTCTTCGCCCCTTCTCCTTAGTATTGGGATCTTTTCGCCCCTTCTCCTCAGTATTGGGATCTCTTCGCCCCTCCTCCTCAGTATTGGGATCTCTTCGTCCCTTCTCCTCAGTATTGGGATCTCCTCGCCCCTCCTCCTCAGTATTGGGATCTCCTCGCCCCTCCTCCTCAGTATTGGGATCTCTTCGCCCCTCCTCCTCAGTATTGGGATCTCTTCGTCCCTTCTCCTCAGTATTGGGATCTCCTCGCCCCTCCTCCTCAGTATTGGGATCTCTTCGTCCCTCCTCCTCAGTATTGGGATCTCTTCGCCCCTCCTCCTCAGTATTGGGATCTCTTCACCCCTTCTCCTTAGTATTGGGATCTCTTCACCCCTTCTCCTCAGTATTGGGATCTTCTTAGCCCCTTCTCCTCAGTATTGGGATCTCTTCGCCCCTTCTCTTTAGTATTGGGATCTCCTCGCCCCTTCTCCTTAGTATTGAGATCTCCTCGCCCCTTCTCTTTAGTATTGGGATCTCCTCGCCCCTTCTCCTCAGTATTGGGATCTCTTCGCCCCTTCTCCTCAGTATTGGGATCTCTTCGTCCCTTCTCCTCAGTATTGGGATCTCTTCGCCCCTCCTCCTCAGTATTGGGATCTCTTCGTCCCTTCTCCTCAGTATTGGGATCTCCTCGCCCCTCCTCCTCAGTATTGGGATCTCTTCGTCCCTTCTCCTCAGTATTGGGATCTCTTCGCCCCTTCTCCTCAGTATTGGGATCTCTTCGCCCCTTCTCCTCAGTATTGGGATCTCTTCGCCCCTTCTCCTCAGTATTGAGATCTCTTCGCCCCTTCTCCTCAGTATTGGGATCTCTTCGCCCCTTCTCTTTAGTATTGGGATCTCCTCGCCCCTTCTCCTTAGTATTGGGATCTCCTCACCCCTTCTCCTCAGTATTGGGATCTCTTCGCCCCTTCTCCTCAGTATTGGGATCTCTTCACCCCTTCTCAGTAATGGGATCTCTTCGCCCCTTCTCCTCAGTATTGGGATCTCTTCGCCCCTTCTCCTCAGTATTGGGATCTCTTCACCCCTTCTCAGTAATGGGATCTCTTCGTCCCTTCTCCTCAGTATTGGGATCTCTTCGCCCCTTCTCCTCAGTATTGGGATCTCTTCGCCCCTTCTCCTCAGTATTGGGATCTCTTCGCCCCTTCTCCTCAGTATTGAGATCTCTTCGCCCCTTCTCCTCAGTATTGGGATCTCTTCGCCCCTTCTCTTTAGTATTGGGATCTCCTCGCCCCTTCTCCTTAGTATTGGGATCTCCTCACCCCTTCTCCTCAGTATTGGGATCTCTTCGCCCCTTCTCCTCAGTATTGGGATCTCTTCACCCCTTCTCAGTAATGGGATCTCTTCGCCCCTTCTCCTCAGTATTGGGATCTCTTCACCCCTTCTCAGTAATGGGATCTCTTCGCCCCTTCTCCTCAGTATTGGGATCTCTTCGCCCCTTCTCCTCAGTATTGGGATCTCTTCGCCCCTTCTCCTCAGTATTGGGATCTCTTTCGCCCCTCTCCCTCAGTATTGGGATCTCTTCGCCCCTTCTCCTCAGTATTGGGATCTCTTCACCCCTTCTCCTGTCAGTCTCCTCAGGTGGGGAAATGTTCTGGCATGATCAGATCCTTGTGATGATGAATCTGATTCCTAATCCCGGACTCCATCATGGAGGTCTCACTGCCTGGTGCTCAGCCCCACCAGAGCCGCCATCTTTCTGTGGCACCCAGGGGTCCAATCCTCCAACCTCACCGCATCTGAAAGAATCACAACATCCTCAGCTCATGTCCTCCGAATCCACAGATCCCGGATAGTCCCAAAGCTGCAGCTCAATCACTGGAAAAGTCCAGATTCGCCTCATTTCACGCAGTAATTCTCCATATAACGATGAAATCTGCCTTATTCTGTAATTACCCTAAATTACTGACTCCAGTCACCTCCAGAGCTGCACTCACTATTCTGCTGTTACGTCATGTCTTATCCTCTAGTCACCTCCAGATCTGCACTCACTATTCTACTGTTACATCATGTCTTATTCTCTAGTCACCTCCAGATCTGCACTCACTATTCTGCTGTTACATCATGTCTTATCCTCTAGTCACCTCCAGATCTGCATTCACTATTCTGCTGTTACGTCATGTCTTATCCTCTAGTCACCTCCAGATCTGCACTCACTATTCTACTGTTACATCATGTCTTATCCTCCAGTCACCTCCAGAGCTGCACTCACTATTCTGCTGTTACATCATGTCTTATCCTCCAGTCACCTCCAGAGCTGCACTCACTATTCTGCTGTTACATCATGTCTTATCCTCTAATCACCTCCAGAGCTACAGTCACTGTTCTGCTGTTACATCATGTCTTATCCTCCAGTCACCTCCAAAGCTGCAGTCACTATTCTGTACATTATGTTATTCACTAGTCACACCTAAAGCTGCTCTCAGAATTCTAGATTGTGAAATTGTTCTTGATTATATGTGTAGTCTGATCAAATGTATCCTGAAATAGCGGCAACCACAGCTGGTGGCTTGTTACAATGTATCAGCACAGGCGATTCAACACAGAATCACTCTTGCCTGCACTGATACTTGGTAACAAACCCTCAGCTGTGAGAAGCATTGGATTAAAACAATTATGCAACGTTTTGAAAATTGTTGCTGAAAGTTGTGGATCTTGAGGCTTCACTTTCCTGGTGAATTTCCCCTGATTATCAGGATCTCTGCTTGCTATCAGTGATTAGTTGGTGCAGTGAGTGCGGGGCCCCTGTACCGTGCCTTGGTGCAGTGAGTACGGGGCCCCTGTACTGTGTCTTGGTGCAGTGAGTACGGGCCCCTGTACTGTGTCTTGGTGCAGTGAGTACAGGGCCCCTGTACCGTGCCTTGGTGCAGTGAGTACAGGGCCCCTGTACCGTGTCTTGGTGCAGTGAGTACGGGGCCCCTGTACTGTGTCTTGGTGCAGTGAGTACGGGGCCCCTGTACCGTGTCTTGGTGCAGTGAGTACGGGGCCCCTGTACCGTGTCTTGGTGCAGTGAGTACAGGGCCCCTGTACCGTGTCTTGGTGCAGTGAGTACGGGGCCCCTGTACTGTGTCTTGGTGCAGTGAGTACGGGGCCCCTGTACTGTGTCTTGGTGCAGTGAGTACAGGGCCCCTGTACCGTGCCTTGGTGCAGTGAGTACGGGGCCCCTGTACTGTGTCTTGGTGCAGTGAGTACAGGGCCCCTGTACTGTGTCTTGGTGCAGTGAGTACGGGGCCCCTGTACCGCGCTGTCCGTCAATCATCGCGCTGCCTGTGAGCGTCGGGGGCGATATTGGGGTCCTCGGGGTTCTCGACCTCCTTTATTGAATTATTCCCTCTTTATCGGGTCTCGGGTTTCGCTCGTGTTCACAAACCGTGAAAAAAGCAGCGACAAAAACTGAAAACACCTGGAGGAGCGCGAGATCACGAGATCCACAGCTGCACCGCAAGAATCGGGAGATATTACATACAATAAATCAGGGCGAGAGACGGGCGAGAGAGACGGGCGAGAGAGACAGGGCGAGAGAGACGGGTGAGAGAGGCGAGCGCAAGAGACGGGCGAGAGATGGGCGAGAGATCGGCGAGAGACGGGTGCAAGAGACGGGCGAGAGAGACAGGCGAAGAGAGACAGCGAGAGAGAGATCGGCGAAAAGAGACGGGCAAGAGATGGGTGAGAGAGAGGGCGAGAGAGAGATGGGCGAGAGAGATGGGCGAGAGATCGGCAGAGACGGGTGCAAGAGACGGGCGAGAGAGATGGGCGAGAGATCGGCGAGAGACGGGTGCAAGAGACGGGCGAGAGAGACAGGCGAGAGAGAGACAGGCGAGAGAGAGACGGGTGAGAGAGACGGGCAAGAGATGGGAGAGAGAGATGGGCGAGAGAGAGACGGGCGAGAGAGACGGGCGAGAGATGGGTGAGAGAGAGGGCGAGAGAGATGGGCGAGAGATCGGCGAGAGACGGGTGCAAGAGACGGGCGAGAGAGACAGGCGAGAGAGAGACAGGCGAGAGAGAGACGGGCGAGAGAGAGACGGGCAAGAGATGGGTGAGAGAGAGGGCGAGAGAGAGAGATGGGCGAGAGAGATGGGCGAGAGATCGGCGAGAGACGGGTGCAAGAGACGGGCGAGAGAGAATGGGCGAGAGATCGGCGAGAGACGGTGCAAGAGAAGACGGGCGAGAGAAGGACAGGCGAGAGAGAGACAGGCGAGAGAGAGACGGGGTGAGAGAGACGGGCGAGAGATGGGGAGTGAGAGAGAGGGCGAGAGACGAGAGAGAGGCAAAGAGTGAGAGAGACGGGCGGAGGGAGAGAGGGCGAGAGAGAGGGCGAGAGAGAGACGGGCGAGAGAGACGGGCGAGAGAGACGGGCGAGAGATGGGTGAGAGAGAGGGCGAGAGATGGGAGAGATGGGCGAGAGAGGAGAGCGGCGAGAGATGGGTGAGAGAGGGCGAGAGAGGCGGGCGAGAGGCGGGCGAGAGAGGCGGGCGAGAGAGGCGGGCGAGAGAGGCAGGCACAAGAGATGGGCGAGAGACGGGCACAAGAGACAGGTGCAAGAGATGGGCAAGAAACGGGCGCAAGAGACAGGCGAGAGACGGGCGAGAGGGACGCGCGAGAGATGGGCGAGAGACGGGCGAGAGAGACGGGCACGAGAGACGGACACAAGAGACGGGTGAGAGAGATGGGTGCGAGAGACGGGCGAGAGATGGGCAAGAGAGACGGGCGAGAGATGGACGAGAGAGAGGGTGAGAGAGACAGGCGCAAGAGATGGGCGAGAGAGATGGCGCAAGAGATGGGCGAGAGGCGGGCGCAAGAGATGGATGCAAGAGACGGGCACGAGAGACGGGCGCAATAGACAGGTGAGAGAGATGGGTGCGAGAGACGGGTGAGAGATGGGCAAGAGACTGGCGAAAGAGATGAGTAAGAGACGGGCACGAGAGACGGGTGCAAGAGATGGGTGCAACCTGGGCAACACGAGTATTACCCATCCTGAAAATGACACCTCAACATTTTGCACCTTCTGCCTGCTCTTGTGTTTTGATCTAGAAAGCTGAGGGTTTGTTACAATGTATCAGTGTATCAGCTAAGCAAATCAGTTGTACAAATCTCTTCCTATGCTGACACACTGTAACAAGCCCTCAGCTGTGTGATCGGGACTAGACCAGGATGCAGATGAAAAGTAACAGAAGGGTGGGGGGCGGCGGTGGCGGGGTCACTGCGGTGGTCTCCTCTGGACTGCACGGTGGGGTGTGGGGGGCGCAGGGATGGGCCCTGACTTCTGGCAGAGCATCACACGTCCTGCAGAACATTAACACGTTCCTGTAATATCCGCGCTCCGATCATCGCCGCCGCTGACGATAAAACATGGAATAAAGCCCAGATGTGAGATATCGTAAACGCTGAGGAGCGGGGGAGGGGTGCGGGGCACAGACACATATTGGAGGATTATCAGGGGCCCGGACACAGCCGGCATCGTCTCATGTCTCCATAGAGTGAGAGATGGACCAATAACCCACAATCTACACCTGCAGGTATCAGACTCCTCAATCAATCTAATCTGTGCCAAGAATCACATCTCAATGTATCCAATCTTGATGGTAACCAGAAGTAAATGATAACTAAATATTTCACTGAAAGGGTTAAAATTATTTACAGAAAATATATGATAAGATCCTGTCTGCAGCCACCACTAGGGGGAGCTCCTTGTATACAGAGATAAATAATAATATCCTCTCTGCAGCCACCACTAGGGGAGCTCTCTGTATACAGAGATACGTGACAAGATCCTGTCTGCAGCCACCACTAGGGGGAGCTCCTTGTATACAGAGATAAATAATAATATCCTCTCTGCAGCCACCACTAGGGGGAGCTCTCTGTATACAGAGATACGTGACAAGATCCTGTCTGCAGCCACCACTAGGGGGAGCTCCCTGTATACAGAGATACGTGACAAGATCCTGTCTGCAGCCACCACTAGGGGGAGCTCCCTGTATACAGAGATACATGACAAGATCCTGTCTGCAGCCACCACTAGGGGGAGCTCCCTGTATACAGAGATACATGACAAGATCCTGTCTGCAGCCACCACTAGGGGGAGCTCCCTGTATACAGATATACATGATAAGATCCTGTCTGCAGTTACCACTAGGGGGAGCTCCCTGTATACAGAGATAAATAATAATATTCTCTCTGAAGCCACCACTAGGGGGAGCTCCCTGTATACAGAGATACATGATAAGATCCTGTCTGCAGTCACCACTAGGGGGAGCTCCCTGTATACAGAGATACATGATAAGATCCTATCTGCAGCTACCACTAGGGGGAGCTCCTTGTATACAGAGATACATGACAAGATCCTGTCTGCAGCCACCACTAGGGGGAGCTCCCTGTATACAGAGATACATGATAAGATTCTGTCTGCAGTCACCACTAGGGGGAGCTCCCTGTATACAGAGATACATGATAAGATCCTGTCTGCAGTCACCACTAAGGGGAGCTCCCTGTATACAGAGATACATGATAAGATCCTGTCTGCAGTCACCACTAGAGGGAGCTCCCTGTATACAGATATACATGGTAAGATCCTGTCTGCAGTCACCACTAGGGGGAGCTCCCTGTATACAGAGATAAATAATAATATCCTCTCTGCAGCCACCACTAGGGGGAGCTCCCTGTATACAGAGATACATGATAAGATCCTGTCTGCAGTCACCACTAGGGGGAGCTCCCTGTATACAGAGATACATGATAAGATTCTGTCTGCAGTCACCACTAGGGGGAGCTCCCTGTATACAGAGATACATGATAAGATCCTGTCTGCAGCCACCACTAGGGGGAGCTCCCTGTATACAGAGATACATGATAAGATCCTGTCTGCAGTCACCACTAGGGGGAGCTCCCTGTATACAGAGATACATGATAAGATCCTGTCTGCAGTCACCACTAGGGGGAGCTCCCTGTATACAGAGATACATGATAAGATCCTGTGTGTGGTCACCACTAGGGGGAGCTCCCTGTATACAGATATATGAATGATCTCCCTGGGGTTGGAGCAGTGTACTCCTTTATCCTCGGGTTGTTCCAGGACAATGTCTTTTATTTCTAGTCTTTTATAATGGGGGGTGCTCCCCTTGTTCAGGTGGCTGTTTCTAATCCCATCCTCTGTCCCCCCCGGCACGGATGGGTTATAGATGGGGTCGGCCATGTTGACCTGTTTCTGCTCTTTGATTTCTCTCCTTTATTTTATTCTTATCAGGACTCGTCTTTTCCATTGTAATCGGAGCCACATTTTAGAGAATTAATCTAATTAAATCCTTAATCCCGAATGAGATCAGATCCTGGATGAAGTCTGCACTGTCACCACCCCCCGGTGTGGCCCCCAGCACCCGCCACTATGGAGGCCATAGGGGAATATACCCCGACTCTGTCTGTGATGGCGATATAGGGGCAATGACCTCAGGTGTATCTCTGCCATTGGTAACACTAAGGAACCGTCACACACAGAGATACATCGCAGTGAAATCATGGACACATTGTTACATTTGTACACAGCCACAGAATGTAACAATGTGTCCATGATTTCACTGCAGCCAGAGATTATCTGTTGTCTGGGGCCTTAACATTATAATGTGGAACTAAAATGCACAAGAAAAATCAACAATTGCACTTAAACCATTTCACCGTTGATGTCCGGCCACATCTCCGCCTCTGGGGGGCCACATCTCCGCCTCTGGGGGGCCACATCTCCGCCTCTGGGGGGCCACATCTCCGCCTCTGGGGGGCCACATCTCCGCCTCTGGGGGGCCACATCTCCGCCTCTGGGGGGCGCTTCATGTTGTTCCTGACTGGCCAAGTTCTGATCAGCGGCTTCAGTTCAGCTGAATTGTCAGATCCACCTCGCCCTCGTGCTTTACCCTGCAGCGCTGCTCTATGAGGAGTCGCCTCATCCGGTGTCTCCAGGTTTGCTGTATTGTCTGTTTGCGTTTAAATGTCTGAAATCTGTTTCCAAAAGCCGAGAATCGTGATCTGATAATAGTGATCTGACAATAGTGATCTGATAATTGTGATCTGACAATAGTGATCTGACAATAGTGATCTGATAATTGTGATCTGACAATAGTGATCTGACAATAGTGATCTGATAATAGTGATCTGATAATTGTGATCTGAGGATCGTGATCTGACAATAGTGATCTGATAATAGTGATCTGATAATAGTGATCTGACAATAGTGATCTGATAATAGTGATCTGATAATAGTGATCTGACAATAGTGATCTGACAATAGTGATCTGATAATTGTGATCTGACAATAGTGATCTGACAATAGTGATCTGATAATTGTGATCATGATAATAGTGATCTGAGGATCGTGATCTGACAATTGTGATCTGAGAATAGTGATCTGATAATCGTGATCTGATAATAGTGATCTGAGAAGAGTGATCTGAGAATAGTGATCTGAGAATAGTGATCTGATAATAGTGATCTGATAATTGTGATCTGAGAATAGTGATCTGAGAATGTGATCTGATAATAGTGATCTGATAATAGTGATCTGAGAATGTGATCTGCGAAATAGTGATCTGAAATAGTGATCTGATAATAATGATCTGACTAATAGTGATCTGACAATAGTGATCTGACAATGTGATCTGATAATTGTGATCTGACAATAGTGATCTGAGGATCGTGATCTGACAATTGTGATCTGATAATTGTGATCTGATAATTGTGATCTGATAATTGTGATCTGATAATGTGATCTGAGGATCGTGATCTGAGGATCGTGATCTGAGAATTGTGATCTGAAATTGTGATCTGACAATAGTGATCTGAAATCGTGATCTGAGAATTGTGATCTGATAATTGTGATCTGACAATAGTGATCTGAGGATCGTGATCTGACAATAGTGATCTGACAATAGTGATCTGACAATAGTGATCTGATAATTGTGATCTGAAATTGTGATCTGACAATCGTGATCTGAGAATTGTGATCTGATAATAGTGATCTGACAATAGTGATCTGGGGATCGTGATCTGACAATAGTGATCTGATAATTGTGATCTGATAATTGTGATCTGATAATAGTGATCTGATAATTGTGATCTGATAATTGTGATCTGATAATAGTGATCTGATAATGACGATATGATCGTGACGGGATCGTGATCTGAGTCTAATAGTGATCTGAGGATCGTGATCTTTTATCTATTACTGTGTGAAGTTGCCGGTGACCCCTCAGTCTCAGCCTGCCGTCATGCTGTCCCCCGTGCTTTACCCTGCAGCTCTGCTCGCTCAGTGATTCTTCTCTATATGACGGATTATTTCAATTACAAGAAAAGCAGAAGATTATAAACTGCAAGAAACTGAATCCTCAGTGAGAAGAAGTCAATGGGGCGGAGCCTCTATAAGGGGAGGGGCTTGTGTAGCTGATTTACATCTGATTATTAATTAGATCTATTCGGCATTTCTATAGGACTCTTCACCTCCTGATTATTTGAGTTTATTCGGAGTTTAGAATAGCAGGGTCTGGTGCGGGGTGTGATGGCGCCTCCTGTGAGGCCGCATTAATCTTATATCATCTCTGATTGGTCGATCTGATGTCACCCACCACCAACCACAGGATCCACATGAATCCCAGGATGATTCTGGGCAGGATCACAGATCACACATGACTTCATAGGACAACAACGTCCCTGGACTAATTCCAAAACCGGACCGTAAAGTCAACATGGCAGAGCGCGGTCCGGATCAGCGCCGGCCGCCATTCATCACTTATTCTATGTGACAGGGTCTGTACTAACAACTCATCACAAAGTAACTAAACTTATGACAATTGCTGCAGAGTCTCATGAAAGCTGTGAAATGACATAATAGCAACGTCCCCCTGCAGCCCCAGCCCTGACCAGCAGGAGCAGCGCCCTCAATGCAGACACAGGGATGTGCAGAGGTGTCTCCCCTGCATGCTCCATGGGAAAAAGATGCAAATTATCGTCCGTGCTGATGAGAAGCAAAATCCGAAGCCTCCGCCCGGATCCAGCACGAACACCGCCCGGAAATCAGAGACAACAAGCTCAGAATCTGGGGCCAAAATCTACTTTTGTCCAAGTTTCCTGGCGAAAACCTGAAATGTGACAATGTAACACAGCTGTGTGTAATGCAGGGAACCAGGGGATGAGGAGCCGATAATGGATCTATAGGGGCCAGAACTCCTAATGATTGGGAGGGGTCAAATCATTATTTCTCTCTGCAAAATACAAATACATTTATATACAGTCATGGCCAAAAGTATTGACACCCTGCAATTCTGTCAGATAATCTCAGTTTCTTCCTGAAAATTATTGCAATCACAAATTCTTTGCTATTATTATCTTCATTTTATTTGTCTTCAATGAAAAAACACAAAAAGGAATTGTCCTAAAGGCAAATTGGATCTAATTCCACCAAAAATAAAAAAGGGGGTGGACAAAAGTATTGGCGACTGTTAGAACATATCATGTGATGCTTCTGTAATTTGTGTAATTAACAGCACCTGTAACTTACCTGTGGCACCTAACAGGTGTTGGCAATAACTAAATCACACTTGCAGCCAGTTGACATGGATTAAAGTTGACTCAACCTCTGTCCTGTGTCCTTGTGTGTACCACATTGAGCATGGAGAAAAGAAAGAAGACCAAAGAACTGTCTGAGGACTGGAGAAACCAAATTGTGAGGAAGCTGAGCAATGTCAAGCCTACAAGTCCATCTCCAAAGACCTGAATGTTCCTGTGTCTACCATGCGCAGTGTCATCAAGAAGTGTAAAGCCCATGGCACTGTGGCTAACCTCCCTAGATGTGGACGGAAAAGACAAATTGCAAGAGATTTCAACGCAAGATTGTGCGGATGGTGGATAAAGAACCTCGACTAACATCCAAACAAGTTCAAGCTGCCCTGCAGTCCTGAGGGTACAACAGTGTCAACCTGTACTATCCGTCAGGGTCTGAATGAAAAGGGACTGTATGGTAGGAGACCCAGGAAGACCCCACTTCTTACCCCGAGACATAACAAAGCCAGGCTGGAGTTTGCCTAAAACTTACCTGAGAAAGCCTACAACGTTCTGGAAGAATGTTCTCTGGTCAGATGAGACAAAAGTAGAGCTTTATGGGCAAAGGCATCAACATAGAGTTTACAGGAGAAAAAAAGAGGCATTCAAAGAAAAGAACACGCTCCCTACAGTCAGACATGGCGGAGGCTCCCTGATGTTTTGGGGTTGCTTATGAAGTCTGAAGACTACCAACACATTGTGCAGCTTAAAGGGAACCAACCACCCCCAATGACCCCCCCGGACTATTAATATGGCTCCCTACACCCAGCACATACATGTGCTGCAATGTTTTTTGCTAAAAAAACTGCTTTTTAAAAGTAAAGATAATGCTTTATAAAGTTTATAAAAGAGGGATGGGTGGGCGTTACTTAGCTGGGTCTAAAGCCGAGATCTGCTGCCACTCATCCTCCTCTCTCCCCTCGCAGCAGTAACGGCCAGCCCTTTGTTCAGCGTCACAGCCTGGTGCACGGGATCGCATGCCCGTGCACACGTCATCAGCTACAGCCGGGTAGCGAGCGCGCGCTCTGACTTCCTGCGCTCAGCTATGGAAGTCAGAGCGCGCGCTCGCTACCCGGCTGTAGCTGATGATGTGTGCACGGGCATGCGATCCCGTGCACCAGGCTGTGACGCTGAACAAAGGGCTGGCCGTTACTGCTGCGAGGGGAGAGAGGAGGATGAGTGGCAGCAGATCTCGGCTTTAGACCCAGCTAAGTAACGCCCACCCATCCCTCTTTTATAAACTTTATAAAGCATTATCTTTACTTTTAAAAAGCAGTTTTTTTAGCAAAAAACATTGCAGCACATGTATGTGCTGGGTGTAGGGAGCCATATTAATAGTCCGGGGGGGTCATTGGGGGTGGTTGGTTCCCTTTAATGTAGGGCCCAGTGTGAGAAAGCTGGGTCTCCCTCAGAGGTCATGTGTCTTCCAGCAGGACAATGACCCAAAACACACTTCAAAAAGCTCTAGAAAATGGTTTGAGAGAAAGCACTGGAGACTTCTAAGGTGGCAGCAATGAGTCCAGACCTGAATCCCATAGATCACCTGTGGAGAGATCTAACAATGGCAGTTTGGAGAAGGCGCCTTCAAATATCAGGGACCTGGAGCAGTTTGCCAAAGAAGAATGGTGTAAAATTCCAGCAGAGCATTGTAAGAAACTCATTGATGGTTACCGGAAGCGGCTGATCGCAGTTATTTTGGCTAAAGGTTGTGCAACCAAGTATAATGGTGGGTTTACACGCCACGATATCGTTTCGATATCGCAACTCAATGGCGCGGGAGCGCGCAATTAGTGCACGTTTCACCCGCATCGCATTGACTGTTTAGACGCTGCGATATCGTAATACAACGTCCGTGCGATGTCTCCGCCTCCCAATCCAGGATCGCATAGTTAACATGGGAGTGAATGGGTGACGTATCAAATCGCATCGTAATTGGGTGTTTACACAGCACGATCCGGCTTCAATCGCTATGCAATATCGGGGCATTGAATAGCACGCTCATTCAATCCCCGATATCGCATTGACATCGTTCCTGCATCGCATTGGACGTTCACACCATACAACGCAGGCACGATATCGGATCCAACGATTGAACCACGTGACTTTTGATTGAAATTGTACTGCGATATCGCGACGTGTAAACCCGCCATTAGGCTGAGGGTGCCAATACTTTTGTCTGCCCCATTTTTGGAGTTTAGTGTGAAATGATCAATGTTTTGCTTTTTGCTTCATTCTCTTTTGTGTTTTTTCATTGGAGACAAATTAAATGAAGATAATAATACAAAGAATCTGTGATTGCAATCATTGTCAGGAAGAAACTGAGGATTATCTGACAGAATTGCAGGGGTGTCAATACTTTTTGCCAACACTGTAATTTACACAATGTGATTCTCTGGATGTTATTTTTGATCTTCTATCTCTCACTGTTAAAATTATAGACTGTTCATGTCTGTGTCAGGGGGTAAACTACAAAATCAGCAAGGGATCAAATACTTACATGTTCTTGCTCCATCTATCTATCTATCTATCTATCTATCTATCTGTCTGTCTGTCTATCTAGATATATCTATCTATCTATCTATCTATCTATCTATCTGTCTGTCTATCTAGATATATCTATCTATCTATCTTTGGAACCAGCACCTGTTTAACTGGAGCTTACAATCACAGAGAGTACCAGTTCTATGGAAGACTTCTTGCCTGGTGCCGGTTCCCAAGACTACCTTCCCGAGCTCCCATAACGACTATAGACCGGTGGCTTAACATCGCATGCGATGAAGTCCTTGGAGAGAATTGTACTTGCCTACTTGTGTCCGAGGGCGTCTGCTTTTACGGACCCCCTTCAGTTTGCGTATCGGCAGAGTCTGGGGGTGGACGATGCTGTAGCGTATCTGCTACAAACAGTACATTCCTTTTTGGACAATGATGGAACCACTGTACGTGCCATGTTCTTCGATTTCTCCAGTGCATTCAACACCATACAGCCACTATTACGTAAAAAGCTGGTTGAAATGGCGGTTGATGAGGGACTAGTGAATTGGATCATTGATTACCTATCACTATTGATGGTCAGGATGTGGAGATGGTGGAGAATTTCACATATTTGGGGGTTCACCTGGACAGCAAGCTTGATTGGAGGTGCCATATGGAGAAGGTTTGCAAGAAAGGGATGAGTAGACTTTACTTCCTAAGGAAATTAAGGTCGTTTAATGTGTAGCAAAATGCTTGAAATGTTCTACCAATCTATTGTGGCGAGTGCAATCTTTGCTGCAATAATCTGCTGCGGTAGTAGTGTGCGCACAGCTGACGCTAATAAGCTGAATAAACTTATCAAGAAGGCGAGTGCGGCGGAGGGTCTACAACTGAGGACTTTCCAGGAGGTATTAGAGGATAGAATTAATAAGAAATGCAAGGCTATAATGAGCAATACACACCCACTCTCTGAACTGCAGAAGAGCACATTCAGCAAGCGTCTAATCCAACTAAGGTGTAAAAAGGAAAGATACAGAAAATCGTTTGTTCCGACAGCTGTGGGGATGTTTAACAAATGTATAAGTGTAAAGCATCCCAAGACTAAGTGAAGTTCTATGTGTATGGGGGGAATAGGTGAGGTACATGTACCAGTCTACCCGCATCTGCTGTCCATATAGACTTATTTTGTAAAGTGTGGAATGTTCTTGATCTTTGTTCTGCTACTGTAATACTGTAATTTCCTCCGGGATCAATAAAGTATATCTTATCTATCTATCTATCTATCTATCTATCTCATTATCTATCTATCTCATTATCTATCTATCTCATTATCTATCTATCTATCTATCTATCTATCTATCTATCTATCTATCTATCTATCTCTCTATCAGTCTGTCCGCCTGTCTATCCCCCATGTGGTGGCTGTAGCTCCCCGTCTTCCGCCCCCGGCTGGCAGTAATCAGGATCCTGCACTTTCCACATCGGAAATTTTGTAACAAATCACTTCCACACTAAGATGGAGCCGGGAAATCTTCCAGGGCCAAAAGTTCTGCCCCTCAATGTCCACATTATCCGAGGTCTCGCCCCCCCCCCCCCCCCCCACATCTGGATCTTATCAGTGATCCGCCCGGAGAAACCTCCAATCTGCTGATATAATTCAATTTAGTGAGTGGCTGATGGGCCCCCGCGGCCCCTGACACCGGCGTTTATTTATGTAATATTATAGATGGCTTCTAACAAGGTGTTTCCTGAACTTCATGTGATTACAGGACCATTAACCTGGAAACAAGCACCTGACGGGGCCCGAACCCCCCGAACCCCCAACCTGCATCATCTCTATAGAGTCCGGCGGGAGTCTGTCCGCAGTCTGTGATCCGGGTACAGGAAGACACAAGACAAACAGATCCCGGACTGATCTCATATGGCCACTTTACACACGGCTACATTTCTAGGGTGGCTACAGGTAACTTACTGGCTGCAGTGAAATCATGGAGACAAGGTTCTATCTTGTTGCTGTGTACAAATGGAATAATGTCTCCATGATTTCACTGCAGCCAGTGAGTTACCTGTGGATAAGCTACAAATGTAGCCGTGTGTAAAGGGGCCAATACATATATATAGGATCCATCCATGCCCATAGGGATACATGGGGGCCAAAACTGATCCCTGCCTAGATCCACTTCTAAACGGATAGACCCGGATCCCCAAAACCGTGGTGTGAAGCGGCCTAACGCCTCCCTGTACAGAGCCAGATGGTTAACCCCTGAGCACCCCCTGCTGGTGGAGCGCAGCACTGCAGAGTGTCACAGGAAAGCTACAGAAGAGAAATGTGAGAAAGAAAGAACAAAACAATCCCCAGAAAACGAGAAATCACAAAACTGAAAACAAGAAACAGCAACAACGAAGGGAAGAACAAACTACATCTCCTCTCCTTCTTTATCTTCTTCTTTTGTTTCTTCTTCATCTCCTTCTTTTCCCTCTTCTATTTTGTCTCCTTCTTTTTCTTCTCCTTTGTTTTCTTCATCTTTCCTTCTTTTTCTCTTCTTTTCCTTCTTTTTCTCCTTTTTCTTCGCCTTCTTGTTCTTCTATTTCATCTTCTTCCCCTTCTTTTCCTTCTTCTCCTTCTATTTTGTCTCCTTTTTCTTCTTCTCCTCTTCTTTTCCTTCTCTTTCTTCTGTTTCTTCTTCTCCTTCTCTTTCTTCTTTTCCTTTTTCTCTTTCTTCTTCTCCTTTTTCTCCTTTTTCTTCTTCTCCTTCTCTTTCTTCTTCTCTTTCTTCTTCTCCTTTTTCTCTTTCTTCTTCTGTTTCTTCTTCTGTTTCTTCTCCTTCTCTTTCTTCTTTTTCTTCTTTTTCTCTCTTTCTTCTTCTCCTTTTTCTTCTATTTCTTCTGTTTCTTCTCCTTCTTCTCTTTCTTCTTCTGTTTCTTCTTCTCTTTCTTCTCTTTCTTCTTCTCCTTTTTCTTCTCTTTCTTCTTCTGTTTCTTCTTCTCTTTCTTCTTTTTCTTCTCTTTCTTCTCCTTTTTCTTCTCTTTCTTCTTCTGTTTCTTCTCCTTCTTCTCTTTCTTCTTCTCCTTTTTCTTCTCTTTCTTCTGTTTCTTCTCCTTTTTCTCTTTCTTCTTATGTTTCTTCTCCTTTTTCTCTTTCTTCTTTGTTTCTTCTCCTTCTTTCTTTCTTCTTCTGTTTCTTCTCCTTCTCTTTCTTCTTTTTCTTCTCTTTCTTCTTCTCCTTTTTCTTCTCTTTCTTCTTCTGTTTCTTCTCCTTCTTCTATTTCTTCTTCTTTTCTTTTTCTTCTCTTTCTTCTTCTCCTTCTCTTCTTCTTCTGTTTTTTCTTCTCCTTCTTCTCTTTCTCTGTTTCTCTCTTCTCTTCTTCCTTTCTCTCCTTCTTCTCTTTCTTCTCTTCTTCATTTTTCTTCTTCATGTTACCATTTTTGTTATAACTATTATCACTATATTATAATTATTATTATTATGTTTCCATTATCGGTACATTCCTGTTTTAATCCCATCCTCTCATGACGTCTCTCTTTCTATATACAATATATATATATATAAATATTTTTTCTTGATATATATAATATATATATATATATAAGACTGAGACTGTAGTATATATATATATATATTTAAAGAAAACAAAATAATACATATCCATGTACATTTTTCACAAACACAAAACCAAATACATAAAGAAAGATGATAGAAATTCATCAGAGACAAGAAGAAACCAGAGATTATAGACTGAAAGGAGATAAAAAATAAATAAATAAATAAATAAATAAATAAAAAATAAATAATAATAATATAAATAATATGTAATAAATAATACAATAATTTTATACTTTGCAATCTTGATATTACTGTTAATATTATTGGTGTCACTAATAATAAATATGTTCTTGTTATGATGATTATTATTTTTATTATGACAATTATAATAATAATAATATATTTATTACTTATATAGCGCCATTTATTCTGCAGCACTTTACATACATCATCACTGTCCCCATAGGTCTCACAATCTACATTATTATTATTATTACTTTAAGATTGTTATGATTATGGTTATTAATATTACTAAGACAGTGATTATGATTATTCTTAGCATTGTTACTATCATGATGATTATGATAATGATTATATTAATATTATTATTATTATTACTATGATGATTATAATTATGATTATTACTGTTACTATGACAATGATGATGAATAATGTTACCATATTATGATTATCACAAAGATGATGATGATTATTAATATTACCATGACATGAATATTATTATCACTATGATGATGATTATTATATTTATATATGGTAATTATTAATATTATTATTTATTATAATATTAATATGATATGACTATGAATTATTTATCACAATTATGATTATAATATTACTATGACAATGATTATTATTATTATATTATTATAATATGACTGATTATTATTACTGAGTATGTCTATGATGATAATTGATTAATATTACTATAATGATGATTATTAATTATTATTACTATGATGATTCATATTAACATTAATATTATATGATTACTATTAATAGACAATAATTATGATTACTATGATTATTATTAATATGACAATGATTATTATTATTACTGATTATGTCTATGATGCTGATTATTATAATATTACTATAATGATATATTATTACTTATGATTAATATTAACATTAATATTATTATGATTACTATTAATATGACAATTATTATTATTAATATGACAATATTATTATTACCTATGATTATGTCTATGATGATGATTATCAATATTACTATAATTATATTATTATTACATTGTATTAGTATTATATGATTATTATTATTACTATGATTAATATTAACATTCTTCATTATTATTATTACTATTAATATGACAATAATTATTATTACTATGATTATTATTATTAGTACTATGAGTGTGATTATTATTATTTCTATGATGATGAAGATTATTCATATAATTATTAAATTTATTACTATGAAGATTAATGTTATTATTATTACTCACTGATAAATTATTATAATTAATATTACTATGACAATGATGATTATTATTACTATGATTATGTTTATTTCTATGATGATATATTAATATATGATGATGGTTATTAGATGGATATATATATGATGGTTATTAGCATTATTATGATAATGATTAATATTATATGGTAATTATTATTAATATTACTATGATTATTATTGTTTAATATTAATATTACTATGCCAATGATGATTATTATTACTATGATTATGTTTATTTCTATGATGATGATTATTAATATATGATGATGGTTATTAGATGGATATATATATATATTATATGATGGTTATTAGCATTATTATGATAATGATTAATATTTATATGTAATTATTATTATTATTACTATGATGATTATTATTGTTAATATTAATATGACAATTAGTATTATCACAATGATTGTTATTAATATTACTATGACAATGATTATTATTACTATGATTATATTATTTACTATGATGATTCATTATTATATTACTATAATTATTAATATTACTATGATGATTATTTTATTTATTTGTTGATTATTATTAATATTAGTAGGATGATGATGATTAAAATTAATATTACTATGACAATGATTGTTATTATTATTACTATGATGATTATTATTACTATAATTATTAATATTCTATGATGATTAATGTTATTATTATTTATTTGCTGATGATTAATATTAATATTAGTAGGATGATTATTATAATTAATATTAAATGACAATGATTATTACTATGATTATGATTGTTATTATTATCCTCCACTTTTGATAATTGTTATGGAGATCAGGACACACAATGACGCTGTAGATAAATCATCTATGGGAGAGACTTTCTCTATATGGTAACAATGTGGCGGCGCTCGTGTCTCATCAGAGGGGGAGGATAGGCTCAGTTCACACTGTGCGCTTTTAACCTATTTGCAGTGATGATTTAGTCATGCATGGCAACGCTGCGTTTTTAGAGCAGAAAGTGATGATTATTGATCCGTTTCTTCCATTGTCGATGGGGAAAAAAATACTTTTTTTTTTGCAAAAAAACGGATCCAGTTTTGCTGCTAAAAATTCATCACAACTCCCGTCAGAGCGTCGCCCCTCTAGATCCCTGGAGGTAAAGGGTTAACTGCATAAACGCTGCTATCAATCTCTTTTATCTCATTTCCAAATCCTCCCAGAAAACATGAGATCATAACTTTGCTGCACGCTGTAAAATGAAGGATTGCAATACAAAGTATCAGATATGAAAAAAATACAGGTTTAATAAAAAAGAAATAAATATGTAAAAAGTATTAAAAGTTTAAAAAAAAAAACTACAAAAGTGTAAACCTCCCCCCCCCCCTTTTCTCAATCTGAAAATAATGTGGCGCCCCACTGGTCTGACCACCACCGGGGGTACTGCACTCCTCCGTTAGCGGGAGGTAGTGCTCCTGTTCTCTGAATTGGGATGATGAAGTTGGGACTCGACACCGCAACACACAACGTAGGACTCCGGGCAGGGACAGTGGGTGGACCCGGGAGGGTGAGCGGACCCGGGAGGGTGAGGGACCCAGGAGGGTGATGCCCGAGTCCCAGTGGAGGGGGACACAGGTCAAAAAGTAGAGTTAGGGTGGAGGCACACTAGGAGCGTGTAAAACAGAGCGTTTTGTACGCTAGCCATTTCTGCGTATTTGTCCGCGATCGCGGTGCGAGTTGTGTGCGAGTGCGATGCGAGTGCGTTTTTTCAGTCACAAACAGCGATCCGTGTTTAACGTGTTTTTGAGGCATGGAGGCATGCAGGTGCACTTCAGAATTGGAATCAGCTTGTACTTCCTGTCACGTACAAGCGCATTTCGCGCATGTAACTCGCATGGTGTGCTGACTTCATGCGAGAAAAAAAAAACGCCGCCATAGACTTGCATTGGCCGTACGCGCGTAGGAATCGCACACATCCGCAGCATGCTGCGAGTGGAATCGCATTGCCGGCGAAATGCGAGAGGCAACTGCGTAAAACGGACCACTGTGCCCTGGCCAATTTGTTAACATCAGTGCGAGTGACATGCGTTTTTTACAGGCGTTAGACTCGCGCGAGTCTCACGCCAGTGTGCCTCCACCCTTAGAGTGAGGAGGACAGCAAAGGAGTAGGAAGTCGGAGTGAGAGTCGACAGGTGTTGGCTCCTGCGAGCTGGAGCACGGTCACGCTCGCCCCGGGAGGGAAGGACGAAAGGGTGAAGAAGAGAGAAGGAACCCTTGGGGTGCGGACAAAGGTGAAGATCACCCCCGCACGCCCGTATCTGGCAGGGGAACAGAGGGGCTGGTGGACAACGCATGGGACCTGCCCTGAACATGGCTCGGGGATCCATACCTGAACAGTTGAAACCGGAGGCCATAAGGTCCTAAAGGGGAACTGTGGCCCAACCACCCGGCATACCTCGGAGAAGGCGGCTGTACTAACGTTTCACCGGGTTGGTGTAGGGAGATTGTTACATTTTTACAAAATTTTGCATTTTTTTTAAAACTTATAAAATATAAGAAAAAACAAACAAAATTGGGTGACGCCGGAGTCACTGCCCGGAGGAATCCGGATATCAGGTGACTTTATACTTTCAATTGAACTAAAGGTTCTGGTGTTGACATCAAGGCGTCCAGGCTCTGGTGTTGATGTCATGGTGTCCAGGCTCTGGTGTTGATGTCATGGCGTCCAGGCTCTGTTGTTGATGTCATGGTGTTCAGGCTCTGGTGTTGATGTCATGGCGTCCAGGCTCTAGCGTTGATGTCATGGTGTCGATGCTCTGTCATTGACGTCATGGTGTCCAGGCTCTGGTGTTGATGTCATGGCGTCCAGGCTCTAGCGTTGATGTCATGGTGTCGATGCTCTGTCATTGACGTCATGGTGTCCAGGCTCTGGTGTTGATGTCATGGTGTCCAGGCTCTGGTGTTGATGTTACGGTGTCCAGGCTCTGGTGTTGACGTCATGGTGTCCAGGCTCTGGTGTTGACGTCATGGTGTCCAGGCTCTGGTGTTGATGTCATGGTGTCCAGGCTCTGGTGTTGACGTCATGGTGTCCAGGCTCTGGTGTTGACGTCATGGTGTCCAGGCTCTGGTATTGATGTCATGGTGTCCAGGCTCTGGTATTGATGTCATGGCGTCCAGGCTCTGGTGTTGATGTCATGGTGTCCAGGCTCTGGTGTTGATGTCATGGTGTCCAGGCTCTGGTGTTGATGTCATGGTGTCCAGGCTCTGGTGTTGATGTCATGGTGTCCAGGCTCTGGTGTTGATGTCATGGTGTCCAGGCTCTGGTGTTGACGTCATGGTGTCCAGGCTCTGGTGTTGATGTCATGGCGTCCAGGCTCTGGTGTTGATGTCATGGTGTCCAGGCTCTGGTGTTGATGTCATGGTGTCCAGGCTCTGGCGTTGATGTCATGGTGTCCAGGCTCTGGTGTTGACTTCATGGCGTCCAGGCTCTGGTGTTGATGTCATGGTGTCCAGGCTCTGGTGTTGATGTCATGGCGTCCAGGCTCTGGTGTTGATGTCATGGTGTCCAGGCTCTGGTGTTGATGTCATGGTGTCCAGGCTCTGGCGTTGATGTCATGGCGTCCAGGCTCTGGTGTTGATGTCATGGTGTCCAGGCTCTGGTGTTGAAGTCATGGTGTCCAGGCTCTGGTGTTGATGTCATGGTGTCCAGGCTCTGGTGTTGATGTCATGGTGTCCAGGCTCTGGTGTAGATGTCATGGTGTCCAGCTCTGGTGTTGACTTCATGGCGTCCAGGCTCTGGTGTTGATGTCATGGTGTCCAGGCTCTGGTGTTGACTTCATGGCGTCCAGGCTCTGGTGTTGATGTCATGGTGTCCAGGCTCTGGCGTTGATGTCATGGTGTCCAGGCTCTGGTATTGACTTCATGGCGTCCAGGCTCTGGTGTTGATGTCATGGTGTCCAGGCTCTGGTGTTGATGTCATGGTGTCCAGGCTCTGGTGTTGATGTCATGGTGTCCAGGCTCTGGCTCTGATGTCATGGCATCGATGCTCTGGCGTTGATGTCATGGTGTCCAGGCTCTGGTGTTGATGTTATGGTGTCCAGGCTCTGGTGTTGATGTTACGGTGTCCAGGCTCTGGTGTTGATGTTACGGTGTCCAGGCTCTGGTGTTGATGTCATGGTGTCCAGGCTCTGGTGTTGATGTCATGGTGTCCAGGCTCTGGTGTTGATGTCATGGTGTCCAGGCTCTGGTGTTGATGTCATGGTGTCCAGGCTCTGGTGTTGATGTTACGGTGTCCAGGCTCTGGTGTTGATGTCATGGTGTCCAGGCTCTGGCGTTGATGTCATGGTGTCCAGGCTCTGGTGTTGATGTTACGGTGTCCAGGCTCTGGTGTTGATGTCATGGTGTCCAGGCTCTGGTGTTGATGTCATGGCGTCCAGGCTCTGTCGTTGATGTCATGGCGTTCAGGCTCTGGTGTTGATGTCATGGTGTCGATGCTCTGGTGTTGATGTTATGGTGTCCAGGCTCTGGTGTTGATGTCATGGCGTCCAGGCTCTGTCATTGATGTCATGGTGTCCAGGCTCTGTCATTGATGTCATGGCGTCCAGGCTCTGGCGTTGACTTCATGGTGTCCAGGCTCTGGTGTTGACATCAAGGCGTCCAGGCTCTGGTGTTGACTTCATGGCGTCCAGGCTCTGGTGTTGATGTCATGGTGTCCAGGCTCTGGTGTTGATGTCATGGTGTCCAGGCTCTGGTGTTGATGTCATGGTGTCCAGGCTCTGGTGTTGATGTCATGGTGTCCAGGCTCTGGTGTTGATGTCATGGTGTCCAGGCTCTGGTGTTGATGTCATGGTGTCCAGGCTCTGGTGTTGATGTCATGGTGTCCAGGCTCTGGTGTTGATGTCATGGTGTCCAGGCTCTGGTGTTGATGTCATGGCGTCCAGGCTCTGGTGTTGATGTCATGGTGTCCAGGCTCTGGTGTTGATGTCATGGTGTCCAGGCTCTAGCATTGATGTCATGGTGTCCAAGCTCTGGTGTTGATGTCATGGCGTCCAGGCTCTGGTGTTGACGTCATGGCGTCCAGGCTCTGGTGTTGACGTCATGGCGTCCAGGCTCTGGCGCTTCTTCTGCGTTGATGGCTCCCCGGGGCGTCTGTTTCTGTGTTTTCCTCATTCAGGATCAGGGCTGATTCTCGCCAGGAATCCTCCTTCCTAAAAACTCCTGGAAACTTGACTTTTTCTTCCATAAACTCAGGAAAGATGGATCCTCAGCGCAAGTCGTAATGTGGAGTCTGGAAATTCAGGGTGGGAATAATGGAGCGGTGCCGCCTGGCCGCCATGATGCTGTCAGGAGTGATCGCCGTGTCGTATTCCTGCAGATTGGGGTCAGGTCTTGGATATAAGGGGTTAAGTATCCTGGTGTAAATCTGATGAAGTGAATTTAGGGTGAAATTTGAAGAATGGCGCAGACGGTCACCACAGCGGGGGCACAGTGTGACGGTCACCACAGCGGGGGGCACGTGTGACGGTCACACAGCGGGGGCCAGGTGACGGTCACCACAGCGGGGGGCACAGCGTGACGGTCACCACAGCGGGGGCACAGCGTGACGGTCACCACAGCGGGGGCACAGTGTGACGGTCACCACAGCGGGGGGCACAGTGTGACGGTCACCACAGCGGGGGGCACAGTGTGACGGTCACCACAGCGGGGGGCACAGTGTGACGGACACCACAGCGGGGGGCACAGTGTGACGGTCACCACAGCGGGGGCATCAGTGTGACGGTCACCACAGCGGGGGCACAGTGTGACGGTCACCACAGCGGGGGCACAGTGTGACGGTCACCACAGCGGGGGCACAGGTGACGGTCACCACAGCGGGGGCACAGCGTGACGGTCACCACAGCGGGGGCACAGCGTGACGGTCACCACAGCGGGGGCACAGCGTGACGGTCACCACAGCGGGGGCACAGCGTGACGGTCACCACAGCGGGGGCACAGCGTGACGGTCACCACAGCGGGGGGCACAGCTGTGACGGTCACCACAGCGGGGGGCACAGTGTGACGGTCACCACAGCGGGGGCACAGTGTGACGGTCACCACAGCGGGGGCACAGTGTGACGGTCACCACAGCGGGGGCACAGTGTGACGGTCACCACAGCGGGGGAGGCACCAGTGTGACGGTCACCACAGCGGGGGCACAGTGTGACGGTCACCACAGCGGGGGCACAGTGTGACGGTCACCACAGCGGGGGCACAGTGTGACGGTCACCACAGCGGGGGCACAGTGTGACGGTCACCACAGCGGGGGGCACAGTGTGACGGTCACCACAGCGGGGGGCACAGTGTGACGGTCACCACAGCGGGGGGCACAGTGTGACGGTCACCACAGCGGGGGGCACAGTGTGACGGTCACCACAGCGGGGGGCACAGTGTGACGGTCACCACAGCGGGGGGCACAGTGTGACGGTCACCACAGCGGGGGGCACAGTGTGACGGTCACCA
Source organism: Allobates femoralis (assembly GCA_033576535.1). Lineage (NCBI taxonomy): Eukaryota > Metazoa > Chordata > Amphibia > Anura > Aromobatidae > Allobates > Allobates femoralis. The sequence continues at coordinate 181,634,851 of JARQOC010000008.1, forward strand.
CAGCGGGGGGCACAGTGTGACGGTCACCACAGCGGGGGGCACAGTGTGACGGTCACCACAGCGGGGGGCACAGTGTGACGGTCACCACAGCGGGGGCACAGTGTGACGGTCACCACAGAGGAGGGCACAGTGTGACGGTCACCACAGAGGGGGGCACAGTGTGACGGTCACCACAGCGGGGGGCACAGTGTGACGGTCACCACAGCGGGGGGCACAGTGTGACAGTCACCACAGAGGGGGGCACAGTGTGACGGTCACCACAGCGGGGGGCACAGTGTGACGGACACCATAGTGGGGGCACAGTGTGACAGACACCACAGCGGGGGCACAGTGTGACGGTCACCACAGAGGGGGCACAGTGTGACGGTCACCAGAGGGGGGCACAGTGTGACGGTCACCACAGAGGGGGGCACAGTGTGACGGTCACCATAGTGGGGGCACAGTGTGACGGTCACCACAGCGGGGGCACAGTGTGACGGTCACCACAGCTGGGGGCACATTGTGACGGTCACCACAGCGGGGGCACAGTGTGACGGTCACCACAGCGGGGGGGCACAGTGTGACGGTCACCACAGCGGGGGCAGTGTGTGACGGTCACCACAGCGGGGGCACAGTGTGACGGACACCACAGCGGGGGGCACAGTGTGACGGTCACCACAGCGGGGGCACAGTGTGACGGTCACCACAGCGGGGGCACAGTGTGACGGGGGTCAGGAAAAATGATCAAAGCCCCTTATCTTTATCACAGTTGTATAGTCCGATCCTCTGTACTGCAGGAGACTACACTGTGTGCAGAATTATTAGGCAAATGGGTCAGAAGAGAGATGTGCCGGCTCTGAACAGTCCACAATTGTGAGATGTCTTGCAGAGGGATGCAGCAGTCTGGAAATTGCCAAACCTTTGAAGCGATCACCGAACAATCAAGAGATTCATGGCAAATAGCCAACAGGGTCGCAAGAAGCGTGAGGGCAAAAAGGGGCAAAATAACTGCCCATGAATGGAGGAAAATCAAGCGTGAAGCTGCCAAGATGCCATTTGCCACCAGTTTTGCCATATTTCAGAGCTGCAACGTTACTGGAGCATCAAAAAGCACAAGGTGTGCTATACTCAGGGACATGGCCAAGGTAAGTGTCACGCTTCCGGGGGGGAAGGCGCCCTGGAGTGGACCCACTGGGCCGTGGTACCAAACTCCCCTGGTCGAGCTGGTCCTAGTTTAACCAACCCCTATACAGGGATTGTCAGGGGCAAGTCCAGGGGGTCTAAATACCACAGCTGCTAGTACCAGGGGGGCAGCTTGTAGGGTTACCCTATACTACGGTATAGCTAAGGAGGATTGGAGGAATCAGAGCCCAAGGCAAGGAGAGCAAGAATGGGTCTACCGGAGGAGAGCACAAGGAGGGCCTGACTATCAGCCAGAGAAGCAGAAGCTTAACTAACTCAATAATCAGGCACCTCCCATCAGTGGAGGCGGTCTGATATACCGGAGGACGGACAGCTATTGGTCAAGGGGAGTGTCAGGTTGAGCTGTGCCGGTTCCTAGAGTCACATGGGGAGGAGCGCGACCGCACCTAGTGCACCGCTGATTAGGTTCATGACTAAGACCATTGTAGTGTGCTGATGTGTGAGCCCGGTGGTCAGCAGACAGGAAGGGGACCCGGCAATGGCTCCAAGACACAGCACACCTGGACGCCGGATGCCCGATCGGTGGAGGAGCAGAGGATGCAGACCCAGGAGAGGTGAGATGGGGAGTGGTACCAGGGAACCGAACAGTAAGAAAGGCTGAAAAACCACCACCTCTGAGCAAGAAACATAAGATAAAACGTCAAGACTGGGCCAAGAAATATCTGAAGACTGATTTTTCAAAGGTTTTATGGACTGATGAAATGAGAGTGACTCCTGATGGCCAGATGGATGGGCCAGAGGCCGGATCAGTAAAGGGTAGAGAGCTCCACTCCGACTCAGACACCAGCAAGGTGGAGGTGGGGTACTGGTATGGGCTGAGATCATCAAAGATCAACTTGTGGGACCTTTTCGGGTTGAGGATGGAGTGAAGCTCAACTCCCGGACCTACTGACAGTTTCTGGAAGACAACATCTTCAAGCAGTGGTACAGGAAGAAGTCGGGATCGTTCAAGAAAAACATGATTTTCATGCAGGACAATGCTCCATCACATGCATCCAACTACTCCACAGCGTGGCTGGCTAGTAAAGGTCTAAAAGAAGAAAAAATAATGACATGGCCTCCTTGTTCACCTGATCTGAACCCCATAGAGAACCTGTAGTCCCTCCTAAAATGTGAGATCTACAGGGAGGGAAAACTGCACACCTCTGGGGACAGTGTCTGGGAGGGAAAACAGTACACCTCTGGGGACAGTGTCTGGGAGGGAAAACAGTACACCTCTGGGGACAGTGTCTGGAGGGAAAACAGTACACCTCTGGGGACAGTGTCTGGGAGGGAAAACAGTACACCTCTGGGGACAGTGGAGGGAAAACAGTACACCTCTGGGAACAGTGTCTGGGAGGGAAACCGCACACCTCTGGGGACAGTGTCTGGAGGGAAAACAGTACACCTCTGGGGACAGTGTCTGGAGGCTGTGGTGGCTGCTGCACGCAATGTGGATCATAAACAGATCAAGCAGCTGACACAATCTATGGATGGAGGCTGCTGAGTGTCATCATAAAGAAAGGGGGCGATATTGGGCACTCATTGTTTTGGGTTTGTTTTTGTATGTCAGAAATGTTTATTTCTACACTTTGTGCAGTTATATTGGTTACCTGGTGAAAATAAACAAGTGAGATGGGAATATATCTGGTTTTTATTAAGTTGCCTAATAATTCTGCACAGTAATAGTTACCTGCACACACAGATATCCTCCTAAGAGCCAAATCTAAAAAAAAAACACCCCAACTTCCAAAATATTAAGCTTTGATATTTGAGTCTTTTGGGTGATTGAGAACAGAGTTGTTGATCAAAAATAAAAATAATCCCCTACAATACAACTTGCCTAATAATTCTGCACACAGTGTATATAGGCAGGACTGCAGCAATGGAAGCACACATGTAGAGTTACATACAACCTCCCTATCCTGCCTCCATGGTCAAGGGTGGGGTAGTAATAGGGGCGGAGTCAGTCATAGTTGGTGGGTTGTGACAGTCATTGTCAGGGGTGGGGACAGTCATGGTCAGGGGGTTGGGGCAGTCATAGTCTGGGGGTGCTTGCAGTCATAGTCTGGGGGGTGGTCACAGTCAGTGGGATGGGGCAGTCATAGTTGTGGGTGGTGGCAGTCATTGTCAGGGGTGGGGACAGTCATGGTCAGGGGGTTGGGGCAGTCATAGTCTGGGGGTGCTTGCAGTCATAGTCTGGGGGGTGGTGGCAGTCATATTCTGGGGGGTGGTGGCAGTCATATTCTGGGGGGTGGTGGCAGTCATAGTTGTGGGTGGTGGTAGTCAGTCAGTGGGGTAGGGGCAGTCACAGTCAGTGGGGTAGGGGCAGTCACAGTCAGTGGGGTAGGGGCAGTCACAGTCAGTGGGGTGGGGGCAGTCACAGTCAGTGGGGTGGGGGCAGTCACAGTCAGTGGGGTGGGGGCAGTCATAGTTGGTAGGTTGGGGACAGTCACAGTCAGTGGGGTAGGGGCAGTCATAGTTATGGGTGGGGGCAGTCATTGTCAGGTGGTAGGGGCAGTCACAGTCAGTGGGGTAGGGGCAGTCACAGTCAGTGGGGTAGGGGCAGTCACAGTCAGTGGGGTGGGGGCAGTCACAGTCAGTGGGGTGTGGGCAGTCATAGTTGGTAGGTTGGGGACAGTCACAGTCAGTGGGGTAGGGGCATTCACAGTCAGTACAATTAGTACACAGTCAGTACACAGTACAGAGTCAATACACAGTCAGTACAATTAGTACACAGCACACAGTCAGTACACAGTCGGTACAGTCAGTACACAGTCAGTACACAGTCAGTACACAGTCAGTACACCGGCCTCATCAGGATGACAGATCTGTATAATAATGCCCGGTTCAGAGCCGCCTGTGCCTCTCCTCCCATCCCCTGTTATAATGATTAGTTGGGGTGTATAATGACGCCGTCTGATGTGTCCCCCATGTCCGGCTGGAGCTGATATTACGGGGCGCAGCTCATTTCCAGATGTTCAGTCTTTTACAATCGGAGCCTCAATTACTCTGTGGAGATTGTGTGATTCCTCCAGATGGCGGAGGGGGGGGGATTTCTGCCATTCAGAATTTCTATTTTCTGTTTTGTGATTTATATTTTTGGGCGTTCGGCACGAGGTCTAATAAATGTATCCGAGAAAGTGACTCCACAAGGGGGAAGAGGCGCAAACACCCCCCGAAACTACGAGAGAGGGGCACAGCCGACAAAACACAGACAGGGGGGGAACAAAAGATAACAGGGGGCACAGAACAGGGGGGCACAAGATAAAGGGGGCACAGAACAGAGGGGGGCACAGAACACAGGGGGCACAGAACAGGGGGCACAAGATAAAGGGGGCACAGAACATAGTGGGGCACAAGATAAAAGGGGCACAGAACAGAGGGGCACAAGATAAAGGGGGGGGAGAACAGTGCGGGGCACAAGATAAAAGGGGGCACAGAACAGAGGGGGGCACAAGATAAAAGGGGGCACAGAACAGAGGGGGCACAAGATAAAGGGGGGGAGAACAGTGCGGGGCACAAGATAAAAGGGGGCACAGAACAGAGGGGGGCACAAGATAAAGGAGGGCACAGAACAGATGGGGGCACAGGATAAGGGGGCACAGAATAAAGGGGGACACAAGATAAAGGGGGGCACAGAACAGAGGGGGGCACAAGATAAAAGGGGGCACAGAACAGAGGGGGGCACAGGATTAGGGGAGCACGGAACAAAGGGGGACACAAGATAAGGGGGCACAGAACAGAGGGGGGCACAAGATAATTAAGGGCACAAATATCTGGAGGTTGGTATGAGGTATAAGAGGTAACCTGTACGTTGCTCTAAACACTTCAGTCAGGGTTATGATCCGCACTGGGTCTATGGGGATCCTGTCTCCTCGTGGACGGTGCAGATCTGCTGTAAGGAGACTTATAACCCAGGTCATTCTCTCGGCAAGAAAAATATGTAAATTGCCTGTTCAGAGAGGAGGACTGGACCTCTGGCGCCACCTATTGAAAGTAGCAATCCTAAACGTCAATATCGACCCTTTAACAAATCTTGGCACATGACTTTTAAGGGCCCGTTACACACAACGATATCGTGAACGATATCATTGTAACATCACTGGTTTGGTGACGTTGCAGCGATGTCGAAACAACATCGTGTGTGACACGTATCAACGATAAGTCGTTGATCGTAGATTTATAGTCCTGTCCATAAATCTATTGTTGGTCTCCTGCTGGGCGGACAGCATCGACCAACGATGGACGAGCTCCCAGCGCTGCACAGCAAGCTCTGGGAGCTGGTAACCAGGGTAAACAGCGGGTATCTAGGCAGCGCGCAGAGCCTAGTTACCAGATGTATGCCCTGACCAGCCTTCTCCGCTTACAGGCTGGTATCCAAGGTACACAGCAGCTATCTAAGCACAGCGCTGTCCCTAGTTACCTGCTGTGTACCTTGGATACCAGCTTGTAAGCGGAGAAGGCTGGTCAGGGCATACATCTGGTAACTAGGCTCTGCGCGCTGCCTAGATACCCGCTGTTTACCCTGGTTACCAGCCTTCTCCCGCTTACAGCAGCCTGGCAGCAGGAGCTAGACATCATGGACAGAATATTTTATTCTATTCCACGATGTCGCTGGTGCACTGGTGGCCGGGGAGTCTGCCTGTGTGACCGCTCACCAGCGATCAGTTCATCATGTGGCAGTGATCCACATTGTTGGTTGGATCGCTGTCAGATCGCAGCGTGTAACGGGGTCTTTAGGATAAGAAGCTAATCCAGACTCTCCATTTGCAGACATATCAGTGTGTTCACCCCTCATCAGTGCTGAGCAGGGGGTCTGTTTTTCAGGCTGTATTTCCACTAGGTGGCGCTAGAGCTCCTGTCCTCTCTGCAGAGGATATTTCACCGTTTCGGTCTTTTTTGTAAAGCACGGAGATGTTTATAGTCTAGAAAAGCCATAAATCCACCAGTAACACAGAGCGAAGCACCGGGGAGTCCTCTGCTGGATAATGAGGTGACGGAGCCGCAGCACGGCCCGGGTGAGGTCACTCCGATACAGCAGAGCCGAACGTGTGACACATCATCAACATGTCAATCATCACCCCGCACGAGCCCAGCGCGACCGCCATCATCGCACCGCGCCCTCATACACCGCGAGACGCAGTAAATCACATCATCAGCAACGAAACGCAGAGCGCTCACCCCGGAGACGACACATCATAAAGCGAGCTGCACCCCGATAACACCAGCAGTAAAGTGCCACCCCGGCCGGAGCCATCAGTGCACCCACACCACCCTGCAAGATCACACTACCAATGAGATCACACCACCCAATGACATCACACCGCCTCATGAGATCACACCACCCTGCCAGATCACACCACCCATGAGATCACACCACCCTGCCAGATCACACCACCCTGCCAGATCACACCACCCCCATGAGATCACACCGCCCAATGAGATCACACCGCCCAATGAGATCACACCGCCCAATGAGATCACACCACCCTGCCAGATCACACCACCCCATGAGATCACACCACCCCATGAGATCACACCACCCAATGAGATCACACCACCCTGCCAGATCATATCGCCCCATGAGATCACAGAGCCCCATGAGATCACACCACCCTGCCAGATTACACCGACAAAGAACTGTACGGTAGTCCGACACCTGATCACCACAAATAGGAGACGAAGACGGGTGTGACTGTAAAACCTCCAAACCTAGGTTCTATATTTGCAAGATCAAAGCTGGCTGTCATTGATTATTAAGCACAACAAATACAATGACACAGCACTCCAAGTCACCAATACAATAGATACATGATAAGATCCTGTCTGCAGTCACCACTAGGGGGAGCTCCCTGTATACAGAGATACATGATAAGATTCTGTCTGCAGCCACCACAAGGGGGAGCTCCCTGTATACAGAGATAAATGATAAGATCCTGTCTGCAGCCACTACTAGGGGGAGCTCCCTGTATACAGAGATACATGATAAGATCCTGTCTGCAGCCACCACTAGGGGGAGCTCCCTGTATACAGACATACATGATAAGATCCTGTCTACAGTCACCACTAGGGGGAGCTCCCTGTATACAGAGATACATGATAAGATTCTGTCTGCAGCCACCACAAGGGGGAGCTCTCTGTATACAGAGATACGATAAGATCCTGTCTGCAGCCACCACTAGGGGGAGCTCCCTGTATACAGACATACATGATAAGATCCTGTCTACAGTCACCACTAGGGGGAGCTCCCTGTATACAGAGATACATGATACGATTCTGTCTGCAGTCACCACTAGGGGGAGCTCCCTGTATACAGAGATACAGGATAAGATCCTGTCTGCAGTCACCACTAGAGGGAGCTCCCTGTATACAGAGATACATGATAAGATCCTGTGTGCAGTCACCACTAGGGGGAGCTCCCTGTATACAGAGATACATGATAAGATCCTGTCTGTAGTCACCACTAGGGGGAGCTCCCTGTATACAGAGATACATGATAAGATCCTGTCTGCAGCCACCACTAGGGGGAGCTCCCTGTATACAGAGATACATGATAAAGATTCTGTCTGCAGTCATCACTAGGGGGAGCTCCCTGTATACAGAGATACATGATAAGATCCTGTCTGCAGTCACCACTAGGGGGAGCTCCCTGTATACAGAGATACATGATAAGATCCTGTCTGTAGTCACCACTAGGGGGAGCTCCCTGTATACAGAGATACATGATAAGATCCTGTCTGCAGCCACCACTAGGGGGAGCTCCCTGTATACAGAGATACATGATAAGATTCTGTCTGCAGTCATCACTAGGGGGAGCTCCCTGTATACAGAGATACATGATAAGATCCTGTCTGCAGTCACCACTAGGGGGAGCTCCCTGTATACAGAGATACATAATAATCTGCAGTCACCACTAGGGTGAGCTCCCTGTATACAGAGATATATGATAAGTTTCTGTCTGCAGTCACCACTAGGGGGAGCTCTCTGTATAGAGAGATACAAGATAAGATCCTGTCTGCAGTCACCACTAGGGGAGCTCTCTGTATACAGAGATACAGGATAAGATTCTGTCTGCAGCCACCACTAGGGGGAGCTCCCTGTATACAGAGATACAGGATAAGATCCTGTCTGCAGTCACCACTAGGGGGAGCTCCCTGTATACAGAGATACATGATAAGATCCTGTCTGCAGTCACCACTAGGGGGAGCTCCCTGTATACAGAGATACAGGATAAGATCCTGTCTGCAGTCACCACTAGGGGGAGCTCCCTGTATACAGAGATACATGATAAGATCCTGTCTGCAGCCACCACTAGGGGGAGCTCCCTGTATACAGAGATACATGATAAGATTCTGTCTGCAGCCACCACTAGGGGGAGCTCCCTGTATACAGAGATACATGATAAGATCCTGACTGCAGTCACCACTAGGGGGAGCTCCCTGTATACAGAGATACATGATAAGATCCTGTCTGCAGTCACCACTAGGGGAGCTCCCTGTATACAGAGATACATGATAAGATCTGTCTGCAGTCACCACTAGGGGGAGCTCCCTGTATACAGAGATACATGATAAGATCCTGTCTGCAGCACCACTAGGGGGAGCTCCCTGTATACAGAGATACATGATAAGATTCCCTGACTGCAGTCACCACTAGGGGAGCTCCCTGTATACAGAGATACATGATAAGATCCTGTCTGCAGCCACCACTAGGGGGAGCTCCCTGTATACAGAGATACATGATAAGATCCTGTCTGACAGTCACCACTAGGGGGAGCTCTCTGTATACAGAGATACATGATAAGATCCTGTCTGCAGCCACCACTAGGGGGAGCTCCCTGTATATATGATATAGAGCTGCACAGGCAGCCTGATTGTTCTGTATCCGGAGATCAGGGTGCAGCAGTCTCTTGTAACAACCAATCAGATTTATAACTTTTTATCTTCTTTCCGTCACTTCCTCTCTTCTTTTTGACCTCTGCTCTTTCTTCTATTGGCTGACTTTGCGCTCATCCTGCGCTGGTTATATACGGGGCCTCGATTCCTTGTCTGATACACGGAGTGATGATTGCTGTATACCGCTCTGTATACTCCGCTGATTAAGGACCCGGTGAGGCGGCTTCTGCCTCCAGTTGTGCGTGTTTAGGTCGCCCTCTAGTGGTCGAGTGCTGACTCAGCGCAGCTGCTCCTCATTAGTCCTAATGGAAACAAGGCGGCGATTTCCCCCGTATAATTGAGAACGTTCTAGAATTTTCCGGATCTATTTCTGGCACAACAATAATTAATGACTGATAATAATTTTCAGCATGAAAACATTTCTCTGTTTTAGTTTCATTTTGGCCGAGAGGCAAAAGATGTGAGATTGAGATAGAGCCGGATACGTTGTATCGTGTAACACGAGCCAATTACGAAGCAGGAAATCTCCCTTCCTGCAGGGATCCGACCGTGTAATCAGCATTGCTCCAGCTCATAGACAACAGCGCCACCTTGTGTTTGAGGTCGTTTTTGCTTGTGCAGGAACGTTAGCGACTGTTCCATATGGCGGCACGGTGAATCCGTCCCCGCGATTATAGCGTAGGGGGGTCTGGATCTCGTACTGAACGTTCCAGCACACGGAGGGTTAAGTGGTAACATACACCCTGGACGGCGTCCATCCTCATCGGCGCGGGGAGACGTCTTCTCGTTTCTTCCTCGTTACCTTTTAGTTTAAATCTTCTTTTCAAATACGATTAGTCTTGTTTGTAAATGCCGTCAGAGCGCCGGGAAACCCTACCGCGCCTCATTATAACCCTGAAGGTGGAGGGCCGGGGGGGGACCTCTGAAGGATGAGCGCCTCATTAACGTAATGGCGGGATGACCGGGGCCCTACTGCTAAAGTCTGGTGTCCGGTGTGTCCACAGTAATCGTGGATGATGGTTAGTGACAATGGAGCCGGCTCGAGGTGTAGCAGGGTCACCTGTCACCGTGGTCTCTCTTACTTTGGGGACTTGTGACTGGTTTGGGGCCTCGGTCTCATGTCTGTATTCAAAATTAATGTCTAGACTTCTGCTGTTAGAGCTTTGAGCTCCTTAGGTCTCTTTCCAGGTTTGGCTACTTTGTGATCACTCCTATCTCCTTTATATGGTCATATAATGCAGCCTACCTTACTGGTGATTGGACTCCATTTCTGGCCTGTCTACCTGAGGTGAAGGAGCGTCTCAGAGAAGCTGGCCATTGCCTAGGAGAGTGGCAGCAGGTGTGAAGTTTCTTGTTGTTTCCCTGTCTGTCTTCCCTTCTTCTTGTTGTTTTATTGCAGTAGTTGGGACTAGTGCTCCTGTTAGCATCTCCCTATTGACAGGTTAACATAGGGCCAGCAGGGATTAGGTATCCTGCTCGGCGATGGGGTGAAAGAACCTGTATAGGGATGGTAGGGAGATCAGGGCACAGGTGAGTGCAAAGGGCACCTCTGCCCCAGTTCCCTATGAGCCGGGCCCTCCGCTGTATTAGTTCTCGCTATGGTTTTTCCCTGACTGTTGGTCAGGGCCACCGTCATGGACTATATCAAGACACTCCCTAGTCCTCGTGTGACATCATCTTCGGATAGCGGCGCATCACCCCAAGGTCACAATCCGGACCCCTCCGGGTCACGTTCTCGTCTCCAGGTGCGGATGACCCCACTCCTCACTTTTCCTTCCTTACAGTCACTTTGTGTTTTCCGGAACATTCTGCTAATTCTTCCGATTTGTAAACATCTGCAGCAGCGGCGTGACAGGCGGCGGTGACGGCCTCCGCAGGAACACACAATCCTCACGCTGTGTTTATGTTCCCGTCAGTCCCGATTAGACGACTGCAGCGAATGAGAAGACGATGAAATGAGGGACGACGCGAGAGGTCGCGGAGGTCACACAGACGAAAGCGCCAATCGTTCACAATCAGGCGCTGCCGCTCGTTTACCGTCAGTCACTCAGAACCTCAGCGATACGCTCGTTACACGTCATGGCAGCAAACGCAGCGTTACATGGCGGCAGCCAGAGACATCTGCAAGCAATGAGCCAATGTTCACAACTGAGACCCCGTGTGTCAGAATACACAGAGGGCGCCGGGCCCTTAAAGAGCTTCTGTACTAGGGCCCCAATGTGTCACATCTCACAATATCTCCACCCTATAATAAGGTCCCTGCAGAATTCTGCTTTTCGGGCTGATCAGGTGGTCAGTATTCCTGCATCATTCACCAGTCAGTCTCCTTCACCTTCTGGTAGCTGTAAAAATAGAAACTGATGCATTGCTAGTCAGCTGTAAATGTAGTATACACTGTAAACCCAGTTAATCACCTTCCTCCTCTGGCAGCTTTAAATGCAGTATACACTGTAAACCCAGTTAATCACCTTCCTCCTCTGGCAGCTTTAAGTGTAGTATACACTGTAGACCCCAGTTAAACTCATCCCTCCTCTGGCAGCTGTAAATGTAGTATACACTGTAAACCCCCAGTTCTCCTTCATCCTCTGGCAGCTTGTAAATGTAGTATACACTGTAGAACCCAAGTTAATCTCCTTCATCCTCTGGCAGCTGTAAATGTAGTATACACTGTAAACCCCCAGTTTCTCCTTCATCCTCTGGCAGCTGTAAATGTAGTATACACTGTAAACCCCCAGTTCTCCTTCACCCTCTGGCAGCTGTAAATGTAGTATACACTGTAAACCCCCAGTTCTCCTTCATCCTCTGGCAGCTGTAAATGTAGTATACACTGTAAACCCCCAGTTCTCCTTCATCCTCTGGCAGCTGTAAATGTAGTATACAATGTAAATCACAGTTAATCTCCTTCCTCCTCTGGCAGCTGTAAATGTAGAATACACTGTAACACCCCCCTTCCTTCCCCGCGGTTAATCTCCTTCTTCCCCTGGCAGCCTTAATTGTAGTGTACACTGTAAACACAATAATCTCCTTCCTCCTCTGTCAATTGTACATGTCGTAGACACTAAAAATCCAGTTAATCTCCTTCCTCGTCTGGAAGCTGTACCCCAGTCCCCATAGGTTCCCTGTAAATCTCATTCTCCTATGTATACTGTGGATGTATCAGTCAGTTTCCCTCCCCCTCTGGCAGGTATACATATAGTCCTGGTTAATTAACCATTAATTCCCTTCTATTCTGGAAGCTGTACATATAGTCCTGAGTAAATTCCTAGTCGGTCTCCTTTGTCCCCTGCAGCTGTACATATAGTCTCCTATACGTTCCCAGTCAGTATGATCTTCCACTTGAAGCTGTAAATATAATTCCTGTAAATTCCTAGTTAGTCTCCTTCCCCATCTGGCAGCTGCTTGGTATATTACAGTATGGACTACTATATATAGGGCCTCTGAGGTGTGTGATCCCCCCATCAGGTGGTTCAGGTCTCCTCATTATCTGCCCCCTGTGATAAGAGCGAGGCTGGCGGAGGTCATGTTTGGTCGTTCCCGGTTAGTGCAGGCGGAGCGTAGACTCTTTGGAGCAGTGATGGACGCACATGGCTGAGCTTGTTCTCTGTTTCCTATATTTTGGCTATTTTTATCGCCGTTTCCGCTGTTCTCGTTCACTTCCTGAGGCTTTGTGTTTTACCGTAGATCGCGGCTCACACTTCCTCCAAACCGTCCCCCATCGAGCGCAGGAAGCGCAGCGCAGCTGGCACATGAAACGCGCGGATGTCGCTTCTCGCTGCAGAGATCAAGACCAACACAGTGAGAATAGATCTTGTGGTGGCCCCTTTAAGATGAGATAGGACCACCTGCACCGGCTTATCAGATACACTCCACATGGCCCCTAAGTATCCACCTCCGGGCCCCCAAGAGCCTGACACCAAGTAACAGCTCACACATGACACAGATTATATTATTCATTATCCAAGTAGAGTGTCAGCTCATGGGGCAAGGATCCTTCATGTAGGTGTTCTATGCTACTAGAGTCAGAAACACTAGATCATTATTGGGGGCTCCTAACAGGGGGGACACTCTTTCCCAACTGGTGGCACAGATTAATATTATTATTATAGCTCCATTTATTCTATGGCGCTTTACATGAGATAAAGGGGCACATACAGTATAGATAAGTCCAATAATTATCAATACACGGCACAGACAGGTACAGGAGGAAAGAGGATCCTGCCCATGAGGGCTCACAGTCTACAAGGGATGGGTGAGGATACAGTAGGAGAGGAGAGAGGACCCTGCCTCATGAGGGCTCACAGTCTACAAGAGATGGGTGAGGATACACTAGGAGAGGAGAGAGGACCCTGCCCACGAGAGCTCACAGTCTACAAGAGATGGGGAGGATACAGTGAGGGAGGAGAGAGGACCCTGCCCACGAGGGCTCAGTCTACAAGCGATAGGTGAGGATACAGTAGGTGAGGAACGAGGACCCTGCCCACGAGGGCTCATAGTCTATAAGGGTATGGGTGAAGATACAGTAGGTGAGGAGACAGGACCCTGCCCACGAGGGCTCACAGTCTATAAGGGATGAGTAAGGATACAGTGAGGGAGGAGAGAGGACCCTGCCCACGAGGGCTCAGTCTACAGGGATGGGTGAGGATACAGTAGGTGAGGAGAGCGAACCTGCCCACGAGGGCTCACAGTCTATAAGGGATGAGTAGGATACAGTAGGTGAGGAGATAGGACCCTGCCCACGAGGGCTCATAGTCTACAAGGGATGGGTGAGGATACAGTAGGTAAGGAGAGAGGACCCTGCCCACGAGGCCTCACAGTCTACAAGGGATGGGTGAGGATACAGTATGTGAGGAGAGAGGACCCTGCCCATGAGGGCTCAGTCTACAAGGGATGGGTGAGGATACAGTGAGGGAGGAGAGAGGACCCTGCCCACGAGGGCTCACAGCCTACAAGGGATTGGTGAGGATACAGTGAGGGAGGAGAGAGGACCCTGCCCACGAGGGCTCACAGCCTACAAGGGATTGGTGAGGGTGGAGTAGATGAGGAGAGAGGACCCTGCCCACGAGGGCTCACAGCCTACAAGGGATTGGTGAGGGTGGAGTAGATGAGGAGAGAGGACCCCGCCCATGAGGGCTCACAGTCTACAGATCGTTCAGGTTAGCACATCCAGAGGAGGAGTCACAGGAAGGTTTGCTGAATCTCCCAGCACAGTCTCAAGAGGAAATTCACCAACTGATTGGCAGAAATTCTGATCACTAATTATGTATTAGTGCATCCGATGCTGCAGACAGTCCATGAACCCCTGATGTCCTGATCCAGGTCTGGGAGGAGATCGCTCAGGGCCACTTTACACACACCAACTTCTGTGTCCAACTTCTGAACAGATCTCTGGTTGCAGTGAAATCATGGACACATTGCTCCATTGTACACAGTCACAAAATGGAGCAATGTGTCCATGATTTCACTGCAACCAGAGATCTGTTCAGCAGTTGGTGTGTGTAAAGCGGCCCTCAGGACACCATCTGAGTAGGAGATACCCAGACATTGATAACTCGCACATTTGCTGATTTCTCCATTGTGTTGAGTCGATTCCACAGAATATGAGCGATAAAGTGATTTTGTCATATTTGCCAAAATTATTGTGAACTATTTCAATGAACCAAGAATCAGAAAAACGCAGATCAGGTAAGAACTCATCTTCCCTCCCACCATGATCCTGAGCTTCACATAGAACATTGTAACATATCAGCCACATACAATGTGTACGGAAAGTATTCACACCCCTTCACATGTTTCACTCTTTGTTTCATCGCAGCCATTTGGTAAATTCAATAAAGTTCATTTTTTCCTCATTAATGTCGCTCTGCCCCATCTACACTGAAAAATACACAAATGTAGAAATGTGTGAAAATGAATTAAAAAAACAAAAACTGAAAACTCACATGATGATAAGTATTCAGCCCCTTTGCTCAGTATTGATGATAAGTATTCAGCCCTTTTGCTCGGTATTGATGATAAGTATTCAGCCCCTTTGCTCGGTATTGATGATAAGTATTCAGCCCCTTTGCTCAGTATTGATGATAAGTATTCAGCCCCTTTGCTCAGTATTGATGATAAGTATTCAGCCCCTTTGCTCAGTATTGATGATAAGTATTCAGCCTCTTTGTTCAGTATTGCTGATAAGTATTCAGCCTCTTTGTTCAGTATTGATGATAAGTATTCAGCCCCTTTGCTCAGTATTGATGATAAGTATTCAGCCCTTTGCTCAGTATGATGTAATATTCAGCCCTTTGCTCAGTATTGATGATAAGTATTCAGCCCTTTGTTCAGTATTGATGATAAGTATTCAGCCCCTTTGCTCAGTATTGATGATAAGTATTCAGCCCCTTTGCTCAGTATTGATGATAAGTATTCAGCCCCTTTGCTCAGTATTGATGATAAGTATTCAGCCCCTTTGCTCAGTATTGATGATAAGTATTCAGCCCCTTTGCTCAGTATGATGATAAGTATTCAGCCCCTTTGCTCAGTATTGATGATAAGTATTCAGCCCCTTTGCTCAGGGATTGATGATAAGTATTCAGCCCCTTTGCTCAGTATTGATGATAAGTATTCAGCCCCTTTGCTCAGTATTGATGATAAGTATTCAGCCCCTTTGCTCAGTATTGATGATAAGTATTCAGCCCCTTTGCTCAGTATTGATGATAAGTATTCAGCCCTTTGCTCAGTATTGTGATAAGTATTCAGCCCCTTTGCTCAGTATTGATGATAAGTATTCAGCCCCTTTGCTCAGTATTGATGATAAGTATTCAGCCCCTTTGCTCAGTATTGATGATAAGTATTCAGCCCCTTTGCTCAGTATTGATGATAAGTATTCAGCCCCTTTGCTCAGTATTTGATGATAAGTATTCAGCCCCTTTGCTCAGTATTGATGATAAGTATTCAGCCCCTTTGCTCAGTATTGATGATAAGTATTCAGCCCCTTTGCTCAGTATTGATGATAAGTATTCAGCCCCTTTGCTCAGTATTGATGATAAGTATTCAGCCCCTTTGCTCAGTATTGTGATAGTATTCAGCCCCTTTGCTCAGTATTGATGATAAGTATTCAGCCCCTTTGCTCAGTATTGATGATAAGTATTCAGCCCCTTTGCTCAGTATTGATGATAAGTATTCAGCCCCTTTGCTCAGTATTGATGATAAGTATTCAGCCCTTTGCTCAGTATTGATGATAAGTATTCAGCCCCTTTGCTCAGTATTGATGATAAGTATTCAGCCCCTTTGCTCAGTATTGATGATAAGTATTCAGCCCCTTTGCTCAGTATTGATGATAAGTATTCAGCCCCTTTGCTCAGTATTGATGATAAGTATTCAGCCCCTTTGCTCAGTATTGATGATAAGTATTCAGCCCCTTTTTGTTAAGATTCAGCTTTGCTCATATGTGATAAGTATTCAGCCCTTTGCTCAGTATTGTGATAAGTATTCAGCCCCTTTGCTCAGTATTGATGATAAGTATTCAGCCCCTTTGCTCAGTATTGATGATAAGTATTCAGCCCTTTGCTCAGTATTGATGATAAGTATTCAGCCCTTTGCTCAGTATTGTGATAAGTATTCAGCCCCTTTGCTCAGTATTGTGATAAGTATTCAGCCCTTTGCTCAGTATTGATGATAAGTATTCAGCCCCTTTGCTCAGTATTGATGATAAGTATTCAGCCCCTTTGCTCAGTATTGATGATAAGTATTCAGCCCCTTTGCTCAGTATTGATGATAAGTATTCAGCCCCTTTGCTCAGTATTGATGATAAGTATTCAGCCCTTTGCTCAGTATTGATGATAAGTATTCAGCCCCTTTGCTCAGTATTGATGATAAGTATTCAGCCCCTTTGCTCAGTATTGATGATAAGTATTCAGCCCTTTGCTCAGTATTGATGATAAGTATTCAGCCCCTTTGCTCAGTATTGATGATAAGTATTCAGCCCCTTTGCTCAGTATTGATGATAAGTATTCAGCCCCTTTGCTCAGTATTGATGATAAGTATTCAGCCCTTTGCTCAGTATTGATGATAAGTATTCAGCCCCTTTGCTCAGTATTGATGATAAGTATTCAGCCCCTTTGCTCAGTATTGATGATAAGTATTCAGCCCCTTTGCTCAGTATTGATGATAAGTATTCAGCCCCTTTGCTCAGTATGTGATAAGTATTCAGCCCCTTTGCTCAGTTTGTGATAAGTATTCAGCCCCTTTGCTCAGTTTTGATGATAAGTATTCAGCCCCTTTGCTCAGTATTGATGATAAGTATTCAGCCCCTTTGCTCAGTATTGATGATAAGTATTCAGCCCCTTTGCTCAGTATTGATGATAAGTATTCAGCCCCTTTGCTCAGTATTGATGATAAGTATTCAGCCCCTTTGCTCAGTATTGATGATAAGTATTCAGCCCCTTTGCTCAGTATTGATGATAAGTATTCAGCCCCTTTGCTCAGTATTGATGATAAGTATTCAGCCCCTTTGCTCAGTATTGATGATAAGTATTCAGCCCCTTTGCTCAGTATTGATGATAAGTATTCAGCCCCTTTGCTCAGTATTGTGATAAGTATTCAGCCCCTTTGCTCAGTATTTGATGATAAGTATTCAGCCCCTTTGCTCAGTATTGATGATAAGTATTCAGCCCCTTTGCTCAGTATTGATGATAAGTATTCAGCCCCTTTGCTCAGTATTGATGATAAGTATTCAGCCCCTTTGCTCAGTTTGATGATAAGTATTCAGCCCCTTTGCTCAGTATTGATGATAAGTATTCAGCCCCTTTGCTCAGTATTGATGATAAGTATTCAGCCCCTTTGCTCAGTATTGATGATAAGTATTCAGCCCCTTTGCTCAGTATTGATGATAAGTATTCAGCCCCTTTGCTCAGTATTGATGATAAGTATTCAGCCCCTTTGCTCAGTATTGATGATAAGTATTCAGCCCCTTTGCTCAGTAATTGATGATAAGTATTCAGCCCCTTTGCTCAGTATTGATGATAAGTATTCAGCCCTTTGCTCAGTATTGATGATAAGTATTCAGCCCCTTTGCTCAGTATTGATGATAAGTATTCAGCCCCTTTGCTCAGTATTGATGATAAGTATTCAGCCCCTTTGCTCAGTATTGGATGATAAGTATTCAGCCCCTTTGCTCAGTATTGATGATAAGTATTCAGCCCCTTTGCTCAGTATTGATGATAAGTATTCAGCCCCTTTGCTCAGTATTGTGATAAGTATTCAGCCCTTTGCTCAGTGTTGATGATAAGTATTCAGCCCCTTTGTTCAGTATTGATGATAAGTATTCAGCCCCTTTGCTCAGTATTGTGATAAGTATTCAGCTCCTTTGCTCAATATTGTGATAAGTATTCAGCCCCTTTGCTCAGTTTGATGATAAGTATTGAGCCCCTTTGCTCAGTATTGATGATAAGTATTCAGCCCCTTTGCTCGATATTGATGATAAGTATTCAGCCCCTTTGCTCGATATTGATGATAAGTATTCAGCCCCTTTGCTCAGTATTGATGATAAGTATTCAGCCCCTTTGCTCAGTATTGATGATAAGTATTCAGCCCTTTGCTCAGTATTGATAAGTATTCAGCCCCTTTGCTCAGTATTGATGATAAGTATTCAGCCCCTTTGCTCAGTATTGATGATAAGTATTCAGTCCCTTTGCTCAGTATGATGATAAGTATTCAGCCCTTTGCTCAGTATTGATGATAAGTATTCAGCCCCTTTGCTCAGTATTGATGATAAGTATTCAGCCCCTTTGCTCAGTATTGATGATAAGTATTCAGCCCCTTTGCTCAATATTGATAATAATTAACACAGGCAAGGGTTAAAAATACAAAAGAAATCTCACCTCTGCGCGTGTCCTGCGATGCCTCCATCTAGCTCCCAACAAGGACCTGGTGGGGCAGGGCTCCCTGATCAGCTGATTGGTCACATGAACGGCATCAGCTGAGCGGGCGGGAGATTTAAACCGCTCAGCTGTTGCAGTCATGTGACCCGCCTGCCGATTGGTTTTGGCAGGCGCGGGGTTAAAACTGTCAGCTGATGCCGGTCAAGTGACCAATCAGCTGATCGTGTTGCTCCGCCCCGCCAGCTCCTTAGGCCAGCTTCACATTGCAGGTTTGATCCGATCCAAAGCTGCCCGTGTAAACCGGACAGCCCCGGACCGGACTTTGGTCCCATAGTATACTATGGGGCCAGATGGAGCCGGATGGAGCTCTCTACCATCCGTTTCTATCTGTCCCGGGACAATCCGGGAGAATTCACAATTCTCTCACGTTGCTTGCAGCGTTTATGTGTCCGAGAGGAGAATATCTCCTCTAATTGCCTTCTCCCGGATCCAGGGCAATCCGGCGCTCCCTAACATGGGAGCCTATGGGGCTGGATTGCATCGGTCCGGGAGGATCCGGGAACCGGACCCCGACGGCTGCACGCTGCAGTTGTTTCAGACCGCGGATAGCTCCCTGCCAGCCGCGGTCCGATTCATCAGTGGCGGCAGCTGTGTGCGGCTATTAGCCCTCCGGTTCTGTGTACTGATCCGGTCCGTGCTGTCGGTTCACCCTGATAGCCTCAGATCGGATCTGACCCACAATGTGAAACCGGCCGTAAGCTGTCGGGAGCTGGATGGAGGCATCGTGCCGGAGAGGTGAGGAGATTTTTTTAAATTTATTTTTAACCCTTGCTTTACTTCATCTCACTTCCGCAATGTCTGTTTATACACCGCGGAAGTGAAAGGGCCCTCTCTGTGTCAGACTTGGAGGCACACATGCTCCTGACCTTTCCTGTCTGTGGTCCATGCAAAAAAATAGGATCCCCACAGACAGGAAAAACTCACCATGTGAAAGCAGCCTAAGGGTCCCGTCACACTTGGCGACGTTCCAGAGATCCCGACAATGATACGACCTGGTGAGGATCGCTGGAACGTCGCTACGTGTCTCTGGTGAGATGTCAAACAGTCAGACCTACTCAACGACGCAGCAACAATACGGCGACCCGTATAATGACCTCGGCGGTCGTTGTGACCCTTGTCACACAGCAGCGAATCTGACGACTGAGACCTACGTGGCTGAGGTCTGAGCCGCCAACAGGTCATATAAGGTCAAACACACCGATGCATGCTGCCCAAGAACCAGGCCATTCCGACAAAGATCGGCGATGTCATAGCGGGGCCGCGTTGCTGCTTACTTGTCCACACTGTGCGAAGCGCTGGAGAGGTCGCTGTTACATCACAAACCCTGTCACGTTTCAGTGATATCGCTAGCAATGCTGCAGTGTGTGACGTGGTCTTAAGTTGAGAACAAATCACACATCTCTGAAACAAACATCACAGAGCCCAAAACAATGAACATTGCCTTACCTGTCCAAACAAGACATCAAGACAGTTCATGTGAATGAGCCAGAATCAAATATATCTGATATTACCCTGCAATATATAGTGCATTAATCTACACAACCATATTTCACATTTGCAATACACTCCACCTTTGGTCAAATGACCACACTATATCAAAGCATATAAACGATATATTACAATATGAAGGCTTTAATGGTGGTTACACGTTTCAATATCGTTTGCGATATCGCAATTCAATGGCGCGGGAGCGCGCATTTCGTGCTTGTTTTCCGCATCGCATCGGAGGTTTACACGTTGCGATTATGAATCCAACGTCCGTGCGATTCTACGCCCCCCAACCCAGGAACGACCATTTAACATGGGAGTGAATGGTGACGTTGAACTTCACATCATAGTTGGGCTGTCACACAGCACGATCCGGCTCCAATCTTCCTTCAATATCGGAGCATTGAATAGCACGCTCATTCAATCCCTGATATCGCATGGACATCGTTCCTGCATCGTATTGGACGTTCACACCATACAACGCAGGAACGATAAACGGCTCCAACGATCGAACCACGTGACTTTTCATTGAAATTGGATATCGCAACGTGTAAACCCCCCTTTAGATATCCATATTTTTATTGGCAATACAAATGTGTAATGTGTACCTGGAGGAGGCCCGTACTGTGTAATGTGTACCTGGAGGAGGCCCATACTGTAATGTGTACCTGGAGGAGGCCCGTACTGTAATGTGTACCTGGAGGAGGCCCGTACTGTGTAATGTGTACCTGGAGGAGGCCCATACTGTGTAATGTATACCTGGAGGAGGCCCGTACTGTGTAATGTGTACCTGGAGGAGGCCCGTACTGTGTAATGTGTACCTGGAGGAGGCCCGACTGTGTAATGTGTACCTGGAGGAGGCCCATACTGTGTAATGTGTACCTGGAGGAGGCCCATACTGTGTAATGTGTACCTGGAGGGGCCCATACTGTGTAATGTGTACCTGGAGGAGGCCCATACTGTGTAATGTGTACCTGGAGGAGGCCCATACTGTGTAATGTGTACCTGGAGGAGGCCCACTACTGTGTAATGTGTACCTGGAGGGGCCCATACTGTGTAATGTGTACCTGGAGGAGGCCCATACTGTGTAATGTGTACCTGGAGGGGCCCATACTGTGTAATGTGTACCTGGAGGGGCCCATACTGTGTAATGTGTACCTGGAGGGAGGCCCATACTGTGTAATTGTACCTGGAGGAGGCCCATACTGTGTAATGTGTACCTGGAGGGGCCCATACTGTGTAATGTGTACCTGGAGGAGGCCCATACTGTGTAATGTGTACCTGGAGGGGCCCATACTGTGTAATGTGTACCTGGAGGAGGCCCATACTGTGTAATGTGTACCTGGAGGAGGCCCATACTGTGTAATGTGTACCTGGAGGAGGCCCATACTGTGTAATGTGTACCTGGAGGAGGCCCATACTGTGTAATGTGTACCTGGAGGAGGCCCAACTGTGTAATGTGTACCTGGAGGAGGCCCGTACTGTGTAATGTTACCTGGAGGAGGCCCGTACTGTGTAATGTGTACCTGGAGGGGCCCATACTGTGTAATGTGTACCTGGAGGAGGCCCATACTGTGTAATGTGTACCTGGAGGAGGCCCATACTGTGTAATGTGTACCTGGAGGAGGCCCTACTGTGTAATGTGTACCTGGAGGGGCCCATACTGTGTAATGTGTACCTGGAGGGGCCCATACTGTGTAATGTGTACCTGGAGGAGGCCGATACTGTGTAATGTGTACCTGGAGGAGGCCCATACTGTGTAATGTATACCTGGAGGGGCCCGTACTGTGTAATGTGTACCTGGAGGAGGCCCGTACTGTGTAATGTGTACCTGGAGGGGCCCATACTGTGTAATGTGTACCTGGAGGGGCCCATACTGTGTAATGTGTACCTGGAGGAGGCCCATACTGTGTAATGTGTACCTGGAGGAGGCCCTGTACTGTGTGTAATGTGTACCTGGAGGAGGCCCATACTGTGTAATGTGTACCCGGAGGAGGCCCGTACTGTGTAATGTGTACCCGGAGGAGGCCCATACTGTGTAATGTGTACCTGGAGGGGCCCATACTGTGTAATGTGTACCTGGAGGGGCCCATACTGTGTAATGTGTACCTGGAGGGGGCCCGTACTGTGTAATGTGACCGAGGAGGCCTACTGTGTAATGTGTACCTGGAGGGGCCCATACTGTGTAATGTGTACCTGGAGGGGCCCATACTGTGTAATGTGTACCTGGAGGAGGCCCGTACTGTGTAATGTGTACCTGGAGGGGCCCGTACTGTGTAATGTGTACCTGGAGGGGGCCCATACTGTGTAATGTGTACCTGGAGGAGGCCCGTACTGTAATGTGTCGAGGAGCCACTGTAATGTGTACCTGGAGGAGGCCCACACTGTGTAATGTGTACCTGGAGGAGGCCCGTACTGTGTAATGTGTACCTGGAGGGGCCTACTGTGTAATGTGTACCTGGAGGAGGCCCGTACTGTGTAATGTGTCCTGGAGGAGGCCCATACTGTGTAATGTGTACCTGGAGGAGGCCCGTACTGTGTAATGTGTGCCTGGAGGAGGCCCGTACTGTGTAATGTGTACCTGGAGGAGGCCCGATACTGTGTAATGTGTACCTGGAGGAGGCCCTACTGTGTAATGTGTACCTGGAGGAGGCCCGTACTGTGTAATGTGTACCTGAGGAGCAACGTATGTGTCTGGGCCATACTGTGTAATGTGTACCTGGAGGAGGCCAACTGTGTAATGTGTACCTGGAGGGGGCCCGTACTGTGTAATGTGTACCTGGAGGAGGCCCTACGTAAGTTACCTGAGGCCTACTGTGTAATGTGCCTGGAGGAGGCCCGTACTGTGTAATGTGTACCTGGAGGGGGCCCATACTGTGTAATGTGTACCTGGAGGGGCCCATACTGTGTAATGTGTGTGTATAGATATATATATATATATCTATAGTGCCTGATCACGTGATGTAGATGTACCGGAAGTCTCCTCTACTGTTTCTATGACAGCCGTAGCTCCGCCCCTCTGTCAGCTGATGTGGGCGGGGCCTGTCTGTAGTTCCTGCGTCACCCGGGCCGCAGTGTGAGGAGATCCCGCTGATCCCGGTCGCCATGGTGAAGATCGCCTTCACTTCTCCCTTCTCCGGGAAGGATCCCGCCAAGGACGCGCAGTGTCTGGTACCGGACAAGGTGAGCGGCCCCGGGACTGTGGAGGGCTGAGGCCTAGACACCGGGGGCTCCTGTATATAACACGGGGGAGGGGGGCTGTGTATTATACGTGGGGGGCTCTGTATATAACACTGGGAGGGGGCTGTGTATATAGTGGGGGGCTCCTGTATATAACACTGGGGAGGGGCTGTGTATATAGTGGGGGGCTCCTGTATAGAACACCGGGGAGGGGGCTGTGTATATAGTGGGGGCTCCTGTATAGAACACCGGGGAGGGGGCTGTGTATATAGTGGGGGCTCCTGTATATAACACCGGGGAGGGGGCTGTGTATATAGTGGGGGGCTCCTGTATATAACACTGGGGAGGGGGCTGTGTATATAGTGGGGGCTCCTGTATATAACATCGGAGGGGGGCTGTGTATATAGTGGGGGGCTCCTGTATATAACACCGGGAGGGGGCTGTGTATATAGTGGGGGGCTCCTGTATTAACACTGGGGAGGGGGCTGTGTATATAGTGGGGGGCTCCTGTATATAACACTGGGGAGGGGGGCTGTGTATATAGTGGGGGGGCTCCTGTATATAACACTGGGGAGGGGGCTGTGTATATAGTGGGGGGCTCCTGTATATAACACTGGGGAGGGGGCTGTGTATATAGTGGGGGGCTCCTGTATATAACACTGGGGAGGGGGCTGTGTATATAGTGGGGGGCTCCTGTATATAACACTGGGGAGGGGGCTGTGTATATAGTGGGGTGCTCCTGTATATAACACTGGAGGGGGGCTGTGTATATAGGTGGGGGCTCCTGTATATAACATGGGAGGGGGCTGTGTATATAGTGGGGGGCTCCTGTATATAACACTGGGGAGGGGGCTGTGTATATAGTGGGGGGCTCCTGTATATGAACACTGGGGAGGGGGCTGTGTATATAGTGGGGGGCTCCTGTATAAACACTGGGGAGGGGGCTGTGTATATATGTGGGGGGCTCCTGTAATAAACACCGGGAGGGGGCTGTGTATATAGTGGGGGGCTCCTGTATAAACACGGGGAGGGGGCTGTGTATATAGTGGGGGCTCCTGTATATAACACCGGGAGGGGGGCTGTGTATATAGTGGGGGCTCCTGTATATAACACGGGAGGGGCTGTGTATATAGTGGGGGGGCTCCTGTATATAACACGGGGAGGGGGCTGTGTATATAGTGGGGGGCTCCTGTTAAAACACCGGGGAGGGGGCTGTGTATATAGTGGGGGGCTCCTGTATATAACACTGGGGAGGGGGCTGTGTATATAGTGGGGGGCTCCTGTATATAACACTGGGGAGGGGGCTGTGTATATAGTGGGGGGCTCCTGTATATAACACTGGGAGGGGCTGTGTATATAGTGGGGGGCTCCTGTATATAACACTGGGGAGGGGGCTGTGTATATAGTGGGGGGCTCCTGTATATAACACTGGGGAGGGGGCTGTGTAATAGTGGGGGGCTCCTGTATATAACACTGGGGAGGGGGCTGTGTATATAGTGGGGGGCTCCTGTATATAAACCTGGGGAGGGGGGCTGTGTATATAGTGTGGGGGCTCCTGTATATAACACTGGGGAGGGGGCTGTGTATATAGTGGGGGGCTCCTGTATATAACACTGGGGAGGGGGCTGTGTATATAGTGGGGGGCTCCTGTATATAAACACTGGGGAGGGGCTGTGTATATAGTGGGGGGCTCCTGTAATAACACTGGGGAGGGGGCTGTGTATATAGTGGGGGGCTCCTGTATATAACACTGGGAGGGGGCTGTGTATATAGTGGGGGGCTCCTGTATATAACACTGGGAGGGGGCTGTGATGTGGGGGCTCTGTATATACACTGGAGGGCTGTGTATATAGTGGGGGCTCCTGTATATAACACTGGGGAGGGGGCTGTGTATATAGTGGGGGGCTCCTGTATATAACACTGGGGAGGGGGCTGTGTATATAGTGGGGGGCTCCTGTATATAACACGAGGGGGGGGCTGTGTATATAGTGGGGGCTCCTGTATAAACACTGGGAGGGGGCTGTGTATATAGTGGGGGGCTCCTGTATATAACACGGGAGGGGGCTGTGTATATAGTGGGGGGCTCCTGTATATAACACTGGGAGGGGCTGTGTATATAGTGGGGGTCGATTAAACTGGGGGGCTGTGTATATAGTGGGGGGCTCCTGTATATAACACTGGGGAGGGGGCTGTGTTAATAGTGGGGGGCTCCTGTATATAACACTGGGGAGGGGGCTGTGTATATAGTGGGGGGCTCCTGTATATAACACTGGGGAGGGGGCTGTGTATATAGTGGGGGGCTCCTGTATATAACACTGGGGAGGGGGCTGTGTATATAGTGGGGGGCTCCTGTATATAACACTGGGGAGGGGCTGTGTATATAGTGGGGGGCTCCTGTATATAACACTGGGGAGGGGGCTGTGTATATAGTGGGGGGCTCCTGTATATAACACTGGGGAGGGGGCTGTGTATATAGTGGGGGGCTCCTGTATATAACACTGGGGAGGGGGCTGTGTATATAGTGGGGGGCTCCTGTATATAACACTGGGGAGGGGGCTGTGTATATAGTGGGGGGCTCCTGTATATAACATGGAGGGGGGCTGTGTATATAGTGGGGGGCTCCTGTATATAACACTGGGAGGGGCTGTGTATATAGTGGGGGGCTCCTGTATAGAACACCTGGGGAGGGGGCTGTGTATATAGTGGGGGGCTCCTGTTAGAACACCGGGAGGGGGGCTGTGTATATAGTGGGGGGGACTCCTGTATAGAACACCCGGGGAAGGGGGGCTGTGTATATAGTTGGGGGGCTCCTGTGATATAACACCGGGGGGGGCTGTGTATATAGTGGGGTGCTCCTGTGTATAACACCGGGGGGGGCTGTGTATATAGTGGGGGGGGTCCTGTGTATAACACCGGGGAGGGGGGTGTATATAGGGGGGGCTCCTGTGTATAACACCGGGGAGGGGGGCTGTGTATATAGTGGGGGCCCAGGTATATCTGGGGAGGGGGACTCCTGTGTATAACACCGGGGAGGGGGGCTGTGTATATAGTGGGGGGGGGGCTCCTGTGTATAACACCGGGGAGGGGGGCTGTGTATATAGTGGGGGGGGACTCCTGTGTAAACACCGGGGAGGGGGGCTGTGTATATAGTGGGGGGGCTCCTGTGTATAACACCGGGGAGGGGGGCTGTGTATATAGTGGGGCGGCTCCGTGTATAAACTGGGGGGGGGCCTCCTGTATAGAACACCAGGGAGGGGGGGGCTGTAGTATATACACAATGTTCCAAATTATTATGCAAATAGGTTTTAAGTGTCATAAGTTTTTTTTCTTTTCAATGAAACCATTGATGGTTTTGTGTCTCATGGCCCCTTACACGGGGCAACATCTCCGGGTGCGCGCACGTTTTGCGTAATGCATACTATAACCGCCTAGGATTTGTAAATCATCGCTAATTATTACAGGTCAACATACTATCCGAAGCGTGAAGTCGCCTGCAACTTGGCCACGCCCCATTCAGAGGTTGCCACAGCGTAATGTTCAGGGTGTAACTTAGGGATCATTGAAATCAATCTCAGATCCCTGTGATATTAGTTTGGCAGGTGAGCCCAATAAAAGCAAAACTGGTGTTCCACAATATTAGCAGGCCACAGTTTTCAAGCAAAATGGGAAAGAAAAAGGATCCTCTGCTGCCGAGAAGCAACGAAATAGTGCAAAGCCTTGGACAAGGGATGAAAACATTAGATATTGCATGAAAACATAAGTGATCATCGTATTGTGAAGAGATTTGTGGCTGATTCTGAGCACAGACGTGTTCGTGCAGATAAAGGCAGAAATGAGGAAGGTTTCTGCCAGGCAAGTTCATCAGATTGATGGTGGGTTTACACACACCAATTTATCTGTTCAATATCTGAACAGATCTCTGGTTGCCGTGAAATCATGGACACATTGTATCATTTGTACACAGCCACAAAATGGAGCAATGTATCCATGATTTCACCAACAGAGTTCTGTCAGATATAAGCAGATAAAGGTTTCTACCAGCAATCATCAGAGTAAGAGCAGCTGCTAAAAAGGCTTACAGACCAGCAAACAGATATGTGAAGCTGCTGGTGCCTCTGGAGTCCCTCCAACCTCAAGGTGTAGGATCCTTCAAGGCTTGCTGTGGGCATAACCTACTATTCAGCCACCCCTAA
The DNA here is from genome assembly GCA_033576535.1 of Allobates femoralis. Classification (NCBI taxonomy): domain Eukaryota; kingdom Metazoa; phylum Chordata; class Amphibia; order Anura; family Aromobatidae; genus Allobates; species Allobates femoralis. Next base: position 181,662,694 of record JARQOC010000008.1, read on the forward strand.
ACAGTGCTCCAAGCAGAAACAGGTTTACAGTGGATCCAGATATACATGAAGACTAATTGTCAACAGTCTTGTTTACTGATGAGTGCCGAGCAACCCTGGATGGTCCAGATGGATGGAGTAGTGGATGGTTGGTGGATGCCACCATGTCCCAACAAGGCTGCGACGTCAGCGAGGAGGTGGAGGAGTCATGTTTTGGGCTGGAATCATTGGGAAACAGCTGGTAGGTTCCTGAAGGTGTGAAAATGATCTCTGCTAAAGTATTTAGAGTTTCTGACAGAGAACTTTCTTCATGGTACAAAAAGCAAAAACAGAAGCAAAATCATCTTCATGCAGACAATGCCCATCTCATGCTACAAAGAATACCTCAGTGCATTGGCTGCTATGGGCATAAAGAGATAAACTCATGGTGTGGCCACCATCTTCCCTGACCTCAACCCTATAGAGAACCTTAGGAGTATAATCAAGCACAAGATCTATGAGGGTGGGAGGCAGTTCACATCAAAAACAGCAGCTCTGGGAGGCGATTCTGACATCATGGCAAAGAAATACAAGCAGAAACTCTCCAGAAACTCACAAGATCAATGGATGCAAGAATTGTGAAGGTGAGATCAAAGAAGGGTTCCTAGGTTACCATGTAACTTGGCCTGTTAGGAGGTTTTGGAGGTTAAATAGCTTTTTATTTCAGTGAATGTGACCTCCTAATGCTGCAAATTCAACAAAAGCATTTTCAGTTCTTTCAAACATCAAATGTTTAGAAACTCTCCTGTGCGTAATAATGTGGAACAGGGCATTTAGAGGGTTTTTTTAATTGTGAAGATATACTGTTATCATGGGAGTTTCTTCAATAAAATTTGATGTATCCTCTAACGGGTGATGACTTATTACACTGACTGTCAGCTGCACCGACCATTTAGGAAAATCAGAGAAAAAGAACATTTGCATAATTTAGAACATGGTTAGTGGGCTCCTGTATATAACACTGGGGGGGGCTGTGTATATAGTGGGGGTCCCTTTTATACTGTCATTGCGGAGCCATTCACTGTATGGGGCACATTATACTGTGGCGCTGGAGACAAGTTTCAGCAGCTGCGCCCCCTGGTGCTTAAAAGTAATAATACTTTCTATATAGGGCAAACATATTCCGCACTTTATAATGAAGGGGGACATATACAGACAATACAAAGCAACACAGCTCCCAGATACTGGAGGAGTGAGGGCCTGATCACAAGCTGCAACCGGTGAGGAAATGGGGGAGGCACAAAAGGTTAATGGTAAAACGTGCCGTCATATATAACATATAGGGGATTCACATAGCGCTGCATGAACTGGTCACCAGCCAGAAGCTGTACTGTACAGATAAACTGCTATATAATGCATGGAGGATGTAGACAGATGATAGAAGAAGCCAGGTTTGGAAAAGGGAAGATGGGAATAGTGAGGGGAGGGGGTCGGCCAGTCTAAGGCTATGTACACACACAAGGAGTGATCTGTTTGTGCTTAGGAAAATTCTGCATGAAAACCTGATCAGGTTTAAAAAAAAAAAAAAAAGCACAAGCCGATCACTGCTGCAGCTGCGTTTGTGCACATACACATTCAACACAAATAAGGGGACATAGAGACAGACGTACAGATACACAGACACTTTCTCACCCTCCATCGATTCCCCCAGTGACCGGTGATTTCTTATTTCCGGGTTCTGAGTCACATGGTGCAGGTCCTGGACGATCGATAACCACAGCACCTGCTGGTGCCCAGGAGGAAGAGATCACCGGATCACTGGGGAGGGGGAGTGTTGCTGAGTTTTTGCAGCAAATCCACATCAATTATAGGACGTGCTAAATCTTCTCCTGAATAAGTTTTTGCCTCAAAACGTGATCAGGACAAACATGCAGCCGTCAGCTCAGCAGTTCAGAAGTCTCACACTTTACTGGCCTGACAAAAATTGATCCTTTATCGGTCGTCCATGACCCAGAACGAGAGAGGGATCTGCCCTCTGAGGACAGGGAACCATCAGGATTTAAAAGGGGCAGTTCCTCTCCTCATGCCAGTTGGTTCCCTGTCCTTGAACAGGAAGCATCAGGAACAGCAGTTCCAGCAGATCGGGACCCTAAGGGGGTCTTACCTGAGGGCTGCATGGAGGACTGTGCGGCTGTTCTCTGGAGGTGCAGGCACGGAGTAGGCCAGCTCGGGCTCTGTGGGTCCCACACACCAGGGTTGCGGCTCCCGGAGAGGAGGCTCCATCGGGTGCATCGGGGCCTTCTGAGCCGGCGGCACCACATTGCGAGTGGCGTCCGCTGGGTGTCTGGGCACGTGCGCAGTCCCGGTCAGTCAGTATGGGCGGGCTGAGTGCGCTGGACTTCTGGGGGCGGGCCCACTACGTCATGCATGGTGGCACCCACTGATTGGTAGCTGCGGTGCCCGGAGGCGTGCTTCAGGAGCGATGACGCGCTTCCGGTCAGGTGAGGCTGAGAGAGAGCGGACCCGGTGTGTCCATCCCTGCCAGCAGACCCAGGTCAATCTGTGGGACAGAGTCAAGTGCTGGGCAGACAGCTGGAGGAGCCGCTCTGGAGAGCACACGTTCGGCTCTGCTGCTCTCCTGCGCCCTGGTCTTGGAGGGGCTTATCTTCTGTACATGCCCTTAGGTTGTGAGCAGCGGTGGCGAGTGACATGGACGAGCCTCCCCCTCCCTGTGGTCGCTGCTGGACAAGAGGCCAGGCTATGATGGCAAATTCCTGGAGAAGCTCAGGCGCAAGTTTCAGTGCCCATTATGTAGGAAGGCGATGAGGGAGCCTGTACAGGCGTCCACCTGTGGCCTCCGCTTCTGTGACATCTGCTGGCAAGGGTTCCTCAGGTAAGAGGTGCTGACAGCTCCTGGGCAGCCTCCTGTGAAGGAGAGCATAGATACCCAATGTGGCAGGGCAAGACGTGGGGGCCCTGTCCACAATTAGGTTATTTATAATTAAATATAAGGCAACTTGTTTATAAAATATATATATATATATATATATAGCAGCATTAATGCCATGGAGCTGTACATGAGAGGGGTTACATACAAAATTATAGATATAGTTTACAGTAAACAAATTAACAATGATAGACTGGTACAGAGAGGAGAGGACCCTGACCTTGCAGGCTTACATTCTACAGGATCATGGGGAGGAAACAGTGGGTCAGGGGTGCAGCAGATCTGGTGGCGGGGGTTGGGTGGGGGGGCAGCTTCGGTGCCGGTGGGGGGGTGGCGGCTCGGTCATTGCGGGCTGTAGCTTTCCTGAAGAGATGGGTTTCAGGTTCCGCCTGAAGGATCAGAGTGTGGTGGATAAACAGACGTGTTGGGGCGCAGAGTTCCAGAGGATGGGGGATATTCGGGAGAAATCTTGGAGGCGGTTGTGTGAGGAACGGATCAGTGTGGAGGAAAGGAGGAGATCTTGGGAGGATCGAAGGTTACGTGAGGGAAGATATTGTGAGATTAGGTCAGAGATATAGGGAGGAGACAGATTGTGGACGGCTTTGTAGGTCAGTATTTGTAGCTTGAACTGGATACGTTGGGGAATTGGAAGCCAGTGGAGGGATTAGTAGAGAGGAGAAACGGGAGTAGCGAGGAGAGAGGTGGATTAGTCGGGCAGCAGAGTTGACGACAGACTGTAGAGGTGCGAGAGTGTTAGCAGCGAGACCGCAGAGAAGGTTGCAGTAGTCAAGGCGGGAGATGATGAGGGCATGTACAAGAATTTTAGTAGATTGAGGGCTGAGGAAAGGACGGATTCTGGAAATATTCTTGAGCTGGAGGTGACAGGAGGTGGTGAGAGTTTAGATGTGGGGTGTGAAGGAGAGGGAAGAGTCAAGGGTTACTCCGAGGCAGCGAATTTGAGGGGTGGGAGAGAGTGTGATGCCATTTACCATAATAGATAGATCGGGTGGTGAAGATGAGAGATGGGATGGAGGCAAGATGATGAGTTCGGTTTTCTCTACATTGAATTTTAGGAAGCGAGAGGAGAAGGAGGAGGATATGACTGATAGACACTCCGGGATTCTGGACAGCAGAGAGGAGAAGGAGGATATGACTGATAGACACTCCGGGATTCTGGACAGCAGAGAGGTGACGTCAGGATCAGAGAGGTAGATCTGAGTGTCATCAGTGTACAGGTGATACTTAAGCAAGCTTTAATAACCTTTTTTTAGTAATTTAAAAAAAAGACTGAAATGAATAAAATAACTCATCAGACCAACCTACATTGACACATGGAAACAGATAAGGCCATTCTATTGTCCGATCACCAGTACAGGAACACTGGTATTACTGTATAGAGCAAAGAATGGCCTAGAGTACACATATGTATGTGGTAAGGTTGACTATGTCCAGATAAATAAGCCAGCCTTTAAAATAAGATTGACCTCACGCAGAGGTCCAGGAGTCGGTCGGGCCTTGTTTGTAATACAGCGCATGGGTGATTGTCCCAGGTACACACCCTACATCACACCCGGCCTAAAATCACAAAATGTAAAGTATCCTGAACCTCCTAAATTGACTCCCATCCTTGCAAGCGCTGTCCACATCTACTCCCTAACCATGCACTCTATTCATGTCCCTTTCCTGACGCGTTTCGTCACAGGACTCTTCAGGGGTCCATCATTAGAGACTGGAACGGATAGAGCTGCCTTCATGTGTCAGCATAGGTTAGAAGTGAGGGGCAGGTGCATGGTGCTGAACTCGAGATAAAGCCTCGAGAATGTCCATATAAATGTCCTTTTCCTCAAGACGGTCCTATTGATGGCTATATCCGCCCGCAGAATAAGAGCCATTCAGGCCCTCCTCAGCTGACCTCCTTTTGCCTTATTTCATGCCGGTAGTGTACTCTTGTGACCTGACCCTGCTTGCTTACATCCCTAAGGTAGACTCTACATTCCACGGGTCGGCACATTGTCTTTACCTGCATTTGGCAGTGACCCTACACCCAATAAAGGGCTAATATTCCTTCCCTTGGCCGTCAGTGCAGTACTGCCTAGAGGTCGCGTGGTCCTTGGAGGTAGGATCGGTTCCTTCTTTTGTGCTTGTTTTCAGGGACGTATGTACAAGTGGAGACGAACCTCGGTCCTTATTCCACAGGGGTCCTGGCTCCTACCTGCACTGAGGTCAGACGTATCTATTGCTCAGATCTGCAGAGCGGTGGCTTGGTCTTCGGCCTTTATTGGTGCTATAGTTTTGCTCTTTCGGGTGCTGCTATCACTTTTGGGTGCAGGGTGCTACAGGCTCTGGTTCCTCCCTGGATCTACGTTTCTCTGTAATTCTCTCGTTCTGGGTGCTGTCATGGACGACCAATAAACACGTAATTACTTACCGGTAATGTGTTTTTTTGGAGTCCATGACAGCACCCACATATCCCTCCCATTGTTGAGGGTTTGTCCCTTCTTCTTTCTCCGTTGGGTGTCTTCTCTACACGTGGTGTTGGGGTCGGTGGTGACTAACGATGTTCCGGAGATCCCTTTTTTCAGGCTGTAACCAACTGACATGAGGAGAGGAACCGCCTCTTTTAAAACCTGATGGTTCCCTGTCCTTGGAGGGTGGATCCCCCTCTCATTCTGGGGCTCTCATAGACTCCGAAAAAACACATTACCGGTAAGTAATTACGTGGGTTTTTTGAGCAAACAAAGAAATGCATTTTAGGGCTCGCTTAAAACTGTGGGTGTTGGGAAGTAATTGAATTGTTCTTGGTAATCCGTTCCAGAGACATGGCGCAGCTCATGAGAAGTCTTGGAGACAGGAGTGGGAGGTTTGGATTGTAGATTGTCATTCTTGGGTCACTTGTGGAACTTAGGGCACGTTTGGGTGATGGAGATGAGGGAGGAGATGTAGGGCGGTGCAGAACTGTGGAGAGGACATGTAGATGATAGACAGAGATGAGGAGGAGATGTAGGGCGGCGCAGAACTGCGGAGAGGATGGGTAGGTGATAGACAGAGATGAGGAGGAGATGTAGGGCGGCGCAGAACTGCGGAGAGGATGGTAGGTGATAAAGATGAGGAGGAGATGTAGGGCGGTGCAGAACTGCGGAGAGGACGGGGTAGATGATAGAGATGAGGAGGGCTGGTTTCATACTGCAGTTTTTCCATGATCAGGGTTCATCAGGTTTTGTGTGCCAAAACCAGCAGTGAAACTTGCAGAGAAAAAGTATAATTTGGTGCACAAAACCTGATGAACCCTGATCATGGGAAAAACTGCAGTGTGAAACCAGCCGAGGAGATTGTAGGCTGGTGCAGAACTGTGGAGAGGATGGGTAGGTGATAGACAGAGATGAGGAGGAGATTGTTGGGTGGTGCACAACTGTGGAGGGCTTTGTGGGTGAGAGTGATAATTTTATATTGTACTCTATAGCACATTGGCCCAGGATAAAGGCATCAGTGAAGCAGTTGGAGAGGAATATGATCCTGGCTGCTGCATTCAGGATGGATTGGACAGGAGGAGTTTAGTAAGAGGGAGACCGATTAGTAGAGAATTGCAATAATCCAGGTGAGAAGGAATAAGGGCAACAGAGTTATTGCAGAGTCAATGGTAAGGACAGGTAAACTTCTAGAGCTGTTCACTCCCCCAGCCCTCCTGACGTTCTCCGCCGCTCTTGTCTTGTCAGGATCCTGAAGTCGCCACTCATGTCCCGGACTCGCACTCCACGGGGCGCTGCCTGCTCACCCTCCTGGGTCTGGCGTTTATCTTGGCCGGGCTGATCGTCGGTGGCGCCTGCATCTACAAGTTCTTCATGCCACGGGTGAGTTGTGTGTGTGGTCCGGAGCCATCGTGTAGTTGTGATCTTGTACTGCAGCCCCTCCCCTGTGTACACGATGCCCCGGACCCCCAATTACATGTCTCCTTTATTTCAGCACAAGATGTTTGAGGGGCAGCTGTCGTACATCGATCACACGGATGTGGACGAGGAGCCGTACTACCTGCCAGTGTCCGAGGAGGCCGACATCCGCGAGGAGGACAACGTGGCGCTGATTAATGTGCCCGTGCCGAACTTCTCTGAGGGAGACTCTGCCGCCATCGTCCATGACTTCGACAGAGTAAGTGATCTGTTAGGGTGAGGGGGAGTATATTGGGGCGCTGGCCTCTTCTCCTGAGGGTGCTGTGTGTGTGCATCTTGGGACGCTGGCCCCTTCTTCTGAGGGCGCTGGGTGTATGTTGGGGTGCGGCCCCTGCTCCTGAGGGCGCTGGGTGTGTGTTGAGGTGCGGCCCCTGCTCCTGAGGGCGCTGGGTGTGTGTTGAGGTGCGGCCCTGCTCCTGAGGGCGCTGGGTGTGTGTTGGGGGTGCGGCCCCTGCTCCTGAGGCGCTGGGTGTGTGTTGGGGTGCGGCCCCTGCTCCTGAGGGCGCTGGGTGTGTGTTGGGGTGCGGCCCCTCTCCTGAGGGCGCTGGGTGTGTGTTGGGGTGCGGCCCCTGCTCCTGAGGGCGCTGGGTGTGTGTTGGGGTGCGGCCCCTGCTCCTGAGGGCGCTGGGTGTGTGTTGGGGTGCGGCCCCTGCTCCTGAGGGCGCTGGGTGTTGTTGGGGTGCGGCCCCTTTTCCTGAGGGCACTGGGTGTGTGTTGGGGTGCGGCCCCTGTTCCTGAGGGCGCTGGGTGTGTGTTGGGGTGCGGCTCTGCTCCTGAGGGCGCTGGGTGTGTGTTGGGGTGCGGCCCCTGCTCCTGAGGGCGCTGGGTGTGTTGGGGTGCGGCCCCTGCTCCTGAGGGCGCTGGGTGTGTGTTGGGGTGCGGCCCCTGCTCCTGAGGGCGCTGGGTGTGTGTTGGGGTGTGGCTCTGTTCCTGAGGGCGCTGGGTGTGTGTTGGGGTGCGGCCGTTTCTCCTGAGGGCGCTGGGTGTATGTTGGGGTGCTGACGTCTCCTCTCTCACTCAGCTCCTCACCGCTTACCTGGACCTGCAGCTGCTGAAATGTTACATCATCAACCTGAACACGTCGGTGGTGCTGCCGCCCCGGAACTTAATGGACCTGTTCATGAAGCTGGCGGTGCGTGCTTAACCCTCCTCCCCCCTCATATGTGTCACCCCCTGCTGTGGTCGGGTCCCCTGTAACCGCTGCTTCTCCTGTAGAGCGGATCCTACCTGCCGCAGACGTACCTGGTGCACGAGGAGCTGGTGGTGACGGAGAGGGTGGACGACGTGTCTGAGCTGGGGATCTTCATCTACCAGCACTGCGAGGGCCGCGAGACCTATCGACTGCAGAGGAGAGACCAGATCATAGGTAAGAACCCCCCACCCCCAATGAATAAAGGGACCCCACTGAGCTGCTTGGGAGGTGGTGCCTGCAGTGAATAATGGATCCTGTGTTATCTACTGTATATAGAGGTGTTATCATTGTACAGGAGGAGGAGGTGAGCTGTGATATCACCTATTGTGAATGGTGGATCCTGTGTTATCTACTGTATATAGAGGTGTTATCAGTCATTATACAGGAGGAGGAGGTGAGCTGTGATATCACCTATTGTGAATGGTGGATCCTGTGTTATCTACTGTATATAGAGGTGTTATCAGTCATTGTACAGGAGGAGGAGGTGAGCAGTGATATCACCTATTGTGAATGGTGGATCCTGTGTTATCTACTGTATATAGAGTGTTATCACATTGTACAGGAGGAGGTGAGCTGTGATATCACCTATGTGAATGGTGGATCCTGTGTTATCTACTGTATATAGAGGTGTTATCAGTCATTGTACAGGAGAGGTGAGCTGTGATATCACCTATTGTGAATGGTGGATCTGTGTTATCTACTGTATATAGAGGTGTTATCAGTCATTGTACAGGAGGAGGTGAGCTGTGATATCACCTATTGTGAATGGTGGACCCTGTGTTCTCTACTGTATATAGAGGTGTTATCAGTCATTGTACAGGAGGAGGTGAGCTGTGATATCACCTATTGTGAATGGTGGATCCTGTGTTATCTACTGTATATAGAGGTGTTATCAGTCATTGTACAGGAGGAGGTGAGCTGTGATATCACCTATTGTGAATGGTGGATCCTGTGTTATCTACTGTATATAGAGGTGTTATCATTGTACAGGAGGAGGAGGTGAGCTGTGATATCACCTATTGTGAATGTGGATCCTGTGTTTTCTACTGTATATAGAGGTGTTATCAGTCCATTATACAGAGGAGGAGGTGACTGTGATATCACCTATTGTGAATGGTGGATCCTGTGTTATCTACTGTATATAGAGGTGTTATCAGTCATTGTACAGGAGGAGGTGAGCTGTGATATCACCTATTGTGAATGTGATCCTGTGTTATCTACTGTATATAGAGGTGTTATTAGTCATTGTACAGGAGGAGGAGGTGAGCTGTGATATCACCTATTGTGAATGGTGGATCCTGTGTTATCTACTGTATATAGAGGTCTTATCAGTCATTGTACAGGAGAGGAGGAGGTAACATATTGTGAATGGTGGATCCTGTGACCATACATGACACGTGTCAGGAAAGGGTTAACTGATCCCATATAAACGTCGCTCCGTCGTTGTAGAATAAAACGTCTGTTTTCGCTCCTCCTCTGCTTGCTGTCATGAATGAGTCCTTGCTCTGTTTTCAGTTTCAGAAGCGTTCTGCGAGAGCTGTATGGAGATCGCGCACTTCGAGAACACGTTTGTGACGATGACCCGGATCTGTCACACTGAGTCTCGTGGCGGAGTCGCGCTTTCCACGTATTTTTCCTGTGCAGTGATAATCATTCTTGTGCTCCTGCTTTGTAGCTTCTGTACGGACCTGATGTGACCGCGCCTCGCGGCGACGCCAAACCTCAGGAATTCACCTAGAATAGCGGCCGTAACCTCACCGTCCCACACTCACCTGATGGCGGAGCGCCGTCCGGTGACAGAACTTAATGTGTTCTCCTACATAGGACTCTCCTCCGGGCATGTTCCCTCTGTGTGCGGCTACTGTGACTCCTGTGTTTGCTGCTTTCCTCACACTCAGATTTTCTTAGATGAAATTTGTATTTTGTCACCGACATTTTCCCTCCCCCCATATCTGCACCCGCTATATCTAATGTAGTGGGGTATATAGCGCGTCCAGTAGCAGCGACCTCGGCGTTCACCTCCGGCATCGTCTCATTGGGGATGGGATAGTATATGCACTGGTCTGGGGGTGCGGGCAGCACAGAGGGCTGATTCTGGGGGTGTGGGCGTCCCTGAGGGCTGATTCTGGGGGTGTGGGCGTCCCTGAGGGCTGATTCTGGGGTGTGGGCGTCCCTGAGGGCTGATTCTGGGGTGTGGGCGTCCCTGAGGGCTGATTCTGGGGTGTGGGCGTCCTGAGGGCTGATTCTGGGGGTGTGGGCGTCCTGAGGGCTGATTCTGGGTGTGGGTGTCCCTGAGGGCTGATTCTAGGGATGTGGGCAGCACTGTGAACTGAATTTGGGGGTGCAGCTGACTGGGTCCTGGATATTACACACCTGAGAGGGGGGCAGCCAGTCATGGGTGACCTCCATATCTCCCCAATCCCCTTACTGCGGATTCATCCAGCAATAACATATGTGCCAACATTATCCCCATCCCCCTCACTGACCGATGTATGGGGGAGGGAGAGGGGCACTAGTTTTGGTGTAAGTGGGGGACACTGACTAATGGCGGGTGGGTGGGAGTGTCGCTGACCAGAAGAGGGGTCCTGCCTGTAAAGAAGACAATAACCAGCAGTATTAAAATGTGATGACCAGTATTTTGGGGAAGGGGGGGTTATTGGGATAAGAGGGGGCTGTTGTACCCCCTGTTTGCTTAATATGGATGGGAGTGAAGTTAATTCTGCTCTGCTGCTGTGAAATGATTGATGACCCTTAAATAAAAACTTGTTTCTCTACCTGGAGCCTCCAGTGTTGTATGTAACACCCCTATCGGGGACACATGTACCTTGTATAGGGGAAACGCTGCCGAAACCTCCCAGAAGCCAGAACATACAGCCTAGCGGTAAGTGGCTGAATGGAAGCTCTGCCAGGTGTAGTACCTGAAAGCCACCAGCAGATGGCGCCCACCCTCCATTAACATCTCATTGTATATTGCGGTATTCTCTCTCTCTATCTATCTATATATATATAATTTGTGCTGTTTTTTTTTCACTTTCTCATTCTGTTTTCCTGATCTTCATCTTCTGATCAGAATTTTCTACTTAGTTTGTGTTTGTGTTTTTTTTTTGTTTTTTTTTAACTTTTTATTTGTCTTGTATTTTTCCACCTTTCCTGAAGTTAGTGTAAATTCGTCATTTATTTTAATACTAGATGGCAGCACGATGCTATCGCATCTGGTGGGCGGTGACATCATGATGGGCGCGGGGACCTGGTGGGGGTGATCGGGCGGACTGCTGGGAGTGGGCACCGAGAGCATGCTGCGGACGCCTTATTTCCATACCCATCACTTGGGAGTGCTAATATAGCGTGGCCGGAAGTGACAGGTGGACGCCCACACGGAAGTGGAGCAGACACAAGGCAATTATATAATTAGATTGTAATTTTGGGCCTTTGTCATCTGGGGCACTTGGCTTAAATTTGTTGATGCTTAAAAATGTAGCAAAGTGGATGGAATTCTCCGGCCTATTGTGGACGGCGATCTCCAGAGCGGTTAGTCACATCTACACGGCGGCTCCTTTTGTGGTTAAGATCTCACATTTGTGGATGTTTCCCATAGACTGTTCTTCCTATAATCTGTCCCAGATCTGGCTGAGCAGAAGCATAAATTGCCAATAAATCCCGTCCCCATCAGACATTGTGTGATAGAATCTTTACATTGGGTTTGTTTTACTCCGATCCAGAACTGGATAAAGGGGAGAAGAGCGACCTGCAGTTGTGACCGCCATCACCCCCCGCCGCCTCCTCTTACAACAGCCGCTGCTTCCTCTCTTCAGCTTCTAAAACTAGAAGAGGAAGTAACAGAAGGTGAAGATGAGTCAGCGGAGGACGAGCGCCGAAACTGCAGAGGAGGAGAGAGCGAGGGAAAGTACCGCAGGGGGCGGAGCTACAGCACCACCATCCCCCCCCCCCTCCCCGTACAAACAGAATTTCCTGTAACTTATAATTGCATCATTTATAACGGGAAACCACAACTTATGTATACAGGCTGGTGCTGTAGTATGTGAGGTATCAGCCCCGCCCCCCGGTGATGACATCACTGATATGACATCACACATGAGGCCACACCCCTTATCAGATCAGGGGGGTGGGGGGCTGATCATGGCTAATGAAATGAATGAGTTTTTCAACAGATTCAACGATCAATGTGCAATGTCAACAGGGGAGAAGATCGGGGAGCGACAAGCAATATCAACTGGGGGGAGGAAGGTAGAGACTTTCTTGATCTCAGAAAATGATGTGAGGGAACAGTTTAGTAAGCTGGTCATTGGTAAAGCAGCAGGGCCTGATGGTATCTGTCCACGTGTCCTCAGAGTGTGTGCAAAGCAGTTGTGCACTGTCTTCCAGCACCTGTTTAACTGGAGCTTACAATCACAGAGAGTACCAGTTCTATGGAAGACTTCTTGCCTGATGCCGGTTCCCAAGACCCCGAGCTCCCATAACGACTATAGACCGGTGGCCTTAACATCACATGCGATGAAGTCCTTGGAGAGAATTGTACTTGCCTACTTGTGTCCGGAGGTGTCTGCTTTTACGGACCCCCTTCAGTTTGCGTATCGGCAGAGTCTGGGGGTGGACGATGCTGTAGCGTATCTGCTACAAACAGTACATTCCTTTTTGGACAATGATGGAACCACTGTGCGTGCCATGTTCTTCGATTTCTCCAGTGCATTCAACACCTTACAGCCACTATTATTACGTAAAAAGCTGGTTGAAATGGCGGTTGATGAGGGACTAGTGAACTGGATCATTGATTACCTGTCGGACAGGCCACAGTTCGTAAGGTTGGGGGCGGCCGTATCGGACAGTGTTCGGAGCAGTGTTGGAGCCCCTCAGGGAACGGTGCTGTCGCCATTCCTTTTTACGTTATACACAGCTGATTTTCAGTATAAATCAGACCTTTGTCACCTTCAGAAGTACTCTGATGACTCAGTGAGAGAGGCCGGGGGGAGGAAGAATACAGAAGCGTGGTCTTGGACGTTGTTGACTGGTGCCAGGCGTAAAGTAAACCAGGGAGTTGGTGTTGAGTTATGGAAGGTGCATGAAGGATTGCTTACCTATCACTATTGATGGTCAGGATGTGGAGATGGTGGAGAATTTCACATATTTGGGGGTTCACCTGGACAGCAAGCTTGATTGGAGGTGCCATATGGGTCATTCCATGTCAAGTGAACCAATGATTATTACCTCTATATTTTTAATTCTTTTGAGATTTTGTTATTTGATAATAGCATGTCAGACAATGCAAAATGTGAAGAGAAACATTTTTTAAAAAATTTATTTTTTTTTTAAATGATTTTCAAAGTTCGGAAAAAGTGTGAATTTCGCTGTTGCCTGCCTTTACGTTTCTCCTCATAACTCAGGCTAGGAATAAGATAGAGAGACAAAATAAACACCAATCTACTCAGAACTATACAGGCTTTCAACCAGATATGTCACAAGAGGATCTTTGTTAATATTTTACCCATGTGATCGCAAGCGCAAAACTTTAAAACGTATTTCCGAAAAATCGGCGCGCTTTAAATATTTCAAAAACTGCCCATGTGTCTGCTATGCTCTTAGCCACATCTGTACCAAATTTCAAGTTGGGATCGCAATGTGATCATATTTTAACATATTTTACTATTAATAGCGTCAAATGGGTCATTCCATATCAAGTGATCTAAATATGAATATTTTTTTTTACCTGACGTCTTTAGATTTTTTTTTTTTTTTTCCTTTATGAAGTACTACTTTAGTTAATTACAAATTAAAAGTTTAGAATTTTTTTCTTCATCAGTTAATTTTTTACAGATTTTTAAAGTTTAAAAAAAGTGTGAATTTTGGCCTGGTATGAATTTACATTTTTTTATCTCGGGCTAGAAATAAGATAGAGAAACAAAATAAACACCATTCTACTCAGAACTGTCCAGGCTTTCACCAGATATGTCACAAGAGTATATTTGTTAATTTTAATTTTTTACCCATGCGAATGCAAACGCAACATTTTGAAACGCATTTCCGAAAAAACGTTTTAATAAAAATTTTCCAAAACTGCCCATGTGTCTTTTATGCTCTTAGCCACATCTGTACCAAATTTCAAGTTGGGATCGTGATGGGATCATATTTTAAAATATTTAACTATGGTTAATCTCATTTTTATTAAATTTTGAAAAAACATATGAAAGACATACATTCAATCTTTTAACAAAATCTTGAGACATATAAAATATACAAAAAGAGAATTCACAAAGTTATTAGTAACTTTAAGATAAGCTGCAAATTTACTTTTGCGCTTATCTCTGGTGCAATATATACTACAATCTAAATATAATTCCAAACACTCAAGTATACAACCTTTCTCAGGGTTTTGAGATGTTCTGATGTCAAGGGGACAAGCAGCCCCAGCAGAATGATTTTTATCACTTGCCCCTTCTAACAGGTTGACCACGTAAGTGGGTCATTACCCGTTGACGCCTAGTTGGAATAGTCTATCGACTGGTGTACCGGAAAGGAAGGCCGAAATATTAATGATCTACTAACACCTCAGAGTTTCCGATACTGTCTAATGTTCACTAGAATTCTGAAGGTATAGGCGTAGAAAGGAAATACCTAGACTGAATGTATCAGATGGGAAGAAAAGAGAGATAGAAAAGAAGAGAGAGAGAAGAGAAACAAAAACCATTAGAAAAAGTTATACTGGGAAAGAAAAGCCACGTAAGAAAAAAAGAAAAAAAGGAGGGGGGGGGACGGGTGAGGTATGGGAAGGAGAAAGGGTACTCATCCCACTGGCTCCCCATCAGCCAGAGGTCGAGCCATATTATCTGTGCTGGAAAAGATACTCCTACATTCTGCAGAGTCGTGAAAAAGAATCCATTCAACCCAAATCCTAAGAATTTGTTCCGAGATCCGACGCATCAGCTGCGAGCTCCTCCATTCGATATGTGTCCATCAATTCTTTGAACCAATCAAGTAGAGATGGAGCCCGGCTTGATTTCCAGAACCTCGGGATCACAGCACGAGCAGCCGAGATGCAAAAGCGGAGAATATCCCTCTTCTGTAGCCCAATAGGACCTGGAAAAATGGATAACATTGCCGATTCTGGGCAGCATTCGGCTTGTTTACCTGTTATCCGGGCGTATGCATTGAAAACCTCAGACCAGAACCGCCGGATTTCCCACAACTCACCAAATGTGTATCATTGTACCCTTCTCTTCCCCACAGCGCCAGCAGGTATCAGGGGTTCCAGGGAACATGTTCCGGAGTGTCGTCGGGCACAAGTACCATCTAGTGAGCAGCTTATAGCTTCTTTCTTGTGCAGAACAAGCGCTAGCTAGTGAGTGAGTAAATATAAAGCATTTCTGCCAATTAGCTTCTGAAATGCTACACCCCAATTCCCTCCCCCAAGCACGTTGGAAGTAAAGGGTGCCCTGCTCTCTCATGGACCCTAAGGCCTGGTATAGAACTGATATTTTGCGCCTCGGTGGAGCCTCCAGTTGGAATAACCTCTCCAATACGTTGGGCGTCAATCTTACCCTGCAAGAGTAGTCAGCTGAATATAAGTATGCTCTGTATTGGAGAAATTCGAATCACTTAAGAGGTCTCGTAGGTTCTTTGAGTTGTAGCTCTGCCATCGGGGGCAAACCACCACTGGACAGAGTCTGTCCTACTCGGGTGTCATCCACAATCCGCCAACATAAAAATCTCTGCCTGTCAAATCTGGGTGGGAAAGATGGGTTGGAAAAAAGGGGAGTCAAAGGGCTAAGTCTGTCGTTTAAGCGGAGGGTTTTCGTCACTTGGTGCCATACCTTCAAGGTGTTTCTGGTCATGTCTGTCAAAGGTACTAGGTCTGTGGAGTCTTTAGGGGAAATCCAAAGCAGGTGTTTCAGCGGAATCCCCAAACCCTCTTGCTCCACCCCTACCCATTTCTTGGAGGACGCATGATAATGCCAATCTAGAGCTCTAACAAGAGAGGAAGCCACAAAGTACGCTCGTATGTTGGGTAGTCCAACCCCTCCTCTGGTCTTGGGCAAGGATAGGATATTCATTCGCAATCTGGACCTCTTGCTCCCCCAGACAAATCTAAGGATCATAGATTGCATTTTGGAGAGGAAGCCTCTATCCAATAGAACAGGAACTGTCTGAAAAGTATATAAGAGTCGGGGCAAGACATCCATCTTGACTACGTTTATTCTCCCGAACCAGGATAGCTTTAATTGTCTATAGGAGGTAAATGCCGATTCCGCGTTAGTCAAAAGGGGTTGATAATTTAAATTGAATATTTGTTTAAGATCTTTTGGTATAAGGACTCCCAAGTACTTAATGGCTTCTACTTTCCATTTAAATGGGAACTGTTTAGATAGATGAGAAACCAATTCTCCAGGCAAAGAAATATTGAGTGCCTCGGTTTTGGAGCAATTCACTTCAAAGTTGCTCAATTGTCCGAACCGTTCAAACTCCATTAAGACCGAAGGGAAGGAGACCAGGGGCTGGGAGATGTAAAGTAGCAGGTCATCTGCAAATAAGGCTAATTTGTGATGACTCTGTCCCAGCTTGACCCCATGGACGCATTCATTGGACCTAAGTGCAAAATATTTAACTATTATAGTGTCAATTCAAAAATCACCAAGAACACAATCAGTCATTTTTTCACAATTGCCCGTCAATAGTTTGAATTTGATATAAAGAAACATAGTCTTGTAACATCTCAAATGAAAGCTGTTACCGTTCTGAGTAAAATGATGCCTCTCCCACTTCATTATCTTATTTCTAGCCTGAGATAAAAAAATGTAAAGTCATACCAGGCCAAAATTCACCCTTTTTTTAAACTTTAAAAATCTGTAAAAAATTAACTGATGAAGAAAAAAATTCTAAACTTTTAATTTGTAATTAACTAAAGTAGTACTTCATAAAGAAAAAGAATAAAAAAAATCTAAAGACGTCAGGTAAAAAAAAATATTCATATTTAGATCACTTGATATGGAATGACCCATTGACGCTATTACTAGTAAAATATGTTAAAATATGATCCCACTGCGATCCCAACTTGAAATTTGGTACAAATGTGGCTAAGAGCAAAGCAGACACATGGGCAGTTTTTGAAATATTTAAAGCGCGCCGATTTTTCGGAAATGCATTTTAAAGTTTTGCGCTTGCAATCACATGGGTAAAATATTAACAAACATCCTCTTGTGACATATCTGATGAAAGCCTGGACAGTTCTGAGTAGGTTGGTGTTTATTTTGTTTCTCTATCTTATTTCTAGCCCGAGATATGATAGAAAATGTAAAGCCATACCAGGCCAAAATTCACACTTTTTTAAAACTTTAAAAATCTGTAAAAAATTAACTGATAAAGAAAAAAATTCAAAACTTTTTTTTTGTAATTAGATAAAGTTGTTCTTCATATAGAAAATTTTTTAAAAAAATCTGAGGACGTCAGGGAAAAAAAATATTCATTTTTGGATCACTTGACATGGAATGACCCGCATGGAGAAGGTTTGCAAGAAAGAGATGAGTAGACTTTACTTCCTAAGGAAATGAAGGTCGTTTAATGTGTAGCAAAATGCTTGAAATGTTCTACCAATCTATTGTGGCGAGTGCAATCTTTGCTGCAATAATCTGCTGGGGTAGTAGTGTGCGCACAGCTGACGCTAATAAGCTGAATAAACTTATCAAGAAGGCGAGTGCGGCGGTGGGTCTACAACTGAGGACTTTCCAGGAGGTATTAGAGGATAGAATTAATAAGGAATGCAAAGCTATAATGAGCAATACACACCCGCTCTCTGAACTGCGGAGCAGAAGAGCACATTCAGCAAGCGTCTAATCCAACTAAGGTGTAAAAAGGAAAGATACAGAAAATCGTTTGTTCCGACAGCGGTGGGGATGTTTAACAAATGTATAAGTGTAAAGCGTCCCAAGACTAAGTGAAGTTCTATGTGTATGGGGGGAATAGGTGAGGTACATGTACCAGTCTACCCACATCTGCTGGCCATATAGACTTATTTTGTAAAGTGTGAAATGTTCTTGATCTTTGTTCTGCTGCTGTAATACTGTAATTTCCTCCGGGATCAATAAAGTTTATCTTATCTTATACTACAGCATCAGCTCCTCATCTATTACTGCTGACACCAGACTGTATACATGTGTGAGGAGTCAGCCCCGCCCCCTGGTGATGACATCACTGATATGACATCACTCAGCGCCCCATCATAAGGCCCATTCCCTAGTGGTGCAGTGTGTTGGGGTCTATGACCTCTCATCATCACATTCACCCCCGGTTCTCTGGGCGCGGAGTTCTCTGCTCTTCTCACACCTCAGCACCTTCTTACTTTCGATAACAAGAACCTTCGTGTTTCAGTTTCCTCAGAGCTCGGGGTTATAATGTGAGAAACAAGAAACCGTTCTATAGAGAGAAACCCACAGAAACCACAGGAAACTACACAGCAGATAACAGCGAGAAAACAGCCTGCAGGTGCCAAACAAAGAGCGGAACAACCCAGAACTGAGACTGAGATCAAACCAAACAGACTCCCAGCCAGAGCCGCAGTCACTGTGTGCATACATTACATTTCTGATCCTGAGTTACCTCCTGTATTATACTCCAGAGCTGCACTCACTATTCTGCTGGTGCAGTCACTCTGTACATACATTACATTACTGATCCTGAGTTACCTCCTGTATAATACTCCAGAGCTGCACTCACTATTCTGCTGGTGCAGTCACTGTGTACATACATTACATTACTGATCCTGAGTTACCTCCTGTATTATACTCCAGAGCTGCACTCACTATTCTGCTGGTGCAGTCACTCTGTACATACATTACATTACTGATCCTGAGTTACCTCCTGTATTATACTCCAGAGCTGCACTCACTATTCTCCTGGTGCAGTCACTGTGTACATACATTACATTACTGATCCTGAGTTACCTCCTGTATTATACTCCAGAGCTGCACTCACTATTCTGCTGGTGCAGTCACTGTGTACATACATTACATTACTGATCCTGAGTTACCTCCTGTATTATACTCCAGAGCTGCACTCACTATTCTGCTGGTGCAGTCACTGTGTACATACATTACATTACTGATCCTGAGTTACCTCCTGTATTATACTCCAGAGCTGCACTCACTATTCTGCTGGTGCAGTCACTGTGTGCATACATTACATTACTGATCCTGAGTTACCTCCTGTATTATACTCCAGAGCTGCACTCACTATTCTCCTGGTGCAGTCACTGTGTACATACATTACATTACTGATCCTGAGTTACCTCCTGTATTATACTCCAGAGCTGCACTCACTATTCTGCTGGTGCAGTCACTGTGTACATACATTACATTACTGATCCTGAGTTACCTCTTGTATTATACTCCAGAGCTGCCCTCACTATTCTGCTGGTGCAGTCACTGTGTACATACATTACATTACTGATCCTGAGTTACCTCCTGTATTATACTCCAGAGCTGCACTCACTATTCTGCTGGTGCAGTCACTGTGTACATACATTACATTACTGATCCTGAGTTACCTCCTGTATTATACTCCAGAGCTGCACTCACTATTCTGCTGGTGCAGTCACTGTGTACATACATTACATTACTGATCCTGAGTTACCTCCTGTATTATACTCCAGAGCTTCACTCACTATTCTGCTGGTGCAGTCACTGTGTACATACATTACATTACTGATCCTGAGTTACCTCCTGTATTATACTCCAGAGCTGCACTCACTATTCTGCTGGTGCAGTCACTGTGTACATACATTACATTACTGATCCTGAGTTACCTCCTGTATTATACTCCAGAGCTGCACTCACTATTCTGCTGGTGCAGTCACTGTGTACATACATTACATTACTGATCCTGAGTTACTCTCTGTATTATACTCCAGAGCTGCACTCACTATTCTGCTGGTGCAGTCACTGTGTACATACATTACATTACTGATCCTGAGTTACCTCCTGTATTATACTCCAGAGCTTCACTCACTATTCTGCTGGTGCAGTCACTGTGTACATACATTACATTACTGATCCTGAGTTACCTCCTGTATTATACTCCAGAGCTGCACTCACTATTCTGCTGGTGCAGTCACTGTGTACATACATTACATTACTGATCCTGAGTTACCTCCTGTATTATACTCCAGAGCTGCACTCACTATTCTGCTGGTGCAGTCACTGTGTACATACATTACATTACTGATCCTGAGTTACCTCCTGTATTATACTCCAGAGCTGCACTCACTATTCTGCTGGTGCAGTCACTTATATTCTCTCATGTTATTACCATGTTATATCTCACTATATACTCCACATCATGTGGGAAAGTGATAATAATTAATATCTCATCTCCTGTGTACATACATTTCTTCATCCTTTGTAGAATATCATACTGTAACATAACAATTATGATTGCAGCTCTGGATGTGACACATATATACCAGTTTCTCCTCATTACATGGAGGTGACACATGAATATTTTATAACGATATAAACATCACAGAATGTTTAATGTCAATTTTAATTAAAAAAAATATAAAAAATAAATACAGAAGCGGCTTTCCCATTGGGAAAATAGAGAATGTGACGTCTCCCCACAGTGCGGACACGAGCCGTGTACCACAGTGCGGACACGAGCCATACACCACAGTGCGGACACGAGCCGTACACCACAGTGCGAACACGAGCCGTACACCACAGTGCGGACACGAGCCGTACACCACAGTGCGGACACGAGCCGTACACCACAGTGCGGACACGAGCCGTACACCACAGTGCGGACACGAGCCGTACACCACAGTGCGGACGCGAGCCGTACACCACAGTGCGGACGCGAGCCGTACACCACAGTGCGGACACGAGCCGTACACCACAGGGCGGACACGAGCCGTACACCACAGTGCGGACACGAGCCGTACACCACAGTGCGGACACGAGCCGTACACCACAGTGCGGACACGAGCCGTACACCACAGCTCAGCGCTCGTACGTCCTCCATGTGCCCATTATATACCTGCTACATTACACTGCACCAAATATACGCCCCTGTATGTTACTTTACTCCCTCACGTGCCCTCGTGCCGTGATTTCCGCTCTGGAGAGGGGAGTGACCGCACAACTCATCACCCGGCTTCCCCAGGATCAGATATAATCATATATCTAGAGTGAGGAGGGGCCAGTCTAAGTGGCTCCTCAGGGGAGGAGTCACAGCTGTCCACCAATCACAGTAATGATTATCTTACAATGATGCACATTGGGCTGGAGGACTTGAACATGGTGGCTCTACGGGGGAGGAGTCACAGCTATCCACCAATCACAGTAATAATTATCTTACAATGATACCCATAGTGCTCCACTCACGTGTCCTAGTGCTCCCCTCACGTGTCCTAGTGCTCCCCTCACGTGTCCTCGTGCTCCCCTCACGTGTCCTAGTGCTCCCCTCACGTGTCCTCGTGCTCCCCTCACGTGTCCTAGTGCTCCCCTAGTGCTCCCCTCACGTGTCCTAGTGCTCCCCTCACGTGTCCTCGTGCTCCCCTCACGTGTCCTCGTGCTCCCCTCATGTGTCCTCTTGCTCCCCTCACGTGTCCTCGTGCTCCCCTCACGTGTCCTCGTGCTCCCCTCACGTGTCCTCGTGCTCCACTCACGTGTTCCCCGTACTCCCCTCATGTGCCCTCGTGCTCCCCTCACGTGCCCTCGTGCTCCCCTCACGTGTTCCCTGTACTTTGGCCGCTACTTTGTCCCCTAAATGCCCGTACACCTTATACTGCCCCTACTTGTCCCCCATGTTTTCTTCATACACATTGTGACTCCTCTACCCTCATGGCTCCTCCTCGGGGTCTGCCTTGGTTGTCAGGGACAGGGGTCATGGCAGTGGGGGAGGGGGGACATCATTCATACTTTGCTACATGGTGCCATGATTTCCGCTCTGGAGCAGGGGAGTGACCGCACAACTCATCACCCGGCTTCCCCAGGATCAGATATAATCATATATCTAGAGTGAGGAGGGGCCAGTCTAAGTGGCTCCTCAGGGGAGGAGTCACAGCTGTTCACCAATCACAGTAATGATTATCTTACAATGATGCACATTGGGCTGGAGGACTTGAACATGGTGGCTCTACGGGGGAGGAGTCACAGCCGTCCACCTCTCAGTAATAATTATCATACTATGATAGCTGGGGGGGGGTGAGGACTTGTACATGGAGGCTCTGCGGGGGAGGAGTCATAGCTGTCCACCTCTCAGTGATAATTATCTTACTATGCCAGCAGGGAGAGGACTTGTACATGGCGGCTCTGCGGGGGAGGAGTCACAGCTATCCACCAATCACAGTAATAATTATCTTACAATGATACCCATAGTGCTCCACTCACGTGTCCTAGTGCTCCCCTCACGTGTCCTAGTGCTCCCCTCACGTGTCCTCGTGCTCCCCTCACGTGTCCTAGTGCTCCCCTCACGTGTCCTCGTGCTCCCCTCACGTGTCCTCGTGCTCCCCTAGTGCTCCCCTCACGTGTCCTAGTGCTCCCCTCACGTGTCCTCGTGCTCCCCTCACGTGTCCTCGTGCTCCCCTCATGTGTCCTCTTGCTCCCCTCACGTGTCCTCGTGCTCCCCTCACGTGTCCTCGTGCTCCCCTCACGTGTCCTCGTGCTCCACTCACGTGTTCCCCGTACTCCCCTCATGTGCCCTCGTGCTCCCCTCACGTGCCCTCGTGCTCCCCTCACGTGTTCCCTGTACTTTGGCCGCTACTTTGTCCCCTAAATGCCCGTACACCTTATACTGCCCCTACTTGTCCCCCATGTTTTCTTCATACACATTGTGACTCCTCTACCCTCATGGCTCCTCCTCGGGGTCTGCCTTGGTTGTCAGGGACAGGGGTCATGGCAGTGGGGGAGGGGGGACATCATTCATACTTTGCTACATGGTGCCATGATTTCCGCTCTGGAGCAGGGGAGTGACCGCACAACTCATCACCCGGCTTCCCCAGGATCAGATATAATCATATATCTAGAGTGAGGAGGGGCCAGTCTAAGTGGCTCCTCAGGGGAGGAGTCACAGCTGTTCACCAATCACAGTAATGATTATCTTACAATGATGCACATTGGGCTGGAGGACTTGAACATGGTGGCTCTACGGGGGAGGAGTCACAGCCGTCCACCTCTCAGTAATAATTATCATACTATGATAGCTGGGGGGGGGTGAGGACTTGTACATGGTGGCTCTGCGGGGGAGGAGTCATAGCTGTCCACCTCTCAGTGATAATTATCTTACTATGCCAGCAGGGAGAGGACTTGTACATGGCGGCTCTGCGGGGGAGGAGTCACAGCTATCCACCAATCACAGTAATAATTATCTTACAATGATACCCATAGTGCTCCACTCACGTGTCTCAGTGCTCCCCTCACGTGTCCTAGTGCTCCCCTCTCACGTGTCCTCGTGCTCCCCTCACGTGTCCTAGTGCTCCCCTCACGTGTCCTCGTGCTCCCCTCACGTGTCCTCGTGCTCCCCTAGTGCTCCCCTCACGTGTCCTAGTGCTCCCCTCACGTGTCCTCGTGCTCCCCTCACGTGTCCTCGTGCTCCCCTCATGTGTCCTTTGCTCCCCTCACGTGTCCTCAGTGCTCCCCCTCACGTGTCCCTCGTGCTCCCCTCACGTGTCCTCGTGCTCCACTCACGTGTTCCCCGTACTCCCCTCATGTGCCCTCGTGCTCCCACTCACGTTGCCCTCGTGCTCCCCTCACGTGTTCCCTGTACTTTGGCCGCTACTTTGTCCCCTAAATGCCCGTACACCTTATACTGCCCCTACTTGTCCCCCATGTTTTCTTCATACACATTGTGACTCCTCTACCCTCATGGCTCCTCCTCGGGGTCTGCCTTGGTTGTCAGGGACAGGGGTCATGGCAGTGGGGGAGGGGGGACATCATTCATACTTTGCTACATGGTGCCATGATTTCCGCTCTGGAGCAGGGAGTGACCGCACAACTCATCACCCGGCTTCCCCAGGATCAGATATAATCATATATCTAGAGTGAGGAGGGGCCAGTCTAAGTGGCTCCTCAGGGGAGGAGTCACAGCTGTTCACCAATCACAGTAATGATTATCTTACAATGATGCACATTGGGCTGGAGGACTTGAACATGGTGGCTCTACGGGGGAGGAGTCACAGCCGTCCACCTCTCAGTAATAATTATCATACTATGATAGCTGGGGGGGGGTGAGGACTTGTACATGGTGGCTCTGCGGGGGAGGAGTCATAGCTGTCCACCTCTCAGTGATAATTATCTTACTATGCCAGCAGGGAGAGGACTTGTACATGGCGGCTCTGCGGGGGAGGAGTCACAGCTATCCACCTCTCAGTGATAATTATCTTACAATGACAGCAGGGGGGGGGGGGGGGACTTATACATGGCGGCTCATGTTAGTGTCTCAAGGTGGAAGCTGTGTACAGCCGGTGGGGGGTTGTAGTACCCGTGGATCCCTCAGGGATATCTGGACACCCTCTGACACCTTGTTCATCGTATCGCCTGCCGCCTCCTCCGCTGTTGTCAGCTGCACCTGCCGTCGCCCGGATCTGTCAAGTCTTTACTGTAGAAGATGTGCAGCTCGGTGCCGTCCACCAGGTCCTGCCGGGACAGTCTCCTCCGGAACTCATCGGTGGTGAAGTAGTAGATGACGGGATCCAGGCAGCAGTTCATACTGGCCAGGCAGAGCGCCACCGGGTGCAGGGTCAGGATGGTTCTGCGTTGCGAACACGACGCGATCTTCTCCGCTTTGGCCAAGAAATGTAACGGGAAGCTGAAGTGATACGGAGCGAAGCAGACGAGGAAGACTCCGGCGCAGGTCAGGATCATCTTCAGCGCCTTCCTCTTCTCCCCGAGGTCGCGGGACGCGGCGTGCGGCTGCCGCAACGACGTCACCGTCCTCCAGGTGCAGAACGAGACGATGAGCAGCGGAGTGACGAAGCCGAAGAGCTCGGCCGCCGTCACTGTCAGGATGGAGCTGGCGAGGTCCATGTCCAGCAGAGGGAGGTCCACAAAACATTTCTGCTCGTCGCCGGCGCCGCTCGTCCGTAAGAGCGGAAACGCCAAACAGCTGATGCAGACGAGGATCCAGCCGGCGACGCTGACGCAGACGTCACACAGCCGCCTCCGGCCGGTGATGTGGAAGGGGTAGATGAGGTACATGAAGCGGCGGACGCTGATACACACCAGGAAGAAGATGCTGGCGTACATGTTCACGTACTTCAGGTAGAAGCAGAACATGCAGAGGAAGCGGCCGAACGGCCAGGACTTGTGCAGGTAATAGAAGATCCGCAGCGGCAGCGACAGCACCTGCAGCAGGTCCGCGATGGCCAGGTTAATCATGAAGATCACCGCGCGCTTCGTCTCCTTCTTATACACGTGGAAAATCCAGAGCGCCAGGACGTTCCCGATCAGCCCCGGGATGAAGATGACGGCGTAGGTGATGGCGTACAGGTAATCCAGGAAGCGTCCGTCCACCCCGCACACGTCCGTCACGTTACCGCCCGTCGGCATCTTCCCCTGCCCTGGGATCAGGGGTTAACTGCGGTTCAGCGGCTCTGACCGCCCAGAGTTCATGGCTGAGGACGGATTCGCCGCGTTGCGACCACGTCGGGATTTGATGTTCATATTCTTTCTCTGTCGGATCCGTCTTTTATCCGGCCAGGATCCCGGCGCCATTTATAACCATCTTCATGGTAACCGCAAACTCCAATCTGGAAAAGAGAAAACGCTGCGATGTCAGTGGAGAATAACGAAGGGAACACAACATAATGCAGACAGGAGGATAAAGGGCCGGTGTATGGTCTGATACTGACAGGAGGATAAAGGGCCGGTGTATGGTCTGATACTAACAGGAGGATAAAGGGCCGGTGTATGGTCTGATACTGACAGGAGGATAAAGGGCCGGTGTATGGTCTGATACAGACAGGAGGATAAAGGGCCGGTGTATGGTCTGAAACTGACAGGAGGATAAAAGGCCGATGTATGGTCTGCAACTGACAGGAGGAAAAAGGGCCGGTGTATGGTCTGAAACTGACAGGAGGATAAAGGGCCGGTGTATGGTCTGCAACTGACAGGAGGATAAAGGGCCGGTGTATGGTCTGATACTGACAGGAGGATAAAGGGCCGGTGTATGGTCTGATACTGACAGGAGGATAAAGGGCCGGTGTATGGTCTGATACTGACAGGAGGATAAAGGGCCGGTGTATGGTCTTATACTGACAGGAGGATAAAGGGCCGGTGTATGGTCTTATACTGACAGGAGGATAAAGGGTCGGTATATAGTCTGATACAGACAGGAGGATTTAAAGAGCTAGTGTATGTTCTGATACTGACAGGAGGATAAAGAGCTGGTGTATGGTCTGATGCAGACAGGAGGATAAACGGCCGATGTATGGTCTAATACAGACAGAAGGATAAAGGGCCGGTGTATGGTCTGATACAGACAGAAGGATAAAGGGCCGGTGTATGGTCTGATACAGACAGGAGGATAAAGGGCCGGTGTATGGTCTGATACAGACAGGAGGATAAAGGGCCGGTGTATGGTCTGATACAGACAGGAGGATAAAGGGCCGGTGTATGGTCTCATACTGACAGGAGGATAAAGGGCCGGTGTATGGTCTGATACTGACAGGAGGATAAAGGGCCGGTGTATGGTCTTATACTGACAGGAGGATAAAGGGCCGGTGTATGGTCCTATACTGACAGGAGGATAAAGGGTCGGTATATAGTCTGATACAGACAGGAGGATTTAAAGGGCCGGTGTATGTTCTGATACTGACAGGAGGATAAAGAGCCGGTGTATGGTCTGATGCAGACAGGAGGATAAACGGCCGATGTATGGTCTAAAGCAGACAGGAGGATAAAGGGCCGGTGTATGGTCTGATACAGACAGGAGGATAAAGGGCCGGTGTATGGTCTGATACAGACAGGAGGATAAAGGGCCGGTGTATGGTCTGATACAGACAGGAGGATTTAAAGGGCCGGTGTATGGTCCGATACAGACAGGAGGATTTAAAGGGCCGGTGTATGGTCTGATACAGACAGGAGCATTTAAAGGGCCAGTGTATGGTCTGATACAGACAGGAGGATAAAGGGCCGGTGTGTGGTCTGATACAGACAGGAGAATAAAGGGCTGGTGTATGGTCTGATAGAGACAGGAGGATAAAGGGCCGGTGTGTGGTCTGATACAGACAGGAGAATAAAGGGCCGGTGTATGGTCTGATACAGATAGGAGGATAAAGGGCCTGTGTATGGTCTGATACAGACAGAAGGATAAAGGGCCGGTGTATGGTCTGATACAGACAGGAGGATTTAAAGGGCCGGTGTATGGTCCGATACAGACAGGAGGATTTAAAGGCCTAGTGTATGGTCAGATACAGACAGGAGGATTTAAAGGGCCAGTGTATGGTCTGATACAGACAGGAGAATAAAGGGCTGGTGTATGGTCTGACAGAGACAGGAGGATAAAGGCAGGGTGTATGGTCTGATACTGAAGAAGGATAAAGGGCCGGTGTATGGTCTGCAACTGACAGGAGGATAAAGGGCCAGTGTATGGTCTGAAACTGACAGGAGGATAAAAGGCCGATGTATGGTCTGCAACTGACAGGAGGATAAAGGGCCGGTGTATGGTCTGAAACTGACAGGAGGATAAAGGCGGTGTATGGTCTGCAACTGACAGGAGGATAAAGGGCCGGTGTATGGTCTGAAACTGACAGGAGGATAAAGGGCCGGTGTATGGTCTGCAACTGACAGGAGGATAAAGGGCCGGTGTATGGTCTGATACTGACAGGAGGATAAAGGGCCGGTGTATGGTCTGATACTGACAGGAGGATAAAGGGCCGGTGTATGGTCTGATACTGACAGGAGGATAAAGGGCCGGTATATGGTCTTATACTTACAGGAGGATAAAGGGCCGGTGTATGGTCTTATACTGACAGGAGGATAAAGTACCGGTGTATGGTCTGATGCAGACAGGAGGATAAACGGCCGATGTATGGTCTAATACAGACAGAAGGATAAAGGGCCGGTGTATGGTCTGATACAGACAGGAGGATAAAGGGCCGGTGTATGGTCTGATACAGACAGGAGGATAAAGGGCCTGTGTATGGTCTGATACAGACAGAAGGATAAAGGGCCGGTGTATGGTCTGATACAGACAGGAGGATTTAAAGGGCCGGTGTATGGTCCGATACAGACAGGAGGATTTAAAGGCCTAGTGTATGGTCAGATACAGACAGGAGGATTTAAAGGGCCAGTGTATGGTCTGATACAGACAGGAGAATAAAGGGCTGGTGTATGGTCTGACAGAGACAGGAGGATAAAGGCAGGGTGTATGGTCTGATACTGAAGAAGGATAAAGGGCCAGTGTATGGCCTGATACAGACAGGAGGATAAAGGGCAGGTGTATGGTCTGCAACTGACAGGAGGATAAAGGGCCGGTGTATGGTCTGAAACTGACAGGAGGATAAAGGGCTGGTGTATGGTCTGCAACAGACAGGAGGATAAAGGGCCGGTGTATGGTCTGATACTGACAGGAGGATAAAGGGCCGGTGTATGGTCTGATACTGACAGGAGGATAAAGGGCCGGTGTATGGTCTGATACTGACAGGAGGATAAAGGGCCGGTGTATGGTCTGATACTGACAGGAGGATAAAGGGCCGGTGTATGGTCTGATACAGACAGGAGGATAAAGGGCCGGTGTATGATCTAGAACTGACAGGAGGATAAAGGGCCGGTGTATGGTCTGAAACTGACAGGAGGATAAAGGGCCGGTGTATGGTCTGAAACTGACAGGAGGATAAAAGGGCCGATGTATGGTCTGCAACATGACAGGAGGATAAAGGGCCGGTGTATGGTCTGAAACTGACAGGAGGATAAAGGGCCGGTGTATGGTCTGCAACTGACAGGAGGATAAAGGGCCGGTGTATGGTCTGATACTGACAGGAGGATAAAGGGCCGGTGTATGGTCTGATACTGACAGGAGGATAAACGGCCAATGTATGGTCTAATACAGACAGAAGGATAAAGGGCCGGTGTATGGTCTGATACAGACAGGAGGATAAAGGGCCTGTGTATGGTCTGATACAGACAGGAGGATTTAAAGGGCCGGTGTATGGTCCGATACAGACAGGAGGATTTAAAGGGCCGGTGTATGGTCTGATACAGACAGGAGCATTTAAAGGGCCAGTGTATGGTCTGATACAGACAGGAGAATAAAGGACTGGTGTATGGTCTGATAGAGACAGGAGGATAAAGGGCCAGTGTATGGTCTGATACAGACAGGAGGATTTAAAGGGCCGGTGTATTGTCCGATACAGACAGGAGGATTTAAAGGGCCAGTGTATGGTCTGATACAGACAGGAGGATTTAAAGGGCCAGTGTATGGTCTGATACAGACAGGAGAATAAAGGGCCGGTGTATGGTCTGATACAGACAGGAGGATAAAGGGCCGGTGTATGGTCTGATACAGACAGAAGGATAAAGGGCCGGTGTATGGTCTGATACAGACAGGAGGATTTAAAGGGCCGGTGTATGGTCCGATACAGACAGAAGGATTTAAAGGGCCAGTGTATGGTCAGATACAGACAGGAGGATTTAAAGGGCCAGTGTATGGTCTGATACAGACAGGAGAATAAAGGGCTGGTGTATGGTCTGATAGAGACAGGAGGATAAAGGCAGGGTGTATGGTCTGATACTGAAGAAGGATAAAGGGCCGGTGTATGGTCTGATACAGACAGGAGGATAAAGGGCCGATGTATGGTCAGATACAGACAGGAGGATTTAAAGGGTCGGTGTATGGTCTGATACAGAGTCGTCACAATACAAGTTCTGCAACCTTCTCATCTCAGCAGTCACTGATCCCCCAAATGTTATGTAAATCAGTACAATACTGCAAATATAAGAAGCCTGAAATCCTCCCTCGGCCTCCTGACATCATCATTCACTCAAAGAACAGCTCAGATCCGTCATGAGACAGATAGTGCTGCCATGCTTTCTAGTCAGTGTTTTCTCTCACCTTGACAATGCTGAACTCACAGCTACACTGCTCAGTATAGCTACATGATGTCCTCCATTATTCGGCTTTCTAGTGAGTTTTATCTCACCCCAGAAGTGGATTCACAGCTGCTCAGAACTGATGTACAGGTGGGCCATTTATATAGATACACCTATATAAAATGGGAATGGTTGGTGATGTCACCTTCCTGTTTGTGGCACATTAGTATATGGGAGGGAGGAACTTTCCCAGATGGGGGGTGACCATGGTGGACATTTTGGTTCCATCTTTATTTTTTCATTGGAATATGGTCATGTGACACATCAAACTTACTGAGAATTTGATAAGAAAAACAATGGTGTGCTTGGCTTTAATGTAACTTTATTCTTTCATGAGTTATTTATGGTCACTTATAAAATATGTAATCTGTTATATATAAGGGGCGCTCTGCTGTAATAATCTGTAATCTGTTACATATAAAGGGCGCTCTGCTGTAATAATCTGTAATCTGTTACATATAAAGGGGCGCTCTGATGTAATAATCTGTAATCTGTTACATATAAAGGGGCGCTCTGATGTAATAATCTGTAATCTTTTACATATAAAGGGGCGCTATGATGTAATAATCTGTAATCTGTTACATATAAAGGGGCGCTCTGATGTAATAATCTGTAATCTGTTACATATAAAGGGGCGCTCTGATGTAATAATCTAATCTGTTACATATAAAGGGGCGCTTTGATGTAATAATCTGTAATCTGTTACATATAAAGGGGCGCTCTGATGTAATAATCTGTAATCTGTTACATATAAGAGGAGCTATGATGTAATAATCTGTAATCTGTTACATATAAGAGGAGCTCTGATGTAATAATCTGTAATCTGTTACATATAAAGGGGCGCTCTGATGTAATAATCTGTAATCTGTTACATATAAGAGGAGCTATGATGTAATAATCTGTAATCTGTTACATATAAAGGGGCGCTCTGATGTAATAATCTAATCTGTTACATATAAAGGGGCGCTCTGATGTAATAATCTGTAATCTGTTACATATAAGAGGAGCTCTGATGTAATAATCTGTAATCTATTACATATAAAGGGGTGCTCCGCTGTAATAATATGTAATCTGCTATATATAAAGGGATGCTCTGATGTAATAATCTGTAATCTGTTACATGTAAAGGGGCGCTCTGATGTAATAATCTGTAATCTGTTACATATAAAGGGGCGCTCTGATGTAATAATCTGTAATTTGTTACATATAAAAGGAGCTCTGATGTAATAATCTGTTACATATAAAGGGGTGCTCGCTGTAATAATCTGTAATCTGCTATATATAAAGGGATGCTCTGATGTAATAATCTGTAATCTGTTACATATAAAGGGGCGCTCTGATGTAATAATCTGTTACATATAAAGGGGCGCTCTGATGTGATAATCTGTAATCTGTTACATATAAAGGGGCACTCTGTCATAATCTGTAATCTGTTACATATAAGAGGAGCTCTGATGTAATAATCTGTAATCTGTTACATATAAAGGGGCGCTTTGATGTAATAATCTGTAATCTGTTACATATAAAGGGGCGCTCTGATGTAATAATCTGTAATCTGTTACATATAAAGGGGCGCTCTGATGTCATAATCTGTAATCTGTTACATATAAGAGGAGCTCTGATGTAATAATCTGTAATCTGTTACATATAAAGGGGCGCTCTGATGTAATAATCTGTAACATATAAAGGGGCGCTCTGATGTAATAATATGTAATCTGCTATATATAAAGGGACGCTCTGATGTAATAATCTGTAATCTGTTACATATAAAGGGACGCTCTGATGTAATAATCTGTAATCTGTTATATATAAAAGGGCGCTCTGATGTAATAATCTGGGGATATTCCTGATGACTGCAGGATTTCTGGACAGAGGAGACTGACAGCTGCAGTGTAAAGCATGGTGGAGGGCTCATACATTGGGGGGAGGGGGCACCTCTAATCCCTCCAGGATGGAGACAGTAACAAGATAACATCAAACACAAAATAACACAAACCCCAGTGATAAAAGAGAAAGAAGAGACTCTACCTCTGTGTCCGCCGATCTCTGGTGATCCGGCTCCGATCTCTGGTGATCCGGCTCCGATCTCTGGTGATCCGGCTCCGATCTCTGGTGATCCGGCTCCGATCTCTGGTGATCTGGTTTTGATCTCTGGTGATCCGGCTCCGATCTCTGGTAATCCAGCTCCGCACCTGCCGCTCTCACAGACGATGTCACTGGGTCCAGAGCAGATGGCGGAGGAGGGAGGACTGACAATGACTGGGGGGGTGATGGGCGGATCCGGTAACCGCAGCCTCCTCAGCCCCTGTGCACACAGAGGATTGCAGAAGCTCCAGGGTTCTGAGGATTTGTGATACTGTCTGCTGAGCTGTGTATCTAATCCTATCCTGTGTGATCCTGTCTGCTGAGCTGTGTATCTAATCCTATCCTGTGTGATACTGTCTGCTGAGCTGTGCATCTAATCCTGTGTGATACTGTCTGCTGAGCCGTGTATCTAATCCTATCCTGTGTGATACTGTCTGCTGAGCCGTGTATGTAATTCTCTCCTGTGTGATACTGTCTGCTGAGCCGTGTATCTAATCCTGTCCTGTGTGATACTGTCTGCAGAGCTGTGTATCTAATCCTATCCTGTGTGATACTGTCTGCTGAGCTGTGTATCTAATCCTACCCTGTGTGATACTGTCTGCTGAGCTGTGTATCTAATCCTACCCTGTGTGATACTGTCTGCTGAGCTGTGTATCTAATCCTCTCCTGTGTGATACTGTCTGCTGAGCTGTGTATCTAATCCTCTCCTGTGTGATAGTCTGCTGAACTGTGTATCTAATCCTCTCCTGTGTGATACTGTCTGCTGAGCCGTGTATCTAATCCTATCCTGTGTGATACTGTCTGCTGAGCCGTGTATCTAATCCTCTCCTGTGTGATAGTCTGCTGAGCTGTGTATCTAATCTTCTCTGTGTGATACGGTCTGCTGAGCCGTGTATCTAATCCTATCCTGTGTGATACTGTCTGCTGAGCTGTGTATCTAATCCTGTCCTGTGTGATACTGTCTGCTGAGCTGTGTATCTAATTCTATCCTGTGTGATACTGTCTGCTGAGCTGTGTATCTAATCCTATCCTGTGTGATACTGTCTGCTGAGCTGTGTATCTAATCCTATCCTGTGTGATACGGTCTGCTGAGCTGTGTATCTAATCCTATCCTGTGTGATACTGTCTGCTGAGCTGTGTATCTAATCCTGTGTGATACTGTCTGCTGAGCTGTGTATCTAATCCTATCCTGTGTGATACTGTCTGCTGAGCTGTGTATCTAATCCTATCCTGTGTGATAGTCTGCTGAGCTGTGTATCTAATCCTGTGTGATACTGTCTGCTGAGCCGTGTATCTAATCCTATCCTGTGTGATACTGTCTGCTGAGCCGTGTATCTAATCCTCTCCTGTGTGATACTGTCTGCTGAGCTGTGTATCTAATCCTCTCCTGTGTGATAGTCTGCTGAACTGTGTATCTAATCCTCTCCTGTGTGATACTGTCTGCTGAGCCGTGTATCTAATCCTATCCTGTGTGATACTGTCTGCTGAGCTGTGTATCTAATCCTCTCCTGTGTGATACTGTTTGCTGAGCTGTGAATCTAATCCTATCCTGTGTGATACTGTCTGCTGAGCTGTGTATCTAATCCTATCCTGTGTGATACTGTCTGCTGAGCTGTGTATCTAATCTTCTCCTGTGTGATACGGTCTGCTGAGCCGTGTATCTAATCCTATCCTGTGTGATACTGTCTGCTGAGCTGTGTATCTAATCCTGTCCTGTGTGATACTGTCTGCTGAGCTGTGTATCTAATCCTATCCTGTGTGATACTGTCTGCTGAGCTGTGTATCTAATCCTATCCTGTGTGATACTGTCTGCTGAGCTGTGTATCTAATCCTGTGTGATACTGTCTGCTGAGCTGTGTATCTAATCCTATCCTGTGTGATACTGTCTGCTGAGCTGTGTATCTAATCGTCTCCTGTGTGATACTGTCTGCTGAGCTGTAGCAGGTGTCGGGTGCGGATATCTCCATCTTTAGTTTTTGGCTATTTTTTGTCTCTTATAGGAATAAGTTACAGCGTCCTGTGCTGCCCCCTGCTGGACAGTATCTGCACAGCACACATTGGTGTCAGCGCCAGTAATCTCATTGTGTAGCTCCTCGCACCTGACCCATCCAGACCTCTTAAGTCCCATTGATGTAACATTGAGGCATTTTTAGCCGAGGTCAGTGGCTGCACCAGGAGCGGCGCTCTCTCTCCATGTGCCGACACCTGTGTATCACGGCCGCGCTGCCGTCACACCTTCTGTAGGATTGGACCAGACGACATCAATGACACATGGAGGTGCCCGTCTAATAGGACAAATCAGCAGGTGTCCTGGACCCTCAGGAGGTACTAACCACAGCATAACGGATGCACCCACCCCACAAGACCCGCCGTACACCGGGAACACCCCACAAGACCCGCCATACACCGGGAACACCCCACAAGACCCGCCGTATACCAGGAACACCCCACAAGACCCGCCGTATACCAGGAAGACCCTCTGTATATCGGTAACACCCCACAAGACCCTCTGTATACCGGTAACAACCCACAAGACCTGCCGTATACCGGGAACACCCCACAAGACCCGCCATACACCGGGAACACCCCACAAGACCCGCCATACACCGGGAACACCCCACAAGATCCGCCATACACCAGGAACACCCCACAAGACCCGCCGTATATCAGGAAGACCCGCTGTATATCGGGAACACCCCACAAGACCCTCCGTATACCAGTAACACCCCACAAGACCCTCCATATACCGGGAACACCCCACAAGACCCTCCGTATACCGGGAACACCCCACAAGACCCTCCGTATACCAGTAACACCCCACAAGACCCTCCGTATACCAGTAACACCCCACAAGACCCTCCATATACCGGGAACACCCCACAAGACCCTCCATATACCGGGAACACCCCACAAGACCCTCCGTATACCGGGAACACCCCACAAGACCCTCCGTATACCAGGAACACCTCACAAGGCCTGCTGTATATCGGGAACACCCCACAAGACCCTCCGTATACCAGGAACACCTCACAAGGCCTGCTGCATATCGGGAACACCCCACAAGACCCTCCGTATACCGGGAACACCCCACAAGACCCTCCGTATACCAGGAACACCTCAAGGCCTGCTGTATATCGGGAGCACCCCACAAGACACCCCATATACTGGGAGGACCCCACAAGATCAGCCATTTTGGAGATGCTCTGACTCAGATTTCTACAATTTTGGCCAAACACTTTCAGGCTGACCTGTATCTTTGTTTTCGCCATATTTGCGACTTCAGTTTTTAATGAGGCAATTTACACCTCCAGATTGTCATGAAGAGAAATTCCAGCGTTTATGAAAAATTGCAACACAAATTCACTCACACCACAAATAAAACCATTGTCCACTGAATTTCAGCCTCAACAAGATAACGCGAACATTATCTCTGATCATCTCCTTACTTCAGGAGAAGAGAGTTAACAAGGACAAGGCAACTGACATAACTCAATCAGCTGAACAGTGATCACAGCAGACGGGTGATCCTGTGCTTATAATCAGTGTATTTTGTTAACCATAATTACCTTCATCATTGCTGTGCATTAAAAGGGCTTCACAGGAAAGGACATTGCTGCTTGTAAAATTGCCCCTAAATCAACCATATATTGATCAAGAACTTCAAAGAGAGATTCAATTGCTGCGAAGACATCTTCAGGACACATTAGAAAGTCCAGCAACTGCTAGAAGCATTGGAGCGTCTCCTTAAAGAGGCTTCATCCAGGGGATCGGTTGAACGCCAGTGCAGAGCTTGCTCAGGAATGGCAGCAGATAGGTGTCAGTGCATCCATCTGCACACACAGTCAAGCTGAGGCTTTTGGAGACTCCCTGATGTCAAGACCGGCAGCTTCCCACCCAAGGAGGGGGCTCACTACAATGTTACCAAAGATCAGATCACAGCTATGTTAGCTAACGCTATCTTCACACAGGGCATTTTTGGACTCGGGTTTTATGCTAATCTTAAAGGGAACCTGTCAGTTCGTTTTTACCCCTAAGCTGTCACTACCTGTCCCTGCAGCGGACCAGCACATCCCTATCTGACCTAAAACTGTCCTATATTGGCTGTGAAAAAAGACTGTGACTTACATTTTCGCATGCAAATGAGGCCTCCAGTCACTGACATGGGTGGTCTCCAGGGCTCCATCTGCCCCCTCGCTGCAGTTAGCATGTCCCGCTGGGTGTGAGAATTCTCCTGTGACCTCCTGATTTAAATTTCCCGCCGGACGTCATTTCCAGCGCATTGTGGGTGATTATCGGGTGTGCGGGCCGGCTTTGACTGCACATGCTCCAGTGCTGACCTGTACACCAATAAACCCCCTACAATGCACTGGACCGGCGCATCATACCTGGAAGGAGGAGGCGGGAACTTTAAATTAATGGGGAGCGCGCAGGAGAATGAATTCTAACAGCAGCGAGGGAGGGAGACTGAGCCCCGCAGACCGCCCATTCAGTCTACAGACCGTATTCTGGAAGCCTCATTTGCATGCGAACATGTAAGTCACAGTCTTTTTTCACAGCCAATATAGGACAATTTTAGGTCAGACAGGGATGGTTAGGGATGTGCAGGGACAGGTAGTGATAGGTTAAGGGGCTAAAAGGAGCTGTCAGGTTCCCTTTAACCTGCGTTTTTGTTTCCCAGCAAACCCTATGTGACCCTGGGATAAGTTGTCCACACACATTGGTTTAATTTAATTGCAGAAAGTGTAAACACCCCAGGATTTGCTGCATTTTTGAGAGAACAAGCGTCAATCCCTGTCTGTGTTTTTGCAATGTTCTATGGCAAATCTGCAGCAAAAACGCAGTAAAATCGCCGCAAAAAACACAGCAAATCTCCTGCCACGAAAACAGGAGAAGCTAGAAACCCCTGAGGTTTTGCTGCGTTTTGGCAAAAGCGAAAACCAGTGTCCAAGAGCGAGGTCTCCCATCATCCAGGACAACGGGGTGATGATGCCCTTCTCCAGCATGATGTAGACCAGGTCACAAGGCAAAAGTGAGGAGAACAAGACATTGACATTTTTAGTCTGTGGCTGGAAACTCTCCAGATCTCAGTCCCATTGAGAACCTGCAATCAATCCTCAAAAAGCGGCAAAGACTCAGACAGTGAGAATCTCCGGGCACCAACGAGACCAGAACGGGTCCGGATCTGCCAGAATACGACATCCAGCGGCCGGGGGCAAAGGGCAGAAGGCGGAGAGATCGGGGTCAGAGCTGGAGATATTCAGTATTTACAGAATCTTCCTGTATTTGTCAATAAAGTAACAACTGACGGAATGTTTAGAGTTAGAACAGTAACCATAGAAACAGCGACAAAGAGCGAAAGGTGAAAAACAAGCGGTCATAACCTTTCCCCATGACCGTAGACATCTGCTCACTTATTCACATCCAACACATCAACGTCAAGGCTCCGCCGGCCCGATCCCCCTATTGTCACCAGATAATCAGAGCCACTTTATATGTAGTGGTTTTAATGTTACGGTTGATCATAATCTGCTGGGTACAACCCCTGATACGTATGACGCGTCCCCGCACTTCCAGGACTGTCACACTCGCACGATACAGAATACAAGTGAAGCAGCAGAAGGGCGACCGCCCTCTAATTGTAGGGATCACATCATTTGTCACAATGGAAATGTTCAGGGACTTTTTAAAACAATTAAAAAAACAATTTGGTGCCATATAAAATCAGCCAACGAGGAGGGGTGTGCTGCTGCAGCTTCTCTGCAGGGAGGAGGGTGTGTGCTGCTGCAGCTTCTCTGCAGGGAGGAGGGGTGTGCTGCTGTAGTGAATCTGCAGTGAGGAGGGGTGTGCTGCTGCAGCTTCTCTATAGGTAGAAGGGGTGGGCTGCTGCAGCTTCTCTGCAGGGAGGAGGGGTGTGCTGCTGCAGCTTCTCTGCAGGGAGGAGGGGTGTGCTGCTGCAGCTTCTCTGCAGGGAGGAGGGGTGTGCTGCTGCTGCTTCTCTGCAGGGAGGAGGGGTGTGCTGCTGCAGCTTCTCTGCAGGGAGGAGGGGTGTGCTGCTGCTGCTTCTCTGCAGGGAGGAGGGGTGTGCTGCTGCTGCTTCTC
The DNA here is from genome assembly GCA_033576535.1 of Allobates femoralis. Taxonomy (NCBI): domain Eukaryota; kingdom Metazoa; phylum Chordata; class Amphibia; order Anura; family Aromobatidae; genus Allobates; species Allobates femoralis. The sequence continues at coordinate 181,701,007 of JARQOC010000008.1, forward strand.
TGCAGGGAGGAGGGGTGTGCTGCTGTAGTGACTCTGCAGTGAAGAGGGGTGTGCTGCTGTAGTGACTCTGCAGTGAAGAGGGGTGTGCTGCTGTAGTGACTCTGCAGGGAGGAGGGGTGTGCTGCTGCTGCTTCTCTGCAGGGAGGAGGGGTGTGCTGCTGCTGCTTCTCTGCAGGGAGGAGGGGTGTGCTGCTGCTGCTTCTCTGCAGGGAGGAGGGGTGTGCTGCTGCTGCTTCTCTGCAGGGAGGAGGGGTGTGCTGCTGCTGCTTCTCTGCAGGGAGGAGGGGTGTGCTGCTGCAGCTTCTCCATAGGGAGGAGGGGTGTGCTGCTGCTGATTCTCAGCAGGGAGGAGGGGTGTGCTGCTGCAGCTTCTCCATAGGGAGGAGGGGTGTGCTGCTGCAGCTTCTCCATAGGGAGGAGGGGTGTGCTGCTGCAGCTTCTCCATAGGGAGGAGGGGTGTGCTGCTGCTGCTTCTCTGCAGGGAGGAGGGGTGTGCTGCTGCAGCTTCTCCATAGGGAGGGGTGTGCTGCTGCAGCTTCTCCATAGGGAGGAGGGGTGTGCTGCTGCTGATTCTCGGCAGGGAGGAGGGGTGTGCTGCTGCAGCTTCTCTATAGGTAGAAGGGGTGGGCTGCTGCAGCTTCTCTGTAGGTAGAAGGGGTGGGCTGCTGCAGCTTCTCTATAGGTAGAAGAAGTGGGCTGCTGCAGCTTCTCTATAGGTAGAAGGGGTGGGCATTTGCAGTTTTTATACAACTGCTTAATTTTTCAATTCCTACTTTCAGTCTCCATTCGGCTTTATTAAATGGAAACATGGTTTACATCCAGAGGTTGAAAACGTGTCCTGACCTAGTCCTGCTCCCACAGGTGAGGATTTGTTACTATGCATCAAAGCCTTTTACGTCCCATGTGCGGCCCCTAGAAGTCTGCAGCATCGGCCGGCTCCACAGACCGCAGGGTTCAGACCAATATGAGCATATATCGGAGGCTGGCACGTCCGGTCCAGATTCTGCCATCAGGACTTGAAGAATCGGATGTGTTAAAGGGAACACACACAGGACATCAGTGTGAGGGGGGGCTGTATCCTCCTCTCTGCAGCAAAACCAGAAGATCATCCAGATAAAACACAGGATCTCTCACAGCCCAGCAGGGATTCCTTTTTACAGAAACAAATGGAGTCTACATCAGATAAGGCAGACCTGTAATTTTCTCCCTCCTGAACAAAACAGTAGCTCCAGAAAGAAATGAAACCCCACAGCACTGAGCAGAGGGAGGAGAGACCTGCTGAGGGAGTGCATAATTACATGACAGATTATACAGCAGCAGGACTAATTCGCTCTGCTTATAATGGAGAGGACTAATCTAGGAGCTCCCTGCAGGGTGTGAAGATGCTGATAACGTGAAAACTACAAACGGTACAATAATGATTTTACATGTTTTTAAAACGTCTACACAGGCCGTATTCAAGGGAAACGTTAGTATCATATCGAAAAGTGACCTGACAGCGTCCCTTTAACCCGATCAAAACAAGACTTAAAAAGTGCCACCTGCATTCTGATAAATACATACGAGGAGGGGGCTGGGAAGACCAACGCTGTAACTCTCACCATTTTCAATATCTCTGCTTGCTGTCAGCTATTAAAAAAAGACACATTACAGAATATAAACAAAGACCCAACACAGGTCCTATCTAACAACCTGGTGGAAGATTGACTGTTACAGTGGTGGACGGTGGAAGCCCTCTTACGTGGGAAAGGTGAGCGCCCTCTTGTTGTGGACAGTGGGCGCCCTCTTACTGGGGATAGGTGAGCGCCCTCTTGTGGTGGACAGTGGGCGCCCTTTTACAGAGGATAGGCAAGCGCCATCTTGGAGAGGGTACCCTCGTGGACAGAGGGCATCCTCCTGTGGACGGTGAGAGCCTCTTATGGCGAAAAGGTGAGCACCTTCATGTGGTGGACGGTGGAAGCCCGCTTACGGGAAGAGGCGAGCGCCCTCTTGGAGAGGGCACCCTTGTGGTGGATGGTGGCCGCCCTCTTATGGGGGATAGGCGAGTGCCCTCGTGATGGACGGAGGGCATCCTCTTGTGGATGGTGAGAGCTCTCTTACAGGAGGGAAAGGCGAACACCCTCTTGTAGAGGGCACCTTGTGGTGGACGGAGGGCACCCTTCATGTGGTGGACAGTGGAAACCCGCTTACGGGAAGAGGCGAGCGCCCTCTTGGAGAGGGCACCCTTGTGGTGGATGGTGGGCACCCTCATGTGGTGGACGGTGGAAGCCCGCTTACGGGGAGAGGTGAGCACCCTCTTGGAGAGGGCACCCTTGTGGTGGATGGTGGGCACCCTCTTATGGGGGATAGGCGAGTGCCCTCGTGATGGACGGAGGGCATCCTCTTGTGGATGATGAGAGCCCTCTTACAGGAGGAAAGGCGAGCACCCTCTTGGAGAGGGCACCCTCTTGTGGCAGACAGGCGGCACAGACGAGATGAGCAGGGAGAGCGCTGGGAGTTTATAACAAGATTTATTAGCTATAATACAAGTCACATTAAGGCCCTCAGTTTGATCCAATTACAATGAGAAGACTCGCAGCAAATACATGGTTCAGGGGGTCGCGGAGGGGTCACATTCTCATGCACAAAATGACCCGACCATCGGACAGCAACGAACAGAACGGGAAGTAACGGGGCGGCCCCTAGTCGCGGCGAGGCCTCCCTGCACACGGTATGAATAAGCTTGAGGGTTCAGACAGACCCCCGCACAGTGAGACAGACCCCAAACCGTTCACGCTCGCTGTGAGGGGGGGGTGGGGAGGGGAGGAATTTAAGTTAGCAGGAGGAGGTCTGTTACGTGTTCGCCGGTCATACAGGTTTCGGTGGCGGGGGACGGGGGAATTTTTAACACTTAAGGACAGTTAGTGTCTCAACGAAGAGGTAGTGAGGGCCGAGCTCATTGTGAAGTCAGTAAAAGCGGGGGCCATCTGTTACAGGGGTCAGTAGGACACGTCAGATAAAATGGGGTCGGTGCTAGCTCACCCTTTACGGATGAGGCCTATAAAATAGTTATCCACAAGTGAGAATGACTCCGCGCCGGGGCGATAAGGCACCTCAGGAGATCAGTTACCACCGAGCAAACAATCCAATCCCGAGGAGCCTCCGATTAAAAAGAGGAAGAAAATGAAGAAGCGGCCGGAGCAGCAGTGGTTAATCCGTCAGACACAAGGACATGCGGGTGGTCTCCGGCCGGCGTCACACGTGTGCGCTCTGTGTAGTCATGTACAAAGCAGACAACTCATGCAGCCCCCATCAACCCTAATGTGCCGCCGGTAAGTGCTAAGATATGTAGTATGGCTCCTGGGTCCTTCCGGGGGTTAGTGTCCTAAAATTGGGGGAGGAATGGGGCACGAATACCACAGAGGAGCGCGGAGAGGGCCGCTGCCCAGCTCCACAATTCACAGTGTTGCTCCTCCTGTGATCCCGGCCGGGGGCGTAATCCACAGAAGCAGGGTCCCTCTGTGATGTGGGGGTGCCGGGCGCCTCCGTCACAGTCTGTGTACCAGGGACATCCCCACTCCACAATGTACCACGATTAGTCCCCCGTTCTCTCCACTGGAGGGCTCATCCCGGGCGCAGGCTCCAAGTCTCTTCTCTGTAGTGGTCCCATGTGTGGAGCCACCGGTCCTCTGGGAGAGGCCGGTGAGTGGCCAGGGGGAAGGCGGATGTGGCCTCCAGGAGATACTATAAACTGTGGGAACGGTCACAGGATGTGGGGGTCCGACGTCAGCAGGTTCTCTGATGGCGACACAGGGGTCAGAGGGGGAGACTGTGGGGGAGACGGAGGGTGGAGGGGCGGTGTGGAGGGCGAGCTTGGCGTGGGAATGTCCATCGGAGGGCGCTGGTAGAAGAAGTAGGGACACTGATGGATGAACAGCTCGATGATTGTCTGGTAGGTGCGAGTCGCCGTCAGAGCGTCCATGGTGGTAAAGTCCGGGCGCATCAACGTCGGCCAGAAGCAGATGGACAAGTTCTCGCTGGTCATTAGGTTGGTGTGATGATGTTGGCTGACCCTGAGGAGGAGCAATAAAGCACATGAGACACTGAATGCAGAGAGAGCACATACACATAAGGGAACGCGGAGGGCGGCGGACACACACTGCGAGCCCAGAGGGAGGGCGGCGGACACACGGCGAGCCCAGAGGGAGGTCGGCGGACACACGGCGAGCCCAGAGGGAGGTCGGCGGACACACGGCGAGCCCAGAGGGAGGTCGGCGGACACACGGCGAGCCCAGAGGGAGGTCGGTGGACACACGGCGAGCCCAGAGGGAGGTCGGCGGACACACGGCGAGCCCAGAGGGAGGTCAGCGGACACACGGCGAGCCCAGATGGCGGGGGGGATGAACACAAGGCAAGCCAGGGCGGCGGACACACAGTGAGCCCATAGAGAGCGCGCAATGGGTGCGCTCAACCAATATGGTGGTACTGTAGGGTAAATAGTCCGGTATGCAAAAATAGAGAACCCTGGCACACAACACTGGAGACAAGAGTCAATGCAAAAAGGTCCTTTTATTTTGTGTCAACCAATTCAGACAATTGTTTCAAACTTATGCAGTTTTTTATCAGGGAAAGAGATCTGTAACAATCATTTTAACAAAATGACAGGGTACAGTGATATATGGAATCTAATATCATATATGTGATACTCCTCACACTTCCCAAGGGATCATGGTCTAAGGTAGTATCATTATATGCTCTTCTCCTGTCACATCTTACTTTTCAATTATGTGAATTTGGACAATACTTGTGTTATTTCTATCTTTCACAGAAACACTATTTTGCACTTTTCCTCGTCACACTTCATGAGCCGTCTGCACCGCCTCTATTGAGCTCCGTTCCTTATTGAGGTAATCAAAAAAAAACAATTAAAAAAAAGTGTTTCTATTGTTATTTATGATTTTAAATATGCTGACAATTGGTTGTTTTTCTGTTCATTGTACTGAGAAAGTGTATCAGTATTACTGCGTTCTGTCAAATGATAGCGTATATTCACCCTTATCACTGTACCCCGACTGTCATTTTGTTAAAATGATTGTTACAGATCCCTTTCCCTTATGAAAAACTGCATAAGTTTGAAATTATCGTCGGGATTGATTGACACGAAATAAAAGGATCTTTTGCATTGACTCGTCTCCAGTGTTGTGTGTGCCAGGATTCTCTATTTTGACACGCGGCGAGCCCAGGCGCGGAGGCCGGAAGACGCGCGGCGAGCCCAGGCGCGGAGGCCGGAAGACGCGCGGCGAGCCCAGGCGCGGAGGCCGGAAGACGCGCGGCGAGCCCAGGCGCGGAGGCCGGAAGACGCGCGGCGAGCCCAGGCGCGGAGGCCGGAAGACGCGCGGCGAGCCCAGGCGCGGAGGCCGGAAGACGGCCGGCGAGCCCAGGCGCGGAGGCCGGAAGACGCGCGGCGAGCCCAGGCGCGGAGGCCGGAAGACGCGCGGCGAGCCCAGGCGCGGAGGCCGGAAGACGCGCGGCGAGCCCAGGCGCGGAGGCCGGAAGACGCGCGGCGAGCCCAGGCGCGGAGGCCGGAAGACGCGCGGCGAGCCCAGGCGCGGAGGCCGGAAGACGCGCGGCGAGCCCAGGCGCGGAGGCCGGAAGACGCGCGGCGAGCCCAGGCGCGGAGGCCGGAAGACGCGCGGCGAGCCCAGGCGCGGAGGCCGGAAGACGCGCGGCGAGCCCAGGCGCGGAGGCCGGAAGACGCGCGGCGAGCCCAGGCGCGGAGGCCGGAAGACGCGCGGCGAGCCCAGGCGCGGAGGCCGGAAGACGCGCGGCGAGCCCAGGCGCGGAGGCCGGAAGACACGCGGCGAGCCCAGGCGCGGAGGCCGGAAGACACGCGGCGAGCCCAGGCGCGGAGGCCGGAAGACACGCGGCGAGCCCAGGCGCGGAGGCCGGAAGACACGCGGCGAGCCCAGGCGAAGGGCACATGTGGGCCATAGAGAGTGGGGGGCGGACACACCTGCACAGGCAGCAGGTGGTGAACACAAGGGGGCACAGGCAGCAGACAAGTACACAAAATAAGAATGCAGAAAGACTAAACTTGAGCAGACAAACTGGCATGAGGGACACATTCACACACAAACTTGAGGGTGGTGAAGGCGGCACTGACCGGTTCAGGTGAGAGATGACGTATTTGAAGATCTCCTGGTTTTCCTTCGGCAGTTTCTTCAGAAGCTCCTTCATTGTCTGAAGCTTCTGCTCTAGGTCATTGATTTCTGCAGAAGACAAGAAGAAGAGATGAGTAGACGCCTCCCCAGGGATTGACCCCTGCGCCCAATGTATGAGCTGGATCATCATCACCACTTGGCATATTACACTCTGCAACCTGACAAGGGGCCTGAAGTAGATAGAAGGGAACAATAGACTGCCACCTTCTTTCCTACCTCAGCAGTGGGTGGTCATCAGAATGGAACTGACAGGTAAGGTCCCATACACATTAGACTAACATCGCCTGAGACTCCTGCATGGGGCTACTGGGTGACTGATGATTAGGGCAGAGGGCAGATGTCTGATTTTGGACTGTCAATTGCTGTGCGTCAGTTGGCAACTTTCTCATACACCCAGGAGCGCTTAGGTGAGTGAATGCTCCTGTGTATGGGAAAGGCGCCCATCTGATAGGTATGGAGGGAACTTCAGCGAAGACTGAGATCTGTGTCCGTATGGCCCCTCACCCCATCTTTCCCTGACACAGATTCCTACAATGATGGGGGGTGATTGTGCAGATCACATCTTATTTCACATGGGTCTGGATATTGGGGTGTCTGCACAATCACTCACTGAAAGTCTCCACCAGCTCAGTCTGCAGGGTATACGGCACCAGGGGGTCCGGCAGCTCCGCAAAGAAACTCTTTAAGGCTCCGGCCACTGTGTTCACTGTGAAATCTTTCTCCGCCAAGTCCAGGCTGTGATCTGTAAAGAGCACAAGGATCAGAGAGGGGACAGGAGCCACACGGTGATAACCATCACCCACATTAGTACCACTTCTCACCGTGATCAAACTGTCTCTGCAGAGAATCCATCTCAGACTTGTTGCCGCTGACGCGATAGATCCCCTCTGTGCTCATCCCTGAAGGAAAAACAGACAGAACGTTATCCCCATATACTTAGCATGGATCAGATACAAAGGAAAAGTGCCAGCTCTGCGGCCCAGGCCAGCGCCCCCGTATCTGCAGAGGTACCCCACCTGTGGTCTCGATGTATTCCACACACTTCTCGATGAATATAGGGATGGGCTTATCCATAGTCACGACATTCACCAGCGGCACCCCGAAATAGCTGCTCTCCAATGTCTGCTTGGTCAGGGAGGGACGGAGTTTAGGGGCTCGTTTCTGCTGGGAAAAAAAGCAACAAAATATGAAGACGCAAATACAAAACAACCTCACACCATAAACTCCATAAACCTCCTCTGCTTTACAACCCCAATACAGGAGGAGAGGAAGATTATACTCCAGAGCTGCACTCACTATTCTGCTGGTGCAGTCACTGTGTACATACATTACATTACTGATCCTGAGTTACCTCCTGTATTATACTCCAGAGCTGCACTCACTATTCTGCTGGTGCAGTCACTGTGTACATACATTACATTACTGATCCTGAGTTACCTCCTTATTATACTCCAGAGCTGCACTCACTATTCTGCTGGTGCAGTCACTGTGTACATACTTACATTACTGATCCTAAGTTACCTCCTGTATTATCCTCCAGAGCTGCACTCACTATTCTGCTGGTGCAGTCACTGTGTACATACATACATTACTGATCCTGAGTTACCTCCTGTATTATACTCCAAGCTGCACTCACTATTCTGCTGGTGCAGTCACTGTGTACATACATTACATTACTGATCCTGAGTTACCCCTGTATTATACTCCAGAGCTGCACTCACTATTCTGCTGGTGCAGTCACTGTGTACATACATTACATTACTGATCCTGAGTTACCTCCTGTATTATGCTCCAGAGCTGCACTCACTATTCTGCTGGTGCAGTCACTGTTACATACATTGCATTACTGATCCTGTGTATCTCCTGTATTATACTCCAGAGCTGCACTCACTATTCTGCTGGTGCAGTCACTGTGTACATACATTACATTACTGATCCTGAGTTACCTCCTGTATTAGGGTATGTGCGCACTGGCCGGGTTATAGTCGTTTTTGCAGCGGAAACCGCCGGTCGGTTTCCATGAGTTTTATGTAAATTTATGTTAATCCAAACCGGCGTTTGGATTAACATTAAAACCTATGGAAACCGACAGCCGCTGTACACACACCGGCGGTTTCCACATGCTCATCCGTTGCTAAACCGCAGATTTCCCAGCGGGTTAGCAAAGAATGAGCAAGTTCTATAAACCGCCGGTTCTTCAGCGGCTGCAAGCAGAATCATGTGCTGCTTCCAGCCGCTGCAGAACCGCCGCCGAGAACACGCTGTGCAACCGCCCGGCTCCCGCCGCACATACCCGCCAGGAAGCCGGTGGACGCTCCCAGCTTCCTGGCGGGTCCGCCCAGCGCCGCCGACCAACCCGCCGGTAAGTGTGCACTTACCCTTATACTCCAGAGCTGCACTCACTATTCTGCTGGTGCAGTCACTGTGTACATACATTACATTACTGATCCTGTTACCTCCTGTATTATACTCCAGAGCTGCACTCACTATTTTGCTGGTGCAGTCACTTATATTCTCTTCTATGTTATCACCATGTTCTATCTCACTATATACTCCAGTCATACGCAGTCTGATGTCCCACATAGATCTCACATCTACTACGGAACTGACTCCTTAAGAGACGTTATGTTGGAAAGCAAAATTAAATAAGGCTGCTTTCACATTTGCGATCTTGTAAATTTGTGGCAGATTTTACCGCATCTGCAGCTTAACGGCCACTTGCAGCAAGCCCCATTCATTCTCTATGGGACTAGAGGTCAGGTGCGGCAAGTGCAGTTTTGCCGTATCTGGCACTTGCAGCAAGTAAAAAACACGCTGCTATTTTGTACCGCCACAAATGACGGATTTGCCAGATCCGGCAAAACCGCACTTGCCGCACCTGACCTCTAGTCCCATAGAGAATGAATGGGGCTTGTTGCAAGTCAGCTGTTACGCGGCAGATGTGGTAAAATCTGCTGCATCTGCTGCAAATTTACAAAATCGCAGATGTGAAAGGTCCCTAAATAATGTCATCTCCTGCACAGCGAGATACTGTGTGGTGCACCCTCGAGTAGCACAGAGACAGCAGCTCTGGCTGTGATTGGAGCATAGGAGCTGCAGCAGAGGATTTACACTCCATGCCCCGGGTTTATACCTTGGTGGTTCTCCGCAGACTGCGCAGGATGTTCCTCTTTCGCGGATCTTCTCCGTCGGCCTCATACGAGTTTGTGGTGTTGTCGCCCTTTGATCCCTGCGTTCCTATGTCCTCGTCTTTCCTCCGCATGGGTCCAAGCTCGTCATCACTGCCCACACTGAAGCTGCTCCGGTAGCTGGAGAACTTCCCGAGTTTGGCACACTTGGTCCGGTAGAGAACGGGTTTGGTCACGATGGACGCCTTCCGTGTTCGCTCCAGAGAGTTAGTGTCCATGTCACTGTCTGAACCGTTCCCGCTGCCGTTGGACTGCGGTTTGATGGCGTTGCGGATGGTGATGATCTTTCCTTGGGTGCTGTCGTGAGGCACAGAGTAAATGTTCTCTTCCTGGTTCCTCGGTTTCACAACAGAGTCTATGGGTTCGGCGTAGTCTGATGGGTCAAAGGCTTCAGATGGCGGCCAAGTGATAGAGGTTAGGGACCTCCGGTGTCCATCACGGGAGCCAGGGTCTAGGTAGGAAAGGTCAGGCTTTGGTTTGAGGGGAGGAGGTACCTTGTTGTTCAGTTTGCTCTCTAAGGTGCTCATGACGGAGATGAAGGCGAGACTCTCACTGTCCTCCAACTTGGAGTGGTCTCTGGAGGGTGCGGCCAGACCCATGTCCTCCCGTGTCAGGATGTGCTGGGGAGACGGGTCCAGATCTTCCTCAGAGTCAGGCAAGTGAGAGTTGCAGAGAGGAGACCCGGCGCGAGGGGAGCTGAACACCTCCTCGGTAGTGCTACATGCTTCTGCTGTGTTGTCATACATATGTGAGGCTTCGATGATGACTTTCTTCTCAACCACATCCTTGAAGAAAGAGTAGAACATGTCCAGCTTGGGTTGGGCCTGTCCACCCTGTAAGTTCAGGAATTTGCCTTCGATGTCCTGAGCGATCTCCTCGCCTTCGGCCAGCTGATCTCGGGTCAGGTTATCTAAGATATTTACAGGACCCTCGGTCAAGGCAACGAGTTGAACAGGGACGATATCTTGTACTTCGCAGAGGAAGGCCCGCAGCATGGCCAGGGAGGCACGGCGCTTGGCAGCATAGAAAACCATGTACCCGTGTACCAGTTTGGTCTTACGAATGTTGAAGGAGGCGTGATAGGGCAAGATGAGCAGCTCCAGTCGGCGTCTCTGACTGCCCAATGGCAAGTCGAGCAGAACCGAGCCGCCGACTCCGAATGGTGACGGGCGATAAGTGTGAGGCTTCAGGACATTCAGCACCTCCTCCACATGGAAGGGGTCTCCGCACATCAAGCACATGACGATGCGGAGATCACAGTCAACCAGATCTTTGATGCTTGGCGTGGAGCTCACGAGGTTCAGGTTCCTCTTGGACTCTAGAAGGAATCGCAGAATCTGGCTGATCTGTTTCTCGTTTATGTTCCGGCCGTAGCCGAGGCCGGTGGAGGCCGCGTCTAGGAAGAAGCACTGCAGCTTGCTGGCTATCTGCTGACCCTGCTGGATGAGGCTGAGTGCCGTCTCTCCGCTTGTGTCACCTCTGCGGTTAACAAGGATTAAGGTAAGGGGTAAGTTCAGCAGGTGGTTGTCCTTACGTCCTAGACTGGACTCCCGGTTCTTCTCAATGCTCTCTACGACGTAGGACAGAGACTCTTTGGAGTTGTAAAGGCAGAGGCATCCATGAGGCATAAAGGTCGAGGTCTGAAACGAGTTGACAGGCAGCCGCACATTGCCCTCAATGGGACGCAGAGACAACTCGTACATCTTCCCGTCGATCACATACTTGTCATCGTTGGTGCAGAGGGCACGGATCTCATTCGCAAGTTCTCGAGCCAAACCGTCCTTGCCGAGGATCACCAGGTTGATTCTGTCCACATTTGGGTCTTTGTAGAGGCGGTCGTAGGGGTAAGGGCACCTGGAGCTGATCAGTTGCTCTATTTTGGTGTCTACACATGATGGGTTACTGGGGCAAGTGTCTTTTGTGGGATGATAGACAAAGTGAATGTGTTTAAGGATTAGGGCGTCTCGCTCAGCTTGCAGCTTCTGCAGGGCTTTGAACCGTTGTTCCTCCCCTAGCACCTCCTGGATCACCCCCATCTTCTCTTTGCTGGGTTTGGCATCTAGTTCCAGCTCATAGAAAAGCTCTGAATACTCCAGCAGTAACTCCTGGAATTCCTCCTTGGCTTTGTCAATGATCTCTTTCTGGTGCTTACTATATATGTCCATATAGACCGGCTCTTCCAACCACTGATAAAATTCCTCGCTCATAATAAAACTACGAGCCTCCTCCCAGGGCTTCCCGGGAGTGATAAATGGAGAAGCCGCCAGGTTTTCTTTGAAGGCTTTCTTCATCTGCGATTTCTTCCGGGCATTCCTCAGTTTTTCCAGGTGGCTGTTGTACACATCTGTTGCCTGCATGGTTTCCATTATATCATACGGTATCCGATCATCGTCCATGTTGTCTATGTGGCTTGTAAGATCCCAGGGGGTGTCCTCGAGAACCACAAACCAGTGGGAGAAGTCGGGCTTTAACTCTAACAGTTTGGTCGCTTTGGGGCAGCTCAGGTGGTCTATTTCATTGAGGTCAGGCACGAGGACATCTAAAGCACGGGGGAGAACTGACAAGTAAACCTTGCGACGACGTTCAATGTGGTCCTGTCTGAGCCGCTGGATGTGCTGCTGAAAAAGCTTCTTGGCCTTGTCGGTACCTTCCAAGTACACGTAATCCTGATATTCACTGCAGCTCTGCATGCGTCGGCTCACGTTCGGCCACGTCTCGTTGTGCGACTTGACCACGCGTCCCACCAGCCATTCATACTTGTCTTTGGCGGCCGCGCTCTGCTGGCTCTGCTGCTTCAGCGCCTCGAAGTAAGGAATGATCTTGGACTTACCGCGACTTTTGTCAATCAGCTGTATGAGGGCAGTAAAGGCCAAATCCACATTGACATTGGACCTGGCCGAAGTCTCCACCACCTGCAAATTCTTCTTATTCAGTGCAAACCCATGAGCGTCCCGGATGTATCGCTCCACTCCTTCGTCGCACTTGGTGAGGACCAGTACGATCGGCTTCTTGGTCTTGGCTAGTTGTGTGTACAGGTTGGACACGAACTTCAGTTGGTCATCAAAATTCCTATTCATGCCACGACTGACGTCCACACATAGCAAGAAGCCGTCTACCAGCAGTTTGCCCTCGGGCATCTGTTTCTGCTCAAAGTCCTGTTCCAGCCCCAACTGATCTGTGCAAAAATACATGAGTTTCTCGGCCGAGGCGAGTTTGCTGGATGCGGCGCGCTTGATGTACGGCTGCAGCGCTGTGCTGCGGTGCGGCTGGAACGTCTGGTCATCGATGAACTCCGTCTGCTCCACCACATGCACCTTGCACTCCACGCAATCTTCAAGCAATCGGGTGACCTCCCCCCAGTATAGGAAGTGGTCATTGTTCACGACACGGCCCCCAAAGTCACTGGTGCTAAGGACGGATGTGTGGTCCAAGTGGAAGTCATCTGCGCTGGGTCGTACAAAGCGGTTGCACAGGCAAGACTTTCCAATGCCACACTGGCCTTTTTCCTTTTCGGTGCCGGACAGGCCCACCACATTGATGCTATAAGTGGGCACCCGCACATCTTGTTTCCGTGCCATCATCATGGTGCAGCACTCATCCTGCCCACATCAACACCTGCCGGGGTGAGGCTTGGTAATGGCACTCCATGCACAGACGGGCAGGACGTCGTGATCAGGGGCCCAGTAACACGCAGAGGTTTAGGAAGAGGAGGAGCCGCTCCTTGTGCCACCACCGAACCAGCCATACACGGCATTCAATCATCAGGAGTCTGCAAAATAAAAACACATTCACAGTAAGTGGGAGGTTATACAGGACAGCTATACAGACGCCACGTAACAAGATGGAGGAGTGTGATGGTGAGGGATATGTAAAACACCTCAGAGAAGGGCAACCTGCACCTCATACAGTACACCCAAAAGCACAGCCTGCGCCAATACCGACCAGCACCCAACACCATGCCACCAGCACCCCACACAGACACCAGCAACGCCTGCACCCCATACACCGCAACGACCGCACCCCATACAGTCCAGCCCTGCACCCCATACAGTCCAACGCCTGCACCCCACATACACCGCACACCTACAGACATCCTGCACCCCATACAGTACAGTCCTGCACCCCATACAGTACAGTCCTGCACCCATACGTACACCTGCACCCCATACAGTACAGTCCTGCACCCCATACAGTACAGTCCTGCACCCCATACAGTACAGTCCTGCACCCCATACAGTACAGTCCTGCACCCCATACAGTACAGTCCAGCACCCCATACAGTACAGTCCAGCACCCCATACAGTACAGTCCAGCACAGCCTGCACCCCATACAGTACACAGACCAGCAGCACATACAGCCGTGCTGAAGGGTGTAGTGTATGTGTATAACTCCACAGTCCACCGGTAACAATGACAAGGCCCTATCCTTGTCACAGTCACCTCCAGTCACACAAAACCGCCACCGGCGCCCGGCAGACGGGTCTGATCAGAAGCAAAACACGAATGATGTCAGAAGACTCGCAGGGGAGGAAATCATGATGATGGCGTCACTAGAAACATCCAACCATCCAACAGTAAAAGCTCCACCATGAGAGGTTCAAGGCCAAAGGGTAACAACCCGCCACAGCGCACCTCTGCACCGTCAGGACAGGAACATTACACACAACAAAGTCAATACAATCAGAGGAACATGAACACCACGGACATGAGAAAGAATGGGGGATGACACCGCTCTGACAGACGAAGGACAAGCCTGGCCACATCAGATGCCCCAACCACCGAACGTCCACACCCACCGCCGTATGAGAGAGAATGGGGGGAGGTCACACTGCCCGGACCCCACACAGGATGAATTTAGGAACGCGTGCACAGGAACACCCGGCGACACCCGGACCACCGCGATGAGAGAGAATGTAGGGGAGGTGACCCAGCTGACCCTACACAGGACGAGTCCGGCCATGTCAGATGCCCCGACCGCCGCACGTCTTTTCCCATCACTAAAGGAGACAGAATACGGGAGAGTAGGTCACACTGCCCTGACCCCACACAGGACAAGTACAGCCACTTCAGACGCCCCCCGACCACCACATGTCCACAGCCATGAAAGAATAAGGGGGTGACACAGCCCTGACTCCACACAGAATGGGTACGGTGATAGACGCCCCAAATGCCTCATCAGACAAAATGGGGGAGCAGGTGATAAAACCCAGACCCCATGCAGGAAGGATCCGGCCATGTCAGACACCACCGCCACACGTCTATCACGCAGTGAAGCACATGTGCAAGGACCACAGGGAACAAGATAACCCGACCATCACAAGGAAAGAACAGACATCCCAACATGGGACAGGATCACCCCCTCACTGTATGTGGTATGCAGAGTGCGAATCCACAGTTTACAGGTGCTGCACTGTATCTGTACTGTAAATGCAGTGGTCTGCGCTGTATGGTCTGCAATATGTTGTATATGCAGTTTGCTGTGATATATGGTCTGTATTGTGCTGTATATGCAGTGTGCTGTATTGCCTGTACTATATTATTATTATTATATTTATTTATAGAGAACCATTCATTCCACTATATATGCAGTGTACTGTATGTTCATTACTGTGCTGTACTACACTGTACGGTCTGTACTGCGCAGTATATGCAGTGTGGTCTGTACTACACTGTACTGCTCTGTATATGCTGTGTGGTCTGTACTACGCTGTAAGTGCAGTGTGCTGCACTGTATGGTATGTACTGCGCTGTATATGCAGTGTGCTGCACTGTATGGTCTGTACTGATAGCATTAGTGTGGTGCTATGTGTGGTCTGTTCTGTGCTGTATTGCCTGTACTGTATATGCAGTGTGCTGTATGGTCTGTACTGCACTGTAGGGTATGTACTGCGCTGTATACGCAGTGTGGTGCACTGTATGGTCTGTACTGCGCTGTATATGCAGTGATCTGCGCTGTATGGTTTGCAATGTGTTGTATATGCAAGTGTGCTACATTTTATGGTCTGTACTGCGCTGTATACGCAGTATGGTGCACTGTATGGTCTGTACTGCGCTGTATATGCAGTGATGTGCAGCTATATGGTCTGCAATGTGTTGTATATGCAGTGTGCTACATTTTATGGTCTGTACTGGTTACTGTGCTGATGTGCTGACTGCTGCATATGCAGTGTGCTATATTGCCTGTACTATATATACAATGTGCTGTATGTTCATTACTGCGCTGTACGGTCTGTACTACACTGTACGGTCTGTACTGTGCTGTATATGAAATGTGGTCTGTACTACGCTGTATATGCAGGGTGCTGCACTTTATGGTCTGTACTGCGCAGTATATGCAGTGTGGTGCACTTTATGGTCTGTATTTTGCCGCTGTATATGCAGTGTTCTGCACTGTATGGTCTGCACTGCGCTGTATATGCAGTGTTCTGCGCTATATGGTCTGCACTGTATATGCAGTGTGCTGCAATGTGTGGCCTGCACTGTATATACGCTGTGCTGTATGGTCTGTACTGCGCTGTATATGCAGTCTGATGCGCTGTATGGTCTGCAATGTGTTGTATATGCAGTGCACTGAGCTGTATGGTCTCTGCTATGTATGCAGTGTGCTGCACTTTATGTGTTGTGCTTTATATGTAGTGTGTTGTATGATCTGCACTGCACTGTATATGCAGTGTTCTGCACTGTATGGTCTGTACTACGCTGTATATGCAGTGTGTTGTATGGTCTACACTGCACTGTATAATGCAGTGTGTACTTCATTTCTTCACTATGTGTGTTGTGCTGTATATGCAGTGTGTTGTATGGTCTGCACTGCACTGAATATGCAGTGTGTTTTGGTCTACACACTGCACTGTATAATGCAGTGTGTACTTCATTTCTTCACTATATGTGTTGTGCTGTATATGCAGTGTGTTGTATGGTCTGCACTGCACTGTATATGCAGTGTGTTGGTCTGCACTGCGCTGTATATGCAGTGCTCTGCACTGTATAGTCTGCACTGTATGGTCTGTACTGCGCTGTATATGCAGTGTGTTGTATGGTCTACACTGCACTGTATAATGCAGTGTGTACTTCATCTCTTCACTTTATGTGTTGTACGATGTATGTGCAGTTTCGTGCTGCACTGTATGTTCGGAGCATGTTGTGCACGTTGCCCTGCATGTTCTGTATATTCTTTGCTCTCACCTTGTTCTAAGCTTTGCCTCTCTGCACTGTGTCTTTCTCGCATGTTATTCTTGCTCTGGCACTGTATATTTTGTGCTTTGCTCTGTGTCTTTGCTGATCTGTGCACTGTGTTTAGTGCACTCTGCTCAGTATATTGTGCTTTGTACTGTGTTCTACACTGTATGTATTGTCTGTACTGTGCTGTATATGCAGTGTGCTGTGATGTATGGTCTGTACTGTGCTGTATATGCAGTGTGCTGTGATGTATGGTCTGTACTTGTGCTGTATATGCAGTGTGCTGTGATGTATGGTCTGTATTGTGCTGTATATGCAGTGTGTTGTATAGTCTGTACTGCGCTGTATATGCAGTGTGCTATAATGTATGTCTGTACTGCACTGTATATGCAGTGTGGTCTGTACTGCGCTGTATATGCAGTGTGCTATAATGTATGGTCTGTACTGCGCTGTATATGCAGTGTGCTATATTGCCTGTACTATATATGTAGTGTGATGTATGTTCATTACTGCGCTGTACGGACTGTACTACACTGTACGGTCTGTACTGCGCTGTATATGAAGTGTGTTCTGTACTATGATGTATATGCAGTGTGCTGAACTGTATGGTCTTACTGCGCTGTATGGTCTGCACTGCACTGTATATGCAGTCTGCTGCGCTGCATGGTCTGCAATGTGTTGTATATGCAGTGTGCTACATTATATGGTCTGTATTGTGCTGTATATGCAGTGTGCTGTAGAGTCTGTACTGCGCTGTGTGGTCTGTACTACACTGTATGGTCTGTACTGTGCTGTATATGCAGTTTGGTCTGTACTTGCGCTGTATATGCATTGTGCTGTATGATCTGTGCTGTATAAACAGTGTTCTGCAAAGTATGGTCTGCACTGTGGTGTATATGTAGTGTGCTACATTGAATGGTCTGTATATGCAGTACGCTGCTCTGTATGGTTTGCACTGCGTTGTATATGCAGTGTGCTGCGCTGGTCTGTACTGGGCTGTATATGCATTGTGCTGTATGATCTGTAAAGTGCTGTATATGCAGTGTGCTGTGATGTATGGTCTGTACTGCACTGTATATGCAGTGTACTGATGTATGGTCTGTACTGCACTGTATATGCAGTGTGCTTCGCTATATGGTCTGTACTGCGCTGCATATGCAGTGTGCTGTGTTGTCTATGTAGTGTCCTGTATGATCTGTACTGTACATGCAATGTGTTGAGCTGTATGGTCTTGTACTGCGCTGCATATGCAGTGTGCTACATAGCATGGTCTGTACTGTCCTGTATATGGTCTGCACTGCGCTATATATGCAGTGTACTACACTGTATATGGAGTATGGTCTGCACTGCGCTATATATGCAGTGTACTACACTGTATATGGAGTATGGTCTGTAGTGCGCTGTATATGCAGTGTGCTACATTGTATGGTCTGCACTGCGCTGTATATGCAGTGTGCTACATTGTATGGTCTGCACTGTGCTGTATATGCAGTGTGCTACATTGTATGGTCTGCACTGCGCTGTATATGCAGTCTGCTGCGTTGTATGGTCTGTACTGTGCTGTACATGCAGTGTGCTACATTTTATGGTCTGTACTGTGCTGTATATGCAGTGTGCTACATTGTATGGTCTGTACTGTGCTGTAAGGTCTGTACTGTGCTGTATATGCAGTGTGCTGCGGTGTATGGTCTGTACTGCGCTGTATATGCAGTGTGCTGCGGTGTATGGTCTGTACTGCGCTGTATATGCAGTCCGCTGCATGTTCTGTCCTGTGCTGTATATGCAGTTTGCTGCGCTGTATGGTCTGTACTGTGCTGTATAGGCGGTGAGCTGTGCCATATGGTCTGTACTGTGCTGTGTATATGCAGTGTGCTACATTGTATGGTCTGTACTTTGATGTATAAGCAGTGTGGTACATTGTATGGTCTGTACTGTGCTGTATATGCAGTGTGCTGCGCTGTATGGTCTGTACTGTGCTGTATATACAGTGTGCTACATTGTATTGTCTGTACTGTGCTGTATATGCAGTGTGGTACATTGTATGGTCTGTGCTGTATATGCAGTGTGCTACATTGTATGGTCTGTACTGTGCTGTATATGCAGTGTGCTACATTGTATGGTCTGTACTGTGCTGTATATGCAGCGTACTACATTGTATGGTCTGTACTGTGATGTAAATGCAGCGTGCTACATTGTATGGTCTGTACTATGCTGTATATGCAGTGCACTGCGCTGTATGGTCTCTGCTATGTATGCAGTGTGCTGCACTGTGTGTGTTGTGCTGTATATGCAGTGTGTTATATGATCTGCACTGTGCTGTATATGCAGTGTGTTGTATGGTCTGCACTGCGCTGTATATGCAGTGTTCTGCACTGTATAGTCTGCACTGTATGGTCTGTACTGCGCTGTATATGCAGTGTGCTACATTGTATGGTCTGTACTGTGCTGTATATGCAGCGTGCTACATTGTATGGTCTGTACTGTGCAGTATATGCAGCGTGCTACATTGTATGGTCTGTAGTGTGCTTGTATATGCAGTGTGGTACATTGTATGGTCTGTGCTGTATATGCAGTGTACTGCGTTGTATGGTCTGTACTGTGCTGTATATGCAGTGTACTGCGTTGTATGGTCTGTACTGTGCTGTATATGCAGTGCACTGCGCTGTATGGTCTGTACTGTGCTGTATATGCAGTGCACTGCGCTGTATGGTCTCTGCTATGTATGCAGTGTGCTGCACTGTGTGTGTTGTGCTGTATATGCAGTGTGGTGTATGATCTGCACTGCACTGTATATGCAGTGTGTTGTATGATCTGCACTGCACTGTATATGCAGTGTTCTGCACTGTATGTCTGTACTGCGCTGTATATGCAGTGTGTTGTATGGTCTACACTGCACTGTATAATGCAGTGTGTACTTCATCTCTTCACTATATGTGTTGTATGGTCTACACTGCACTGTATAATGCAGTGTGTACTTCATCTCTTCACTATATGTGTTGTACGTTGTATGTGCAGTTTTGTGCTGCACTGTATGTTCGGAGCATGTTGTGCACATTGCCCTGCATGTTCTGTATTCTTTGCTCTCTGCATGTGTGCTCTTCTCTGCATGTTCTATGCTCTGCGCACTGTATATTTTGTGCTTTGCTCTGTTCTTTGCTGTGCAACTTGTTGTGTGCTTTGATCTGTGCACTGTGTTTACTGCACTCTGCTCAGTATATTGTGCTTTGTACTGTGTTCTAAACTGTATGTTCTGTGCTGTATATTCTGTGCTCCCTGCACTGCGCGCCCCGTGCTCGGCTCCCTGCACTGAGGGCTCTGTGCTTTCCTATGTGCTTCCCTCTCTGCACTGTGGGCTCTGTGCTTTCCTCTCTGCACTGTGGGCTCTGTGCTTTCCTCTCTGCACTGTGGGCTCTGTGCTTTCCTCTCTGCACTGTGGGCTCTGTGCTTTCCTCTCTGCACTGTGGGCTCTGTGCTTTCCTCTCTGCACTGTGGGCTCTGTGCTTTCCTCTCTGCACTGTGGGCTCTGTGCTTTCCTCTCTGCACTGTGGGCTCTGTGCTTTCCTCTCTGCACTGTGGGCTCTGTGCTTTCCTCTCTGCACTGATTACTGCGTTCTGCTCTGTAATTGTGTTTTTTATTGAGTTCTGCGCTGCATATTCTGTGCTTTGCTTTATTCTGCACTTTATTCTATGCACTCTGTGTGTTCGGTGCTTTGCTCTGCGCGCTCGGTGCTTTGCTCTGCGCGCTGTGTGCTCTCTTGCCTGGGGCTCGTGCTTTGCTCTGGGCGCTCGGTGCTTTGCTCTGCGCGCGCGTCGGTGCTTTGCTCTGCGCGCTCGGTGCTTTGCTCTGCGCGCTCGGGTTGCTTGCGCGCTGTGTGCTCGTGCTTTGCTCTGCGCGCTGTGTGCTCGGTGCTTTGCTCTGCGCGCTGTGTGCTCGGTGCTTTGCTCTGCGCGCTGTGTGCTCGGTGCTTTGCTCTGCGCGCTGTGTGCTCGGTGCTTTGCTCTGCGCGCTGTGTGCTCGGTGCTTTGCTCTGCGCGCTGTGTGCTCGGTGCTTTGCTCTGCGCGCTGTGTGCTCGGTGCTTTGCTCTGCGCGCTGTGTGCTCGGTGCTTTGCTCTGCGCGCTGTGTGCTCGGTGCTTTGCTCTGCGCGCTGTGTGCTCGGTGCTTTGCTCTGCGCGCTGTGTGCTCGGTGCTTTGCTCTGCGCGCTGTGTGCTCGGTGCTTTGCTCTGCGCGCTGTGTGCTCGGTGCTTTGCTCTGCGCGCTGTGTGCTCGGTGCTTTGCTCTGCGCGCTGTGTGCTCGGTGCTTTGCTCTGCGCGCTGTGTGCTCGGTGCTTTGCTCTGCGCGCTGTGTGCTCGGTGCTTTGCTCTGCGCGCTGTGTGCTCGTGCTTTGCTCTGCGCGCTGTGTGCTCGGTGCTTTGCTCTGCGCGCTGTGTGCTCTGTGCTTTGCTCTTGCCGCTGCTGTGTGCTCGGTGCTTTGCTCTGCGCGCTGTGTGCTCGGCTGTGCTTTGCTCTGCGCGCTGTGTGCTCGGTGCTTTGCTCTGCGCGCTGTGTGCTCGGTGCTTTGCTCTGCACGCTGTGTGCTTTGCTCTGCGCGCTGTGTGCTCGGTGCTTTGCTCTGCGCGCTGTGTGCTCGGTGCTTTGCTCTGCGCGCTGTGTGCTCGGTGCTTTGCTTTCCGCACCGTATGAGTTGACACAAAAGGATGTCAGCCTCAGCCGATTGTCTATGGTTCCCAGGTGTGTGCCCCCCCGAGCGTCAGCTCTAACCTTTGGTGTCTCGTGTGTATGTGTATGGCCCCCGGATGTCTTAGGGGCATGCACGTGTCTACGGTGTCTCCGGTGTTGTGCGCGCCCCCCCACGGGTGTCTACGGTTGTGTGCGCGCCCCCCCACGGGTGTCTACGGTGTGTGCGCGCCCCCCCACGGGTGTCTACGGTGTGTGCGCGCCCCCCCACGGGTGTCTACGGTGTCTCCGGTGTGTGCGCGCCCCCCCCACGGGTGTCTCCGGTGTCTCCGGTGTGTGTGTGCCCCCCCACGGGTGTCTCCGGCGTGCATGTGTGCCCCCCCCACGGGTGTCTCCGGCGTGCATGTGTGCCCCCCCCCCCCCCCACGGGTGTCTCCGGCGTGCATGTGTGCCCCCCCCCCCCCACGGGTGTCTCCGGCGTGCATGTGTGCCCCCCCCCCCCACGGGTGTCTCCGGCGTGCATGTGTGCCCCCCCCCCCCACGGGTGTCTCCGGCGTGCATGTGTGCCCCCCCCCCCCCCCCCACGGGTGTCTCGGGCGTGCATGTGTGCCCCCCCCCCACGGGTGTCTCCGGCGTGCATGTGTGCCCCCCCCCCCACGGGTGTCTCCGGCGTGCATGTGTGCCCCCCCCCCCCACGGGTGTCTCCGGCGTGCATGTGTGCCCCCCCCCCCCACGGGTGTCTCCGGCGTGCATGTGTGCCCCCCCCCCCCCCACGGGTGTCTCCGGCGTGCATGTGTGCCCCCCCCCCACGGGTGTCTCCGGCGTGCATGTGTGCCCCCCCCCACGGGTGTCTCCGGCGTGCATGTGTGCCCCCCCCCCATGGGTGTCTCC
This sequence comes from Allobates femoralis, assembly GCA_033576535.1. Classification (NCBI taxonomy): domain Eukaryota; kingdom Metazoa; phylum Chordata; class Amphibia; order Anura; family Aromobatidae; genus Allobates; species Allobates femoralis. The sequence goes on from JARQOC010000008.1 coordinate 181,723,144, forward strand.
GGCGTGCATGTGTGCCCCCCCTCACGGGTGTCTACGGTGTCTCCGGTGTGTATGCGCCCCCCCCACGGGTGTCTCCGGCGTGCATGTGTGCCCCCCCCCCCCCACGGGTGTCTCCGGGGTGCATGTGTGCCCCCCCCCCCCACGGGTGTCTCCAGGGTGCATGTGTGCCCCCCCCCCCCCCCCACGGGTGTCTCCGGCGTGCATGTGTGCCCCCCCCCCCTCACGGGTGTCTCCGGCGTGCATGTGCCCCCCCCCCACGGGTGTCTCCGGCGTGCATGTGTGCCCCCCCCCCCCACGGGTGTCTCCGGCGTGCATGTGTGCCCCCCCCCCCACGGGTGTCTCCGGCGTGCATGTGTGCCCCCCCCCACGGGTGTCTCCGGTGTGTATGCGCCCCCCCCACGGGTGTCTCCGGCGTGCATGTGTGCCCCCTCACCCACGGGTGTCTCCGGCGTGCATGTGTGCCCCCCACGGGTGTCTCCGGCGTGCATGTGTGCCCCCCCCGCCACGGGTGTCTCCGGCGTGCATGTGTGCCCCCCCGCCACGGGTGTCTCCGGCGTGCATGTGTGCCCCCCCGCCACGGGTGTCTCCGGCGTGCATGTGTGCCCCCCCGCCACGGGTGTCTCCGGCGTGCATGTGTGCCCCCGGCGTGCATGTGTGCCCCCCCCGCCACGGGTGTCTCCGGCGTGCATGTGTGCCCCCGGCGTGCATGTGTGCCCCCCCCCCGCCACGGGTGTCTCCGGCGTGCATGTGTGCCCCCCCCCCGCCACGGGTGTCTCCGGCGTGCATGTGTGCCCCCCCCGCCACGGGTGTCTCCGGCGTGCATGTGTGCCCCCCCCGCCACGGGTGTCTCCGGCGTGCATGTGTGCCCCCCCCCCCACGGGTGTCTCCGGCGTGCATGTGTGCCCCCCCCCCACGGGTGTCTCCGGCGTGCATGTGTGCCCCCCCCCCGCGGTGTCTCCGGTGTGCATGTGTGCCCCCCCCCCCCCCCCCACGGGTGTCTCCGGCGTGCATGTGTGCCCCCCCCCCCACGGGTGTCTCCGGCGTGCATGTGTGCCCCCCCCCCCCCCACGGGTGTCTCCGGCGTGCATGTGTGCCCCCCCCCCCACGGGTGTCTCCGGGGTGCATGTGTGCCTCCCCCCCCACGGGTGTCTCCGGGGTGCATGTGTGCCCCCCCCCCCCCACGGGTGTCTCCGGGGTGCATGTGTGCCCCCCCCCCCACGGGTGTCTACGGTGTCTACGGTGTGTGTGCGCCCCCCCCCAACGGGTGTCTCCAGCGTGCATGTGTGCCCCCACGGGTGTCTCCGGCGTGCATGTGTGCCCCCCCCCCCAACGGGTGTCTCCGGCGTGCATGTGTGCCCCCCACGGGTGTCTCCGGCGTGCATGTGTGCCCCCCCCACGGGTGGCTCCGGCGTGCATGTGTGCCCCCCCCCCACGGGTGTCTGACGGTGTGTCTACGTGTGTGCGCGCCCCCCCCCCCAACGGGTGTCTCCAGCGTGCATGTGTGCCCCCACGGGTGTCTCCGGCGTGCATGTGTGCCCCCCCCCCCCCCCCAACGGGTGTCTCCGGCGTGCATGTGTGCCCCCCACGGGTGTCTCCGGCGTGCATGTGTGCCCCCCCCCACGGGTGGCTCCGGCGTGCATGTGTGCCCCCCCCCCACGGGTGGCTCCGGCGTGCATGTGTGCCCCCCCCCCACGGGTGCTCCGGCGTGCATGTGTGCCCCCCCCCACGGGTGGCTCCGGCGTGCATGTGTGCCCCCCCCCACGGGTGGCTCCGGCGTGCATGTGTGCCCCCCCCCCCACGGGTGGCTCCGGCGTGCATGTGTGCCCCCCCCCACGGGTGGCTCCGGCGTGCATGTGTGCCCCCCCCCACGGGTGGCTCCGGCGTGCATGTGTGGCCCCCCCACCGTGTGCTCCGGCGTGCGTGTGTGGCCCCCCACCGGTGGCTGCCCGGCGTGCGTGTGTGGCCCCCCACCGGTGGCTCCGGCGTGCGTGTGTGGCCCCCCACCGGTGGCTCCGGCGTGTGTGTGTGGCCCCCGGGTGTCTCCAGTGTCTGTGTTGCCCCCGGGTGTCTCCAGTGTCTGTGTTGCCCCCGGGTGTCGCCAGTGTCTGTGTTGCCCCCGGGTGTCTCCAGTGTCTGTGTTGCCCCCGGGTGTCTCCAGTGTCTGTGTTGCCGCCGGTGTCTCCAGTGTCTGTGTTGCCCCCGGGTGCTCCAGTGTCTGTGTTGCCCCCCGGTGTCTCCAGTGTCTGTGTTGCCCCCGGGTGTCTCCAGTGTCTGTGTTGCCCCCCGGGTGTCTCCAGTGTCTGGTGTTGCCCCCGGGTCTCCAGTGTCTGTGGTTGCCCCCGGGTGTCTCCAGTGTCTGTGTTGCCCCCGTGTCTCCAGTGTCTGTGTGGCCCCCGGTGTCTCCAGTGTCTGTGTGGCCCCCGGGTGGCTCCAGTGTGTGTGGCCCCCCGGGTGGCTCCAGTGTGTGTGGCCCCCGGGTGGCTCCAGTGTGTGTGGCCCCCCGGGTGGCTCCAGTGTGTGTGTGCCCCCGGGTGGCTCCAGTGTGTGTGGCCCCCGGGTGGCTCCAGTGTGTGTGTGCCCCCGGGTGTCTCCTGTGTGTGTGGCCCCCGGGTGGCTCCAGTGTCTGTGTGGTCCCCGGGTGTCTCCTGTGTGTGTGGCCCCCGGGTGGCTCCAGTGTCTGTGTGGCCCCCGGGTGTCTCCAGTGTCTGTGTGGCCCCCGGGTGTCTCCAGTGTGTGTGGCCCCCGGGTGTCTCCTGTGTGTGTGCCCCCGGTGTCTCCTGTGTGTGGCCCCCGGTGTCTCCTGTGTGTGCCCCCGGGTGCTCCAGTGTCTGTGTGTGCCCCCGGGTGTCTCCTGTGTGTGTGGCCCCCGGGTGTCTCCGTGTGTGTGGCCCCCGGTGTCTCCGTGTGTGTGTGCCCCCGGGTGTCTCCTGTGTGTGGCCCCCGGTGTCTCCTGTGTGTGGCCCCCGGTGCTCCTGTGTGTGGCCCCCGGGTGTCTCCTGTGTGTGTGGCCCCCGGTGCTCCTGTGTGTGGCCCCCGGTGTCTCCTGTGTGTGTGGCCCCCGGGTGTCTCCTGTGTGTGTGGCCCCCGGGTGGTCTCCTTGGTGTGTGGCCCCGGGTGTCTCCTGTGTGTGTGGCCCCCGGGTGCTCCTGTGTTGTGTGGCCCCCGGGTGTCTCCTGTGTGTGTGGCCCCCGGGTGTCTCCTGTGTGTGTGGCCCCCGGGTGTCTCCTGTGTGTGTGGCCCCCGGTGTCTCCTGTGTGTGTGGCCCCCGTGTTGTGTCTGTGTGGCCCCCGGGTGTGTGTGTCTGTGTGGCCCCGGTTGTGAGCTCTCCCCCCGGTGCTCGGGCGTTGGATCAGGCCGCGGTTTCGAGTCTCCTCAGGTTGTCGGGTGACTCGCCCGATGCGGTCTCCCTGGAGTCGGCGCTCAGCCCTGGAGGAGGCCGCAGCCGCTGGGTATATCCGGGTGAGGCGGCTGACGGCGGGGCCCCGGCCGCGGTTTCCGGGTGTATCCGGGTGACTCGGGAGTCTCCTCCTGTAATGGCGGCTCCTTCCTTCCGGCGAGCGCGCGGGCGCGGGCACAATCACAGGAGAAAGGGCGTCGGGCACGCGCGGGAGCGGCAGCGGAAGTTCCGCCATCTTTCTACTCCCCGCTACTGCAGGCAACGGCTCTGAAGCCACCGGAAGCGTCCGTGCGCCATTCTGGTGCTCCACACACTGGGGAGGGAGTTTTGTATTACGATAACTTTATTGATAAACCTTCTATTCTGACAATGCAGTAATCTGACAAAAGTGTCCGGGAAATGATGTCAGGACCCCGGAATCTGCCGCGGCCTCATTGACCCGAACCCCCCCATAGAGGGCAGCCTGTGCTGTCACTGCCACCCCCCCCCCCCGATAATCCGTCACTGCCCCTTCAATAATCCGTCACTGCCCCCTCCAGTAATCCGTCACTGCCCCCACTGATAATCCGTCACTGCCCCCTCCGATAAACCGTCACTGCCCCCTCCGATAATCTGTCACTGCCCCCTCCGATAAACCGTCACTGCCACCTCTGATAATCCGTCACTGCCCCCTCCGATAATCTGTCACTGCCCCCTCTGATAATCCGTCACTGCCCCCTCTGATAATCCCTCACTGCCCACTCCGATAATCCGTCACTGCCCCCCTCTGATAATCCGTCACTGCCCCCTCCGATAATCTGTCACTGCCCCCTCCGATAAACCGTCACTGCCCCCTCCGATAATCTGTCACTGCCCCCTCCGATAATCCGTCACTGCCCCCTCCGATAATCCGTCACTGCCCCCTCTGATAATCCGTCACTGCCCCCTCCGATAATCCGTCACTGCCCCCTCTGATAATCCGTCACTGCCCCCTCCGATAATCCATCACTGCCCCCTCTGATAATCCGTCACTGCCACTCCAATAATTCATCACTGCCCCCTCTGATAATCCGTCACTGCCCCCTCCGATAATCCGTCACTGCCCCCTCTGATAATCCGTCACTGCCCCCTCTGATAATCCGTCACTGCCCCCTCCAATAATCCGTCACTGCCACTCCAATAATTCGTCACTGCCCCCTCCGATAATCCGTCACTGCCCCCTCCGATAATCTGTCACTGCCCCCTCCGATAATCTGTCACTGCCCCCTCCGATAATCTGTCACTGCCCCCTCCGATAATCTGTCACTGCCCCCTCTGATAATCTGTCACTGCCCTCTCCGATAATCCGTCACTACCCCCTTCAATAATCCATCACTACCCCCTCTGGTAATCCATCACTGCCCCCTCTGATAATCCATCACTGCCCCCTCTGATAATCCATCACTGCCCCCTCTGATAATCCATCACTGCCCCCTCTGATAATCCATCACTGCTCCCTCTGATAATCCGTGACTGGCCCAGGGCATAGGACCGGCTGTGGGGTCAGTGACCAGGACACATCAGAGTATTACACAATGACAGAATATAACAGAAATACTGAGACCAAAGACCACTGTCCTCCCCCCTCACTGCAGAACTCACCGCAGAGATAAGAGCGCAGAGGAGTCACAGAAAATCACCTGTACTGATCCCGAGTCACCTCCTGTATTATACTCCAGAGCTGCACTCACTATTCTGCTGGTGCAGTCACTGTGTACATACATTACATTACTGATCCTGAGTTACCTCCTGTATTATACTCCAGAGCTGCACTCACTATTCTGCTGGTGCAGTCACTGTGTACATACATTACATTACTGATCCTGAGTTACCTCCTGTATTATCCTCCAGAGCTGCACTCACTATTCTGCTGGTGCAGTCACTGTGTACATACATTACATTACTGATCCTGAGTTACCTCCTGTATTATACTCCAGAGCTGCACTCACTATTCTGCTGGTGCAGTCACTGTGTACATACATTACATTACTGATCCTGAGTTACCTCCTGTATTATACTCCAGAGCTGCACTCACTATTCTGCTGGTGCAGTCACTGTGTACATACATCACATTACTGATCCTGAGTTACCTCCTGTATTATACCCCAGAGCTGCACTCACTATTCTGCTGGTGCAGTCACTGTGTACATACATTACATTACTGATCCTGAGTTACCTCCTGTATTATACTCCAGAGCTGCACTCACTATTCTGCTGGTGCAGTCACTGTGTACATACATTACATTACTGATCCTGAGTTACCTCCTGTATTATACTCCAGAGCTGCACTCACTATTCTGCTGGTGCAGTCACTGTGTACATACATTACTGATCCTGAGTTACCTCCTGTATTATACTCCAGAGCTGCACTCACTATTCTGCTGGTGCAGTCACTGTGTACATACATTACATTACTGATCCTGAGTTACCTCCTGTATTATACTCCAGAGCTGCACTCACTATTCTGCTGGTGCAGTCACTGTGTACATACATCACATTACTGATCCTGAGTTACCTCCTGTATTATACCCCAGAGCTGCACTCACTATTCTGCTGGTGCAGTCACTGTGTACATACATTACATTACTGATCCTGAGTTACCTCCTGTATTATACTCCAGAGCTGCACTCACTATTCTGCTGGTGCAGTCACTGTGTACATACATTACATTACTGATCCTGAGTTACCTCCTGTATTATACTCCAGAGCTGCACTCACTATTCTGCTGGTGCAGTCACTGTGTACATACATTACTGATCCTGAGTTACCTCCTGTATTATACTCCAGAGCTGCACTCACTATTCTGCTGGTGCAGTCACTGTGTACATACATTACATTACTGATCCTGAGTTACCTCCTGTATTATACTCCGGAGCTGCACTCACTATTCTGCTGGTGCAGTCACTGTGTACATACATCACATTACTGATCCTGAGTTACCTCCTGTATTATACCCCAGAGCTGCACTCACTATTCTGCTGGTGCAGTCACTGTGTACATACATTACATTACTGATCCTGAGTTACCTCCTGTATTATACTCCAGAGCTGCACTCACTATTCTGCTGGTGCAGTCACTGTGTACATACATTACATTACTGATCCTGAGTTACCTCCTGTATTATACTCCAGAGCTGCACTCACTATTCTGCTGGTGCAGTCACTGTGTACATACATTACTGATCCTGAGTTACCTCCTGTATTATACTCCAGAGCTGCACTCACTATTCTGCTGGTGCAGTCACTGTGTACATACATTACATTACTGATCCTGAGTTACCTCCTGTATTATACTCCAGAGCTGCACTCACTATTCTGCTGGTGCAGTCACTGTGTACATACATTACATTACTGATCCTGAGTTACCTCCTGTATTATACTCCAGAGCTGCACTCACTATTCTGCTGGTGCAGTCACTGTGTACATACATTACATTACTGATCCTGAGTTACCTCCTGTATTATACCCCAGAGCTGCACTCACTATTCTGCTGGTGCAGTCACTGTGTACATACATTACATTACTGATCCTGGGTTACCTCCTGTATTATACTCCAGAGCTGCACTCATTACTCTGCTGGTGCAGTCACTGTGTACATACATTACATTACTGATCCTGAGTTACCTCCTGTATTATACTCCAGAGCTGCACTCACTATTCTGCTGGTGCAGTCACTGTGTACATACATTACATTACTGATCCTGAGTTACCTCCTGTATTATACTCCAGAGCTGCACTCACTATTCTGCTGGTGCAGTCACTGTGTACATACATTACATTACTGATCCTGAGTTACCTCCTGTATTATACTCCAGAGCTGTACTCACTATTCTGCTGGTGCAGTCACTGTGTACATACATTACATTACTGATCCTGAGTTACCTCCTGTATTATACTCCGGAGCTGCACTCACTATTCTGCTGGTGCAGTCACTGTGTACATACATTACATTACTGATCCTGAGTTACCTCCTGTATTATACTCAGGAGCTGCACTCACTATTCTGCTGGTGCAGTCACTGTGTACATACATTTTACTGATCCTGAGTTACCTCCTGTATTATACTCCGGAGCTGCACTCACTATTCTGCTGGTGCAGTCACTGTGTACATTACATTACTGATCCTGAGTCACCTCCTGTATATACTCCAGAGCTGCACTCACTATTCTGCTGGTGCAGTCACTGTGTACATACATTACATTACTGATCCTGAGTTACCTCCTGTATTATACTCCGAGCTGCACTCACTATTCTGCTGGTGCAGTCACTGTGTACATACATTACATTACTGATCCTGAGTTACCTCCTGTATTATACTCCGGAGCTGCACTCACTATTCTGCTGGTGCAGTCACTGTGTACATACATTACATTACTGATCCTGAGTTACCTCCTGTATTATACTCCGGAGCTGCACTCACTATTCTGCTGGTGCAGTCACTGTGTACATACATTACATTACTGATCCTGAGTTACCTCCTGTATTATACTCCAGAGCTGCACTCACTATTCTGCTGGTGCAGTCACTGTGTACATACATTACATTACTGATCCTGAGTTACCTCCTGTATTATACTCCAGGGCTGCACTCACTATTCTGCTGGTGCAGGGCCTAGCGGTATGAGCATTTGCAATGTCAGACACCAATTTAGTGGAGGAAAGGGACTTAGTGTGGCGGTGCCTGAAAATGAAAGGTCGGATGGGGGGAGGGGTCGGCTTACAGCCAAAAGACAATCCCACAGGGGAGGAATAAAAAAAAAGACCCAAACACTGACGCGATGCAGCACACGTCAATCCCCTGCTGCTCTGATTTACAGGAGTTTTATGACACGTTTCTTTGCAATCAAACCTGGAATAAAAGCAAAAAGCGTCACTGTCAGAGGAGCCCCGTCCTCCCTAAAAACAACAAGAACCTTCCCTGCAACCAGAAAAAGTGCAAAAGCTCCGCATGACAATGGACAAGAGAAAGAGTCCCGACACAGGTCCGGACTACAAGATCCCAGGACAGATCCGGACTACAAGATCCCAGGACAGATCCGGACTACAAGATCCCAGGTACCTTCAGCTGCACCACAAGCAATGGGTGCATTTAATTATATGTACCAAATGCCCAACGGGGGGTCTGTATGTAGGGGAGACCGGGCAACATCTCAGAACTAGGATGAACTCTCATCATCACACAATGAAAAAAGAACAGATCTACCTGTGGCCAATCACTTCTGTAGCCCTGATCACACCATAATGGATATGAGGTTAGTGGTATTGAAAGGTCAGTGAATGTGTCACATGGATTTGTGTCTTTTTACATCAATTAAAGAGTCTTCAATTCCAGGACCAGACCACCAATCAAAGGACAATAAAACTACTGTATTGTGGTTCTTATCTATGTGACTCGCCCCGCTAGTGGCCGTGGGGTACTCGGAGCCGGGCCCTCTCCTCTCTCGTCTCTTCTGCGCTGCCTGCTCCCCTCACTCCTGCACGCACCTCAGCACACAGTGCCCCAGTCCAGCAGCCACGGGCCTTGGGCGACCGGCCGTGTCCCCTGACCCTAGTACGTGTCACGTTGCCGTTGGACTCGGTGGCTGGTGTACCTGCCTCGGCCGCTGGGAGACGCTGGAGCCCTTCGGCTGGTGGTGCCGGTGATAGGGGGGCCATGTCTTCATGTGGTCCTGCCCCTTTGGTTCCTGCCTCTGTCGCTGGACATTGCTGTGCTTCTCCTATGGGTGCTGCTGGTGACAAGAGAGAGGTCCCTGCAGAGGTGTCTGGTGGACGCCGGCTTCGTTCTTCTATCAGAAGTGGGGTGGTTGGTACCAGTCCTTCATCACCATCTGGCCTGGTTCTAGGGTCGGTCCGGATGAGTCATCAGGCTGTGAGCACCAGCCTATGGGAGGTAACCGAGCCCTTCAAATACCTTGGAGCCTGTCCTGCAGGCCGCCAGATATAGTCTTGGTTTCCCCAGCAATCTAGTGTGTGTTTTGTATTATGACGCTGACCTTTACCTGGATTTTTGACCCTTCTGCAGCCTGACAATTTTTAACCTTTGCTGCCCTCCCGGTTTCGACTCTGACTCCTGACTGCGTTTTCAGGTCCTGCTTTAAGATTGACTTAAGAGCAGACTGGTTGATGGTTAAAATTATGGTCTTTTTCGGCTAACCATGGTTACCAAGGAAACACGTGCAGTCGTCATTGCTTTGCATCAAAAAGACTTTACAGGCAAGGACATTGCTGCTTGTAAGATTACCCCTAAAACAACCATTTATTATTATTATTATTATTATTATTATTATTAATAATAATAACAACAATTTAGCACCATTAATTCCATAGTGTTGTACATGAGAAGGGGTTACATACAAAAAAACAGATATAGGTTACAGTGAAAAAATTAACAATGACGGACTGGTACGTAGGGGAGAGGACCCTGCTCTTGTGAGCTTCCATTCTACAGGATCATATGAAAGGAGACAGAATGTTGGGGGTTGCAGCAGCTCTGGTAGTGGAGAGGTGGCAGCTTCGGTGGTGGTGAGGCAGCACCTCCGGTGGAGGAGAGACTGCAGCTCCGGGGGTGGTGAGGTAGCAGCTCTGGTGGTAGTGACGTGACAGCTCCCATGATGGTAGGCGGCAGCTCCAGGGATGGTGAGGGGCTGCTCTAGGGGTGGTGAGGTGACATCTCTGGGGGTGGTGAGGTGACAGCTCAGGTGATGGTGAGGCGCAGCTCTAGGGTGGTGAGGTGACATCTCTAGGGGATGGTGAGGGCCAGCTCCAGGGATGGTGAGGCGGCTGCTCTAGGGGTGGTTGAGGGTGACAGCTCTGGGGTGGTGAGGTGACAGCTCTGGGGTGGTGAGTGGACAGCTCCGGTGGTGGTGAGGCGGCAGCTCTAGGGGTGGTGAGGTGACAACTCTGGGGTGGTGAGTGACAGCTCCAGGGGTGGTGACGTGGCAGCTCGGTGGTGGTGAGGAGGTAGCTCTGGTGGTGGTGAGGTGGCAGCTCCTGGTGGTGGTGAGGCGGCAGCTCTGAGGGTGGTGAGGTGGCAGCTCCAGGGGTGGTGAGGTTTCTAAGCCGGGAAGGAACCACAGTTATACAGTGTGCATGTACCTGGCAACAACATGGCTAAGTGGAGACGGCCTCGCTCAATACAGGTGTATGGAGCAAGACCACGGCCACTAGACGGCTGCTCCCACTAGTCGTGTTGTTGCCGGTACATGCATACTGCATAACTGTGGTTCTTCCCAGCTTAGAAACCAGTGAATCTCACAGCACACAATGTGGAAGTGGGAGGATTGATATGTCTGCAGTTACATAGAATGACACATAGAGTGAAATGCAGAATTATCAGTTTTAGACCGGACAACCCCTTTAAGGATAGACTAGAGAGGTGCGAGTGTTAGCTGGTAGGTCAGAGAGGAGGATGTTGCAGTAGTCGAGGGGGAGATGATGAGGGCATTTACAAGCATTTTATTAGATTGAGGTTGAGGATTGGTTCAGTGTTTTAGTAATTTCTCATATTACTTATTACTTAAAATGTCTCAATAATATGGAAATCATTTTTCGGTGTCAGATTCCCTTTGTCGCTTGAATGCACCTGATCTTCCTGTAGATCGTGATGACAATGTGTTTCATCTTCTTCCACCATTTCACCTGGGTGATGTGTGAGGGGCCAACCTGCTTCTCATGGTTTATATGTAATTAAAGGTGAGTGTGATAGAGAGATATTGAGAACAGGGTTAGCGCTTACCTCAGTGCCGTCTGCGATCAGCAGGTTGTCACACTCATTCAGGGTGGAGCAGACACTTGAAGACTTTGCATCACTTCAATAAACAATGATAGTTTCAGCTGACATCTCCCTGAACATTATTTTTCATTGGCATAATGTGCCAACATGACCATAGGACGAGAACAATACAACTCAGAGAAACAGAACATAACAAGCAGGAGGGGACGATATAACGCGATATACAGGTGACAGGAGGGACAATATACATGATATACAGGTGACAGGACGGGACATATAATCATGATATACAGGTGACAGGACGGGACAATATATCATGATATACAGGTGACAGGACGGGACAATATACACGATATACAGGTGACAGGACGGGACATATATCATGATATACAGGTGACAGGACGGGACAATATATCATGATATACAGGTGACAGGACGGGACAATATATCATGATATACAGGTGACAGGAGGGGACAATATACCAGGTATACAGGTGACAGGACGGGACAATATATCATGATATACAGGTGACAGGAGGGACAATATACCACGATATACAGGTGACAGGACGGTGACGATATAACATGATTACAGGTGACAGGACGGTGATGATATAACACAATATACAGGTGACAGGACGGGACATATATCATGATATACAGGTGACAGGACGGGACAATATATCATGATATACAGGTGACAGGACGGGACAATATACACACGATATACAGGTGACAGGACGGTGATGAATATAAACAGATATACAGGTGACAGGACGGGACAATATATCATGATATACAGGTGACAGGACGGTGATGATATAACACAATATACAGGTGACAGGACGGGACAATATATCATGATATACAGGTGACAGGACGGGACAATATACCATGATATACAGGTGACAGGACGGGACAATATATCATGATATACTGGTGACAGGACGGGACAATATACCATGATATACAGGTGACAGGACGGGACAATATAACACGATATACAGGTGACAGGACGGGACAATATATCATGATATACAGGTGACAGGACGGTGATGATATAACACAATATACAGGTGACAGGACGGGACAATATATCATGATATACAGGTGACAGGACGGGAAATATAATGACGACTGATATACAGGTGACAGGACGGGACAATATATCATGTATACAGGTGACAGGACGGTGAATGATATACCACGATATACAGGTGACAGGACGGACAATATACCACGATATACAGGTGACAGCAGTGAAGATAACATGCAAAAGCTACAACGGGCCCCAATATATGCGAACAAATACTCAGTATACAGGTACAGCATGGTGATATTTATTGCCAATACAGGACTAGGGGCACATAACAGTACAGGGACAGACGGGTGTGATTCACAGGGTACAGGGTGACATAACATTGAGGACGGCAGTGCTTCAGTTCGACAGCGGACATATATCATGATCTACAGGTACCATGTGGACAACGTATACCATCGATTACAGTGCACTGACGACATATACAGTGATACTTGACAGGCGGACTATATTCAATATACAGGTCAGACGGACAATATATCATGTATACGTGACAGGACGGAAAATCATGAGTACAGGTGACAGACGGGACAATACAGGATATACAGGTGAAGGAGGGAAACAGAATTACGGTGGAAGCGGACATATATCATGTATATAAGTGACTAGGAGTGACATAACATGCAATACAGTGACAGGACGTGTAACATATATATGTATACATGATGCAGGACGGGACAATATACCACATTACAGGTGACAGACGGACATATAACATGATATAACGTAGGTGACAGGACGGTGATACACGATATAAGGTGACAGAGGAAATATACAATAACAGGTGACAGGACGGGACAATAATCATGATATAAGGTGACAGACGGGAAATATACAGAATACAGGTGACAGGACGGGAAATAACGATGTGACAGACGGGAGATATAACATGATATACAGGTGACAGGACGGGAATATACAATATACAGGTGACAGGAGGAATAACAATATACAGGTGCAGGAGGGACAATATACAATATACAGGGACAGGACGGGACAATACATGATATACAGTGACAGGACGGGAAATAACATGTATACAGGTGACAGGACGGAAATATACATGATTCAGTGACAGGACGGAATATAACAATATCAGGGACAGGACGGAATAAACAATATACAGTGACAGACGGGAAATATACATATATACAGTGACAGACGGGACAAAACAGATAACAGGTGACAGACGTGAAATAACAATATACAGGTGACAGGACGGGAAATACATAATACAGGTGCGGACGTGAGTAAAATATCAGTGACAGGCGGGATTACATGATACAGGTGACAGACGGTGAATATAACAGAAACGGTGACAGGACGGACAATATACATATAACGGTACAGGACGGGTAACAATATACAGGTGACAGAGTATATTACAGGTACAGGACGGTGAGAATAACATATATACAGGTGACAGGACGGAATATAACAAATATACAGTGACAGGACGGAAATAACAATAACAGGTGACAGGACGGGAAATAACATGATATACAGTGACAGGACGGACAATATACAATAACAGGTGACAGGACGGAATATAACAATATACAGGTGACAGACGGAATATAACATGATATACAGGTACAGACGGGAATATACATGATATACAGGGACAGAGGAAATAACATGAAACAGTGACAGGACGGGACATATATATCATCGATAGTACTGGTGACAAGGAACGGACGAGACAATATACAGATATACAGGTGACAGGACGTGGAAATATAACATGATATACAGGTGACAGGACGGGACAATATATCATGATATACAGGTGACAGGACGGTGAGAATATAACACATGAATACAGGTGACAGGACGGTGATGATATAAACGATGATATAACAGGTGACAGGACGGGGCAATATATCATGATATACAGGTGACAGGACGGGACAATATACATGATATACAGGTGACAGGACGTGAAATATAACACAGATATACAGGTGACAGGACGGGATGAATATAACACAGATATACAGGTGACAGGACGGTGACGAATATAACATGATATACAGGTGACAGGACGGGACAATATATCATGATATACAGGTGACAAGGACGGTGACAATATATCCTATATACAGGTGACAGGACGGAGACAATACATGAAATACAGGGACATGACAGTAGTGACGACGATAAGGTGACAGGACGGGACAATATATCATGATATACAGGTGACAGGACGGACAATATATAACACGATATACAGGTGACAGGACGGTGACGATATAACATGATATACAGGTGACAGGACGGTGATGATATAACAATATACAGGTGACAGGACGGGACAATATACATGATATACAGGTGACAGGACGGGAACAATATACCAGAAATAACATAGGTGACAGGACGGGAGCAATATAACACGATATACAGGTGACAGGACGGGAAATATACAATGATATACAGGTGACAGGACGTGACTGATATAAGACACAAAATAATATAAGGTGACAGGACGGGACAATATATCATGATATACAGGTGACAGGAGAAAACATTACAGGTGACAGGACGTAATATACATGATATACAGGTGACAGGACGGGACAAAATATACAGCACGTGATTATACAGGTGACAGGACGGGAATATATATCATGATATACAGGTGACAGGACGGGACAATATATCATGATATACAGGTGACAGGACGGGAATTAACACATATACAGGTGACAGGACGGTGACGATATAACAGATACAGGTGACAGGACGGGACAATATATCATGATAACAGGTGACAGGACGGGACAATATACATGATATACAGGTGACAGGAGGGACATATACACGATATACAGGTACAGGAGGGAATATACAGATATACAGGTGACAGGACGGGAATATACATGATATACAGGTGACAGGACGGGAAATAACATATATAAGGTCAGGACGGGACAATATATCATGATATACAGGTGACAATCGAAAATGACAGGA